>CATIUR010000003.1:20682500-21282500 GCA_949592205.1 Helichrysum umbraculigerum | reverse complement strand
ATAAGCTAATGGTGTTTAAACATCAAATATATAGTTGAAGGGCTAGAACCAAAAGAAGTAAACAGTTGAAGGATTAAATCATTATTAATTAACCCTATTGAATATCAATTTTGTTTATCCAAACGGTCCAATTTTCTCTATTCAACACGTGAGAACCCGTGGATTGGAGATTATGTGTAACATCCCCAAATCGGGCCTAGGAGAAAAAGGTATTTTCTTTAAATTATTTATGCAATTTAAATTATTATATAAGTTTGATTGTAAATTTAATAGGTAAATGAGCCTCAGGAAATATTGTGACTAGTGAAATGTTAGTTGTTTTAGATAATTTTAGGTGACGGTAAAATAAACTAATTTTCTCGCGTTTGAAATTGAGGTTCTAGACAATAGGTCAAAAAGGGGTATAATATTACACTGAAAAATAAAGTTGAGTCGGTTTAATAAAATAAGAGCCGATCTATTGTTCCCAAAATTAAGTGTTCTTCATTTTATCTCATAAACTCCTTCTCAAATCAATATCAATACCTATACTAGTGAAGATTATATACAAATTGAAGATTTAATTCATAAAGTTCATCACCATCATAATCATATCCCTGCTACTATCAAAGTTGTAAATGTTCTTGAAACTACAATTGATATATATATGTATTTGGTTGAAATAGGTTAGGTTATTGAATGATTTTGGTATAAGATTGAGTTTGAATGTGTTGTTGTTGTTGTTAATTGATATATGGCGTTTCTATGATTATAATATAGTTAAGAATCTGAGTTTGTACTGTATTATGTTGAATTTTCGAGTTAGGGTTCGTATGTAAGTTGCAGGTCTGATTGGAGCTGAAAGGCGAGGAAACGCGATCCCACAACTTGACCTGGATCGCGTTCCTTAGTTATAAACTGGTTCCTTCGCATTTTAGTCTTGCCAACGCGATCCCAGCCCTGAACCCGGATCTCGTTTCTCAGAGTAAAATGGTTACAGAATATTTTTCTTCTTGGGAACGCGATCCCACCACTTTGACCCGGATCGCGTTTGCCTTTGTTATTTTGAAAGATAGGATGTCTTGTGAACTTATTAGAATTCAATGCTTATATCATTTAGCTACTAGTATTACTAGATTATTGATGTAATATTTGAGTATAGTCATAATTAAATTATAAAACAAGTTATTAACTTGTGTTTTGATTGTGTTTATAGAGACACCGAAGACTCAATAAAGTTAGAACTTTGAGTGTGGAGATTGAAGCGAAACAGGTGAGTGGATTGGTTCTCACAGTTTAAATTTGGTGTTAACAGTTTGGTTACATCAATTTTAAGTTGAAAATATTAATTGAATTATTGATAAGTTGATGATAGAGCAATTGATTGATTTTGTTGATTGATAGATTTATTAATTTCTTGTGAATAATTCCATGATAGGTTGGAATGATAGAGGTCAATTATTGGGTTTAGTTGCTATAGGTTAATCTTTATGGGTCGGATGAACATTCGTTGTGAATTAATCCATATTGGTTAAAGATAGCAATAAACTATCGGTAAAATCTCTGTATTGACCTGCAGTTGATTATTAAGTGTTCTTGGAGTGCCACCGCGGACTGAGAGTATCTCAAGAACCACCGATCCTCTGTTTGATTGTTTATTTAGATGATTGTTGTGAGTTGATTGTTATACTAAGTTAGATTGTTGGACTTAGTTTACTCACTTAGCTTCGTGCTAATCCCCCACATACTCTTGCAGGTTAACTATTGGGATATGATTAGGCAAATGACGTTGTTTTGAAGAAATGTTTGACAACTGAAACTCTGATCTTTTTGGATAACCATGTTTTGTTAACATAACATCCAGTTATTGTATTATCGTTGTAATCATACTTAATACTTATAACCTTATAATGTTTTGGTATGACTAGATGTCATATATATATATATATATATATATATATATATATATATATATATATTAATATGAATGGGATTTGCGCTTCCGAAATGTTTTTTTTTTAAAAAAAGGTCTAAATTATGGGGTGTTAAAAGTTGGTATCAGAGCATAAGTTTAGGTGAATTAAGCATTTTAAAGTGTTCAATCCTAAACTTAGTCATGTTGGTCAAACATTTCTTGTGATGGGATTAGTTATGATAGGAGATTCGGTTAGTTGTTAGTACTAACAATTAACGAAATTTGAGATGTGATGTGATTTCAGATATGGCGGATCATGAGCAACCTTCCCATACTCTTAATGATACCTCTCGGACAAATGCACCACCAGGA
Organism: Helichrysum umbraculigerum; assembly: GCA_949592205.1. NCBI lineage: Eukaryota > Viridiplantae > Streptophyta > Magnoliopsida > Asterales > Asteraceae > Helichrysum > Helichrysum umbraculigerum. The sequence continues at coordinate 21,280,234 of CATIUR010000003.1, read as the reverse complement.
AATCAGGGTCATAATGGTACTTCTAATCCAACCGGTGGAGAAACCGAGACTGACCAAGAATACATTATGAGATTGGAGAGTCGAGTGTTAGAACTCCAAAGAGAACAGGCTGGGTCTTCTCAACAGCCTATTTTTACTCAACCACATATTGTGACTAATGTTCCACCTATTGTATCTTCTGCACGGATTCCGATATCCATACCTTTTGTTTCTCAGCAGCAACAACAAGGTTATAGTTTTTAGACTTCTACACCATTTCCTTCTTCGGGCTTTTCTAGTTATCAGATACCAGTGATTCCTCCATTTCAACAGTTGAAAAAGGGTTGCTCTCTTAAAACTTTTATGTCCACTAATCCTTCTACTTATTCTGGAAGTACTAATCCTACGGTTACCTTGGATTGGCTACGTGATGTTGAGAGAAAGTTGGATGTTTGCCATTGCGAGGAAGAGGATAAGGTACCATATGCGGTTCAGTTGTTAAAGGGTCAGGCAATGTCGTGGTGGGATTCTATTACTGCTTCCTTGACTCCACAACAGATGCGTGCGATTAGATGGTTGGATTTTCATGCCGAGGTATGTAAGCAATTCTGTTCCGAGTATAACCTTTCGCGTATCAGACAGGAATTTCTTGACCTGCAAAATACTGACCAGATGACAATCGATGAGCTTATTAGACAATTTTCTGAGAAACTGCGATTTATGCAACAGTGGGTCCCGACTGATAGGACCAAGATTGATCATTTTATGAAAACTTTACCTTCGGATTACCGTACCACTATAAGACTAGCAGGTTCGCTTCCACAAGCTTATGATTTGGCCCCCTCAGTAGATGGGGATATTCAGGCAAAAAGAATTCTGAATAAAGAAAGGTATTCACAGAAACAAAAAGGGAGATTCATCTAATAAGCAAAAAGGGCAAAGTGGTCAACAGAACAGGAGGTCAAATTCTGGTATTCCAACTGATAGCAATTACTATAATAGATGTCGAGCTAGACACAATGGTCCTTGTACTCCTCAGACATCTAGATGTGTTAAGTGTGGAATTTTTGGGCATGCTGCCAAGGATTGTACGTATCCGAATAGTGTGTGTTGGAATTGCCATAAAGAGGGGCATCGAGCCGGGGATTGTCCAGAGGCGAAAAGACAGAGTATGGGTATGGCACCGGGTTCCTCATCCTCTGGTCAAAAGAGGAAAAATCCACCAGTAGCTGCTAGCCGAGCTTTCCAAATGACAGTCGATGAAGCTTTCACAACTGAAGACGTCATTACTGGTACTTTTCTCATAAATTATGTACCAGCTCGTGTATTGTTTGATTCAGGTGCAAATTGTTCATTTATATCTGTGAAATTCTGTGAAAGACTGAAATTGATTCCCTCATTGATTGTTAAGCCTTTAGAAGTTGAGATTACTGACGGTAAATTAGTTCCGGTTACCACATCGGTAGCTGGAGCTAGTATACTTATTAAGGGTCATAACTTTCTAGTCTCTTTATTGTTAATGCCAATTCCTAGTTTCGATGTGGTTATCGGTATGGATTGCTTAAGTTCGAATAAAGCCAATATTGATTGTCACAAAAAGATTATAAAACTTCCGATTTCTGATGGGTCATATGTCATGGCTCGAGGAGAACGTGAAAAGGGTAGTTTTCCGTTGATTTCCATGTTGAAAGCTAGGAAATCACTATCTAAGGGATGTGATTCTTATTTGGCATATGTGATAGATGGTAAATTAGAAAAGAAATTTTTGTCTGCTATTCCTGTGGTTTCTGAATTCCCGGAAGTTTTTCCTGATGAATTACCTGGGTTGCCTCCAGTTAGAGAAGTTGAATATCGGATAGAATTAATTCCTGGTTCGACTCCTGTAGCTAAGTCTCCTTATAGATTAGCTCCTGCTGAAATCCGTGAGATGATGGGTCAAATTCGGGAACTGTTAGATAAAGGGTTTATTAGACCGAGTTCTTCTCCGTGGGGTGCTCCGGTGTTGTTTGTTAAGAAGAAGGATGGTACTCTTCGAATGTACATCGATTATAGAGAGCTCAATAAAAGAACAGTGAAAAATAAATATCCATTGCCCAAAATTGATGAATTATTCGATCAGTTACAGGGATCATCCTATTTCTCTAAAATTGATTTGAGATCCGGTTATCATCAAGTACGAGTTCGTGAGGAAGATGTTCCTAAGACCGCTTTTCGTACCCGGTACGGTCACTATGAGTTTTTAGTTATGCCTTTTGGATTGACTAATGCCCCTGCTGTTTTCATGGACTTAATGAATCGAGTATGTCGACCTTTTCTAGACAAGTTTGTGATTGTATTTATTGACGTTATCTTGATTTATTCTAAGTCTGAGGCTGAGCATGAACATCATTTAAGATTGATTCTTGAGATTTTGAAAAGAGAGCATCTTTTGCTAAATTTTCCAAATGTGAATTCTGGCTTCGAGAGGTACAGTTTCTTGGGCATATTATTTGTAAGGATGGTGTCAAAGTGGATCCTTCTAAGGTGGACGCCGTTATGAATTGGAATGCTCCTAAATCACCTTCTGAGATTAAAAGTTTCCTTGGTTTAGCGGGATATTATCGAAAATTTATCAAAGATTTCTCCAAAATTGCTGGCCCGTTAACCAAGTTAACTAGAAAGGATATTAAATTTCAGTGGGGAGATCAACAAGAATCATCTTTTCAGACTCTTAAACAGTTGTTATGTCAGGCGCCAGTGTTAGCATTACCTGATGGTTCTGAGGGTTTTGTGGTTTATTGCGATGCTTCTCATGTTGGTTTGGGTGCTGTCTTAATGCAACATGATCGCGTTATTGCTTACGCTTCTCGCCAGCTTAAAACTCATGAAAGAAATTACCCCACACACGATTTAGAGCTTACAGCTGTGGTATTTGCGTTGAAAATTTGGAGACACTATTTATACGGCACTAAATGTGTTGTATGAACGGATCATAAAAGCCTCCAGTACATGTATTCTCAGAAGGAACTCAATATGAGACAGCGCCGATGGTTGGAGTTGATTAAAGATTATGACTGTGAAATTCGATATCATCCGGGTAAAGCTAATGTGGTTGCTGATGCATTGAGCCGAAAGGTACCTTCCGACCGAATTTATTTCATGCGTTTAGAAATATCTTCTGATTTGGTTTCTCAATTGAAAGCTGCACAGTTAGAGGCATTATTAGATCAAAATTTAAAATCTGAGATTTTGTTGAAACGGAAAGATTTATTAGTTGATGATTCTCGGGGATTGAAAACCTTCCAGTCTCGAGTTTGGGTTCCGTTGATTGGAGGACTTAGAGATTTAATATTATTAGAGGCACACAAATCGAGGTTGTCGGTTCACCCAGGGAGTACGAAAATGTACAATGATTTGAAACCTTTGTATTGGTGACCGACCATGAAAACCGATGTTGCTAGAGTTTTTGAAACTTGTCATATTTGTTCCCAAGTAAAAGCTGAACATCAGAAGCCGTACGGTTCATTGAAACAATTAGATATTCCTGAATGGAAATGGGAGCACATTACTATGGATTTCGTTACTAAATTTCCACGTACTCAGAAAGGTAATGATATGATTTGGGTAATTGTTGACCGTTTGACTAAAAGTGCTCATTTTCTTGCGACCAGTGAAACTGTTTCTTTGACTCGGTTAGCTCAACTGTATATTCATGAGATTGTGGTGAGACATGGTATTCCTTTATCCATTGTTTCCGATAGAGATTCCAGGTTTGTTTCTGGTTTTTGGCAGAGTTTGCAGCGGGAATTAGGTACCAGAGTTAATCTCAGTACAGCTTATCATCCTCAGACAGATGGGCAGTCAGAGCGTACTATTCAGACACTCGAGGATATGTTGCGAGCTTGTGTACTCGAGTATGGTGGTTCTTGGGATTCACATTTACCTTTGATAGAATTCGCGTATAATAACTCTTATCATTCTAGCATTGGTATGCCGCCGTATGAAATGTTGTATGGGCGCCGTTGTCGTACGTGTAAGTCCCCTAGTTTTAGGATCGATAACTTCGTTATCTGTAGTATTAAGGTGCGGAATCCCTCAATACGGTGTTATCTTACTAACAACGAATATGTTCTTAATTGCGTATATTAAAGCTTAACTTTAAACGAATAATACGTCAAAGCCTAGCCGTTAGGTTTAAGTTTTTCTCTGGATCTAATGAATTCGCAGATCAGAAAACCGAATGCCAAAAATTCTTATGTTTTTCACGTATGAAAAACAATTTATACGTCCAGCTTGTCTCGGCTCGCTTGGGCCTGCGAGTTCGGTCCAACTCGCAGCCCAAGCCCATTGAAGGACTCGGCTCGCCAAACTAATGCCTCGCGAGTTCAGATCTCACCTCACAGCTCAACTCGCTGCGACCTGAGATCTCGACTCGCTTTGCATAAAACGTCAATTATTTATTTCGTATTTAAACATTCGTCTAACTTAGCACAATAATATGTTTAACGAATATTACTAACAAAACAAATATTTATTTACAAATCTAAACCAATGTACAAACGTAATAATAATTACGCCAGTCCTATTTCAAGCTAGATCTGTTGTCACAATCTATGTCCCAACAGACTCCCCCTTGACAATAGCTCTAGCGTCTTTATCTTCACGCTGTCTTTGGTCTTCATTTGTAAATCTTACTTCCTGCAAAAATTTTAAGCTTGATGCATGTTTTAACCATCCTGTGATAATCTCGTGCTAAATCACCCCAACCAATAGTAGATTTGATCTTGTTCTTGTACAGCATAATCAGATCTTCCTTTGATAAGTTCATCAGATGTCTGTGATCATATACACGAAGAATCTCTTTTTCGCCATCAGGATAATCATCATCAGCTTCAATCATAAAGGCTTCCCCTGTTCCAGCATCTACCCCCCAATATTTCAATTTTCCCAAAATATTCTGAGGCATAGTCTTCATATGTATTTGCTTAATACAGTTGACCGCTGGATAAACCTTCTTCCTTCTTCTTCTTCCTGTCCTCTGACTGAGTTCGTTCAGCTTTATCGTTTTTCCTTTCCTTGGCTTAATCTTTGAGAACTTCATAGATAATCCTTCAGTCCTAATGATACGCTCAACATACTTAGCATAGTCATCATCACTTGGATTTATCATATCTAATCTAGCCAAGTCTCGAATCTCATATCGAGGCAATGAACTAAACACTGCAAGCTTCTTCTCAAAATATTGAACCCCGTCAAACCTTTTGATCGCGAAGAGCTTCAGGTCAGAGTCATAATACCATCCAATAATGCCAGTTTTAAGTACACGCTTTCCAGTAATATCAACTTCTTTCAAAATGCGTGGCTTATTTTCCTTTTTCTTCTTTAGCATTTCTTGGATAAACATAGGATTACCAATCATATGTTTGTATTTGTCCTCTATTTCTTCAACTTCAGTATCTGAATCTTCAGAAGCATTCTCAAAAGCTTCTAAATCAATAACTGATTCTCCTTGTTCATTTACAAAAACAAATTCAGTCGTTGATGGATTCACAACATGTTCATCTATATTTGCATCCAGATCAACACCTTCATCTATCACAGATTCAAATACTGCAGTCCAATCTTCAGGAAGTTTGAACTCTCCTTCTTCAATATCATAATCAATCTCTTCATCTATCTCATCCAAAATGTCATCTTCCGAATCTGATAGATTAAGCATTTCCATTCCTAGAGAAAAATGTAAATACAAATATATTAATAATTCAAATTCTTCATTGATTTCCCTGAACCAATCTAAGAATTTCTTTATTAATTCTTTTGTATATTTTAACCTAACATATAAACGCAATTTACATATAACTTATAAAATCTTTTATTGATTACCCTGAATCAATCTAAAATCTCTTAAATCTACTTAACAAATATTAATTAATTTTAAATTCTAATGCATTGTGAATAATCACCAAACATTTAAATTTACTATTAATTACCTTATATAATTTCCAAGTGTTAATTGATCTCATTCATTATCAATTTAACCTTTAAATTATATATCATTTGTCTAGTTAACACGAATACATTTTTAACTTGTTAATTACTTATATACCTTACGGTCTTAAGTCCATAATCAAATCTAAAATGCATATGTTATCATAAAATTTTGACCGCCAAAATTAATCGGAACACGCCGCTCGACTACTCAATGAGTCGGAAGTCTTTCGATCACTATTTTATCTTAACAAAATTATATAAACTTAAATTACCAAACATATTTTACTTAAAATAATAATAACCCTAAGCCGAATATATTTACACAATAATTTAAGTTTACATTTGTTCACTACAAACTATTACAAATATTACAGTACTATGATAATACTAAGCTATCTTACCAGCTTCAGTATTACCCGGTACAGTCTTATCTGCACTTGTACCCACTCCAGAACCACTAGCACCAGCACCAGACTCCCCCTGAGTTGTAGCTTGCTCACCAGTCTTTGAAGGACCAGTCTGCTCACCACTCGGTGCATTGGGATCATCGTCTTTGTCAGAGTCTCTCTTCCTCTTCAGCTCATCCTCTCTGCAAGACTCCAGATATACCAATATCTCCCCCGGAGTAGACTGTCCTGAATGCGATCTCAAGACCAGACTCTCCAAAGAAGATAACTTCAGTCTCTGTACATTGAAGTCCGCAAGCAAAGTCTCATGAGTCTTCATCAACAGATTGTACGATTGACTCTGCTTGAGTATCTGCTGAGAAAGAAGAAGATTGCTCGACACCAGCTCTGGAATCTGAGAAGTAAGCTTCTCTAAATCCTTTACCCTAGACTCTAAGGATGTAATCCTTTCAGCATCAGTCGTTGGAGTAACAGGTATCGTTCTTGGTCCAGGCGGTGTAAGAGACTCAATATGCCAGTCTCTGGTCAGCGGTGTATGAGGTTGAGACAAAGCCTGCGTAAGCAAACTTGTCGCAAATCTAGCTGTTTTGTTCGTCGGAAAATTAGCTCCACGAACTAGATCAGCAACCTCATGCTGTAAAGTTAAACACAATTAAAATCAGTCATTGTTACAGATTACTCTGTCTCAAATTCTAATTAATTGCATAACACTCATAGTTATAGAACTTATATCTCATACCTGAAGCGGTAAAGACATCGGTTCAGTAACCACCGGTGCATCCATCTCCACCTGTGGTGTATCTTGAGCAACTGTATACAGAATTAACTGTCTCAGTTCAGCTCCTGATAAACAACAAGTTAAGATTATTTAACTTTTATAATCAATACTAACCTTCTCGAATAGTTAGCGTTCTCGGACGCTTCATCAATTGAGCATCAATCTCCTCAATATCATCCTCCAGAATACTCTTACCCTTCCTCTTCTTTTCAGAAGCAGATGGAGGAGGAGAAGGTGTATTCTCAGAATCCTCATCTGAAGCCGTCTCACCATCACGACCTCTAGATGATCTAACAGGATCCTAAATTTTTAATATATTAAACATTTATGATTAGCGTAAGCTCTATCATACAAGTTCTATATATTTAAGATTAATCAGAAATAATACCTCAATCGGTACAACAACTGATTCATCTAGCTGTATCTGCTCCCCCTCAAGTATTACAACCTCTGGGTTTGCAGTCTCAGCTTCAGCTTCTTGTTCGTTTAATGACATTTATATTTTAAAATCAGAAATAATATCCAATTTACTAAATATCTATATCATAATCATTAGATAATAATATTATGCATCTATGATTAATTAAAACAATCTATCAACTAAGCATCTATATTATTATATAAACAAGAGATTACCTCAGGTGGTGCAAAATAACTATCAATATCCTGAAGCAAAGGATTTGTCGCATCATCATTCTGCTCCAACACCTCTTGCACAACTTGTGCAGCAACCTCTTGGTTCACCTGTTGATCAACCTGACCAACCTGAATAAGAACATCCTCAAGGAGCCCTTGTGGATCTTCAGGTTGAGCTTCCTCAGCTGCAGGTTCTGGTACAACATCAGCATCAGCAGGAGCAGCAGCAGCAGCAGGAACAACGTCTAACCACCCATGATTTGGCGGTGCAACGTAGTTCGGGTCAATAAGATACCCAAATAGTGGTCTAACTTCAGGTTTCACCACTCCCTCCTTCCTGACCGTCTGCATAAACATGGCGTTATACCCACGATGGTCAATCGTATTAACCACTAGATGTGGTTCAGGTATAGCCAAATCCGGTAGACGTGCACGGATAATCAGCATACAAAATCGCGGGTAAACCAAAAATCTTGATCTAACAGACCCCTATATCTGTTTCGCAATCTCACCAAAAAGATAATCACAAAAACTGTATGGTTTATTATAAACCAGTGACCGTGCAGCCGATAGAATCGCAGGGCTCAACTCATCAAATCCACCCTTCTTCGCTGCGAAAACTATATTCATCACGTGCCAGAGAAACCTCCACTGACCAATGACCAGAGGTTTCTGGAACTGACGTCCACGTCTATCTCCCGTATAACCCATACGGCCTATAGCACCCTCAATAAAATCCATAGGATACTCAATATCCCCGTTCTCCTGTTCTACTGTACCTAGCTGCAAAATCTCACGGAGATTACCAGCTGTAAATGTAACAGGCTGACCACTAACCGTAGCTCGAATCTCTGGCGGGTTGACAGATTCGTCATATACTATATTCGTCCAGAAATCGTTCAGTATAGCCTGAGAGATAGGAGGATTGGCCGTAATGGCATATCTGATCCGTGATCGTGCAAGAAAACGAAGAATATCAGCAACCCTGTCAGCCCGCTTGGCTTCAAGGTTCAGATCCACCAAAATATTGTGGCCCTTGTCAAATGCTCTAGCCATATCTGTAAAATAAACACAAACAACAGATATAATTAAATGCACGATTAAGAATCTTTAAACTATAACGTATTATGAATCGAGATTCATCAAACATCTTAGTCTAAAATTGAAATTATATATAACTTGTTACAAAAATAGTCTCAAGTCGTATATAAAAATTTAACTTATAACTAAAAAGTCTTAAGTCTAATTTAAATTAATTATGTAAAAGTTATTAAAATTTTTTTTTTTCTAAGTTCTGGACTCGCATAAACTGGCCTAACGAGTTGAGGTCAACTCGTTTTGCTTATCAACTCGCTTTACTCATCAACTCGCTACATTGACCAACTCGCTAAACTTATCAAGCAGCTATTGAAGTGAACTCGCTAATCACACCGATTCGCTAGTCAACTCGCTGCGAGTTGATTCACAATGTCAACTCGTTCGATGAACTGCCTTCGCGAATTTACACTTAAAATCGATTAATCTTGTAATTTTAACATGATATATCGATTGATTCACATTCATTAATGTCGTTTAACATAAACCCTAAAGATCTATGTCCAATAACATCGTAATCGACGCAAATCGTTTAGTTTATAACCCAAAACCCTAAGTTTATAAGAACTTCGATTTCTCGTTATTTACACGGTGAAATCCGTTGATATATACCTTAAAATGTTCGTAAATTGAAGATGTATAAAGTCTACGGATTGAAAAACTCGTTCCCGTACTATAAAAATCGAAATCAAACGAAAAGCAAATATCGCCTCGTTTCGCCTGTGTGACGGATTCGCAAGCTTTAGTGAACTCGCGAAGTGTGTGGGTTCGGTGGGTTGGCTTGACTCGTTTGACCCTCTTTATACTTTGTATCCGATTCGCGAGAATTTTAAACGAATCCGCAAGTCGATGTCAACTCGCAGGATTATATTAAAACGCGAATTTAATTCTAAGTATAAATAAAACCCGATATTTTACAAGTCTAAATTATAATTAATTTTCACTTGCAAATTGTTACGTTTGTTCAACTCAAAAGTATTCAGAATAATTTAATTCCGAAGGGTAAATTCAGATAAACATAAAAACTTAAATAAATAAATAAATAAATAAATAAACATACGATAAAAATACAACTATATAAACATTGGTATCAAGTACCATTATATTAATTACTCGAAACAAAGTAAATATACAAAATAAATAAGATTTTATCTGCTTAGGGATCATATTAGTAAGAATAAGCAATTTATTATATATTAAAAAGTCTAAGCAGATTGGTAGTATACATACCTCATGAAATTCAAGTAAATTACTATAAAATTACAACTAAATTCATCATATATACATTTATATTTATGAAACTATATCTTAGGTACCTTTATCCACATAGCATAATTAATAAATGCATTACTCACATAAAGTGAATATTTAATTATAGACAGTTCAAGACGATTACCGGTATTATGATCCACATAAACAAATTATACTCAATTTTCTAAGCAAACACTTTATTGTTAGTATGAGTATTATCAAGTGCTTCCTATTATATGACATACTGAAGAATTTCAAGTAAAACTCATAACACTGCATCATTAAATTTCAAGGTAGCGGTTACTAAATGATGTATCTTTTCGAAACATATAACATACACTTGAATTTTTAAGGTTAGACAAATATCAAACATACTTTGAATATGCTATGTTATCCAAGTCTGTACGTAGTACAACAGAAGATCCCTTCTAGCATAATTCAAAATATATTTGAGAATATTAATTTAATTAAAGGTTTCAGTTCTGTACTTAGTACAACAAAGTTACCAGTAATTAAGTTAATACCCATATTGCTACTATTTGTCACTTTAAATTAAAATGCATGATAACAGTGTATAGTAAAACCATCATTCAACATTTAAGACTTAATGTCATACATCATAGAATAGTAACACAAAATAATACACAAGTAATTAAGTAACTTCTTAAAACTTAGAAAATTTTATATAATTTGCCTACCAGTACATCATATGATGAAGCCATCTAAAGCTTTTACTAAAAATAGACAAATTATAACTTGTGGATATAGGTGTATAATCAAATAAATATAAACACACACCTGATAGAACCGCTGTAGTTCTAAAGCAACTTTATTTGAACCTACTTACCATATCATACTTAGGACTTAAGCTTATTATTGTGAAGCTTATTCTCCTAATGTACTATCATTTTCCTTAGTTTTTTGCAAATAAAAACTTAAATGAAGGCGATTCCCCTTAGGTAACAAGCAAATGAATGCTATAAGCCCCTTTTTTTTTTTTTTTAAATGAACACAGAAATACTAACTATTACAAAAATACCCTTGGAAGACTAATCACTCTGGATTTCTCATTCCGTTTAGTTGAACCAACGTCTCAAATCTTGCTCTGTCGAACGCCTTTGTGTATAAGTCTGCTAAGTTATCCAATGATGGAACCTTAACTAACTTTATCAATTTCTTTTCAGCACAATCTCTAATAAAATGATGTCGTATATCAATATGCTTAGTTTTACTGTGCTTCACCGGATTATTGGTGATCGACATAGTAGATTCGTTATCAATCATCATAGGAGTATTGGTTATATTTAACCCGTAATCCCGCAGTTGCTGTTGAATCCAAAGTACTTGCGAGCAACAGCTGCCAGCTGCAACATACTCAGTTTCACATGTAGAAATGGCTACCGAGGTTTGCTTCTTGCACTGCCAGGATACTAATCTACCTCCTAGGAATTGACATCCTCCGGTTGTAGATTTCCTATTCTGATTACATCCTCCGTAATCCGAATCAGTATAAGCTACGAGATCTAAGTCTCCATCAATCGGATACCAAAGACCCAGCTTAGGTTTCCCTTTGAGGTAACGAAAGATTCGTTTAACAGCTTGCATGTGTGACTCTTTCGGATTAGCCTGATATCTTGCGCATAAACAAACAGCAAACATTATGTCAGGCCTAGAGGCTGTAAGATACATTAGTGATCCGATCATGGCTCTATAAAGAGTTGGATCCACATCGCTATCACTCGATGTATCTGGACCTAGTCCATGATTGACTGGAATTGGAGTATTGTAGACCTTACTTTCATCCATCTTGAAGCGTTCTAATAGCTCATATGTATATTTAGATTGATGAATAAAGAATCCATCCTTCTTTTGATCAACTTGTAATCCTAAGAAGAAATTCAACTCTCCCATTGCAGACATTTCGAACCTTTTCCTCATAACTTTCTCAAATTCTTGACACATCTTTTCATCAGATGATCCGAAGATAATGTCATCAACATAAACTTGTACGAGAAGAAAGTCTTTCTTTTTCCACTTCACAAACAGTGTACTATCAATCGATCCTCTTGTAAATCCATTCTCAAGTAGATACGTTGATAGTGTTCCATACCATGCCCTAGGTGCTTGATGTAATCCATATAGAGCCTTATTCAAACGATATACTCTATCTGGATACTCAGGATCAGCAAACCCTGGCGGTTGTGAAACATACACCAATTCTTCCACTTTGCCATACAAAAAGGCACTCTTAACATCCAACTGATACACTTTTATACCAAAATATGATGCGAATGCTAAGAATACTCTGATTGCTTCTAGCCTAGAAACTGGTGCAAACACTTCGTTGTAGTCAATACCTTCTTGTTGATTAAAACCTTGAACCACCAGACGAGCTTTATTGCGAGTAATGATTCCTTTATCATCTCTCTTGCACTTAAATACCCATCTAGTTCCAATTGGATATTCTCCCTTTGGTAGGTCAACCAACTCCCATACTTGTAATTTAGAAAACTGTGATAGTTCTTCTTGCATTGCTTCTACCCACGAGCTTTCTTTTAAAGCCATTTGAACATTTTTAGGCTCGAATTGTGAGATAAAGCATGAATATAGACATTGATTAGGAATCCCTGTCTCTTTCATTGCAGTATACAAGCTTTGGTATTCTAAGTTCTCAGACGTAGTAACTCTGGATTGATGCCTAGTTTGAACCGGAGTATTAATATCACCGATGATATTTTCAACGGGATGATTCTTACTCGTTCTAGTTGTAGTAACTGGTTCAACCGGTATCTCATCTTCCAAATTAGTACCAATCTCTTCCAATTCAGGAACATCTTCCGTACGAGCAGAAGATATCCTTAAGTGTTTCAAAGGAGTAAGTATATCATCAAACTTTGTAGAAAGATCATCAAGATCTTCTGTTTCTTGAGACTTATCCTCTGAAGGTTGTTGTGACTCACTTGTGGAAGCTTTATCTGAGTCAACATTAGTCTTAATTCCAGACTGCTTAACACTTGATGTTGAAGCGGGACCAATATTCTCATCTTCAAACAATAAATGTTCAGCTATCTCTGAATCACTGACATAGCCACTAATAGGAACTTTAAATGATGCAAAGAGATCAGAATAATCAAATTGCCAATCTAAGCCCTTATGAACATCAGGTGAGTAGCTCGTAACCTCAATATTATAAACTACCTCCAAACGTCCTGTGACTTTATTAAAAACTCTCTTGTTTGGCGAATTGGGCATATAACCTAGGAAAAATCCTTCGTTAGCCTTCTCACCAAATTTTGCTTGATGTCCAGTCTTTAATATGGTGCATGAAACTCCAAAGGGTTCAAACCCCTTTAAGTTAGGTTTCTTATTGTTCAAAAGCTCATAACAAGTCTTGTTATGTCTCTTAACCGTAAGAACTCTATTAAGAACATAACATGTTGTATTCACTGCTTCTGCCCAAAAGATGACCGGAAGCTTTGAATCAGCAAGCATTGTTCTTGCAGCTTCAATCAACGCCCTATTTTTCCTTTCAGCAACACCATTCTGTTGAGGTTCATAAGGTGCACTGAATTGATGTAATATCCCTTTGCTTAAGCAATAGATATTCAACGTTGAATTCTTGAACTCTGTTCCATTGTCACTACGAATACGCTTCACTCTCTTTTTATAGACATTCTCTACTAGATCAAAGAACTCAATTAGAATTCCAGGAGTTTCATCCTTTGATCCCAAAAAGAATACCCACGAGAATCTAGAATAGTCATCTGTGACAACCAAACAGTACCATTTGCCACGTATACTTCTCTTGCTTATAGGGCCAAAGAGATCCATATGTAGCAATTCAAATGGCGAGGAGATAGAGTTTTCAGTCTTAGGTCTGTGTGGTTTCTTGTGCTGCTTTCCTTTCATGCAAGGAACACACTTATCCTCAGACTCGAAACGTTTTTGTGGTACACCTAGAACCAAACCATTTTTGGTTATATAATTCATCTTTCTCCAGTTCAGGTGTGCCATTCTCCTATGCCATAATAATGCGTCTGTTTCCGAAGCCTTGGATAATAAACATGTAGACACCATTGAAGAGTTAGGAACACCCATGTTGATAGCATAGATATCCTTCTTCCTTGGCGCCCTCATCAATATCCATTTATCAGGAATTTTAAAACCTGGCTTCAGGACTAAGGCCTCCTTTTCATTAAAGTAAACTGGATGACCTTTATCACAGACTTGGGAAACACTCACTAGGTTGTGAATTAGTTCTTCAACATTGTTCACATCCTCAAGAGTCAAAGTTCCATTTGAAACTTTTCCTTTTCCCAAAATTACTCCTCATTTATCTCCTGCAAAATTTACTTTTTGCTTGAGACTCTCCTTGAAGTCCTTCAGTAGACTTCTTTCACCGGTCATGTGCCTCGAGCATCCACTGTCTACATACCACCAGCTGTCCTTGTTCACAGCATACTCCTGCACATAACACAAGATACGATCAGTTATCAAGAGGGACCCAAGCCATTACGGTCTTGATTTGTCCCTTATCATCAACAAACTTAAGCTCTTTAAAATAACCATCCTTCCCATCAGGAGCTTTGGTTACTTTCGAAGTAGCTTTAGTTTGTGGACGATCAGCCTTAAGAGGTGAATTTGAAGAGAACCTCTTAGGCACATAATTATGAGCTCTATTATGATAATTATAATTAAACTCATGTGATCGCGAAGTAGTACCATTCTCATAATGACTATGGCCTCTACTTGTAGTTCTAAACCTCGACGGTGTCACATCCCTAGACTTTTGGACAGAATTATCACTTTGAATAAATGGCCGTTTAGGTTTAGGTGGGGAGACACTATGCTTACCATCTCTTTTAAGAATGTTAACAGGTTTATTTCCTAACTTAAGGTTTGGTATCTAACCCATCTACAGTCATACTAGAGTCAGTCTGTGTCTTTTCATCAATCACAAGCTTATGTGGTGTTTCAGGCTTTTTGTTAGGACAACACGAAGCCACGTGTCCCTTTTGATGACACTTGAAACATGACATCTGCTTGCGTGATTTACTCACTTTTGCTTTCTCATTCGGAGTCTTAGGCACTAAAGGTTTAAGCTGTTCCTTATTAACCTTATCATCAGTCTTAGCATCGTTAATCACTCCACCCGATACAAATTGTATTTTGGTGAAATGAGAAGCCTTACTATTATCTGATGAAGGGTTCTTAATAACATCCTTCTGTGCCTCTAACTTTTCCTGATCATTAGTTACTGAAATTTCAGGATTAGCATCTGTCATTTCAGAATCTTCAGGAATAGGAGTGTAATTGGCATTAAAAGGAGGGGATACATCATTGTAACCTAACCCAGTCTTGTCCTTTACACTACGTTGAGCATCTAACATTTTATCCATTTGAGATGTCCTATAATTCTCAAGTTTACGGTTTTGCTCAATTAACCTTAAGTTAAGGTTCACTATTTCCTGATCCTTACTAGCAATTGTCTCATTTAAGTCTTTGATATTCATATAGAGACCATCTATGACAACAGATTTTTCACTTATGGTATCTCTAAGTTTTGTTCTATCCGAAGCATCAGACTTAATTTTATCTTTTAAGACTTGTTTATCATCACTTAATCTACGAATATCCATAATAGCTTGATCAAGTTCAGATCTAACAGTCTTATAGGATTCCTTATCCATATTTAATTGTGATGACAGGTTGCTATTTGACACAGTTAAGACACTATTCTGAGATTGTAAATCAGTAACTAAGTAACAAACATCAGCAAGATTAAGAATATCTAAACATACCTTATTCTTGTCAGTTTGTAATTCAGCCATGCGTGCCACGAATTCTTCAGGACTCATATCTGGAGCTGAATCCATATATAGCACGTCATCATCACTTGCCTTCACTTCAGACTCAGGCACCTCTACTTTCTGTTCCATATCAGTGGGCATGTAGGACACTGATCCAGCAGTTGTCTCTTCGATCTCGGCCATCAAAGCTTCCTCAGAATGAGCTTGCCAATCATAAGAGCCATCCAACTGCTTACCTACTAAGGCTTTAGAAGCAAGAGTACTTCCCGAACCTTGTTTTCCTTGTGCTTCTACTTTAGGTCTTTGGCATTCTCTAGCAAAATGACCAATACCCTGACAGTTAAAGCATCTGACCTTGGTTTTGTCAAACCCTGATCTATTGCCCAATACTTTTCTACCAGTTCTCTTGAGGAAATTCTTCACCTTTCTAGATATCAACGCTAGTTGATCTTGAAGCTCCAATTCCTCAAGATAATCAGAATCTATCTGCTCATAATCCTCATCAAACAGAATAGGATCATTGATCTTTCCCTCTATGTAATTTTCATATGATGCCACAAAGGAAGCAAGAACAGACAGTTGCTGTTCAGCAGATTTCACACTCATCGGCATCTTCTGATGCTCTTGAGGTGACTTCTCAGAATTCTTTCCCTTTGTCTCATCACCAGAGGAGGAAATAAAGCATAGATCTTCAGTAATCAGTTCTCCATTTTCACTAGTATCACCAACTAATAGTGCAGTGGTCGAACTAGATGACGCAGTCGAAAGACTTGACTTTCCATGATACAACCCAGGGTTCTGAACCTGATCAGAATCACTATCTCTTGACTTCTTGGAGAAATCATAACCTTTCAGCTTATCAATGACTTGCTCTAAGGTCATAGTAGAATACCTAGTTTCGTTATCCTTAATCATAACGCCATACATTTCCCATTTAGAAGGCAAACCCTCAAGAAACTTGTCGGTTTTAGCTACTTCTTCTTCAACAATTTCATGGTATTCCAGTTCACTTAGCAGATGGTAGAAACGCGTAACATAGGCATCAAGATCTTCTCCTTTTAAAGCTTTAAACATAGTAAACTGCTTTTTAAGAAGACTCCTCTTGCCAGCTCTCACTTGTGGACTTCCCTCACCTCTTTTCTCTAGAGCTTCCCAGAGCGTTCTAGCAGTATGAAAAGACTTCAGTTGATGAGCGATCTCTTTAGGAAGACACATCTTTATGCATAAATGTGCTTTATTTTCATTTCTGTAAGCTTCCTTCTCTTGATCACTCATGTTCGCATAGGTAAGAACCACAGTGGCATTCTGAACAGTTTGTGTAGGTGCGGTGTATCCACTCTTGATACACATCCAGATTGACAGGTCATGAAATCTACAGTAAGATTCAAATCTGTCCTTCCAATTGTAGTAATCTTCGATCCTTAACAACTTAGGTGGAACGTGTGACTTTCCCACCTCGTGGTCCATTTCGATCATTCTACTTAAGTCAGACATCTTAAAAACGTAAAATTAAACTGTTTCGCGAATTCAGAAAACTCAACTCGCAAGACTCAGTTCAACTCGCAATCTCATCTCGACTCGCAGAATACGTCGATTCGCAAGCCTCAGTTCGGATTGCTAAAGATGTCGATTCGCAAGTGATGTCGATTCGCGAGGGATCTCGGTTCGACTCGCAAGCCTCAGTTCGACTCGCTAGTTCAACTCGGTTCGCAGGCGACGCTGGAACCCTAATCTCGACTCGCGAAATGGCTGTTAAACCCGAAAACGAATTTTTAAGGTATTTTTACGACTGAAACTGAAAATTTCGACCGTAAACAAACCCTAAAACGTCCAGAGAATGATTTTGATCGTTAGTATTGCAAGAACGCACGTAAAAACGACCCAAATCAAAAACGCAATATTACTAAAACTTATGAACACACTTGTATTTAGCCCGAAAGCTCTGATACCAGATGTAAGTCCCCTAGTTTTAGGATCGATAACTTCGTTATCTGTAGTATTAAGGTGCGGAATCCCTCAATACGGTGTTATCTTACTAACAACGAATATGTTCTTAATTGCGTATATTAAAGCTTAACTTTAAACGAATAATACGTCAAAGCCTAGCCGTTAGGTTTAAGTTTTTCTCTGGATCTAATGAATTCGCAGATCAGAATACCGAATGCCAAAAATTCTTATGTTTTTCACGTATGAAAAACAATTTATACGTCCAGCTTGTCTCGGCTCGCTTGGGCCTGCGAGTTCGGTCTAACTCGCAGCCCAAGCCCATTAAAGGACTCGGCTCGCCAGACTAATGCCTCGCGAGTTCAGATCTCACCTCACAGCTCAACTCACTGCGACCTGAGATCTCGACTCGCTTTGCATAGAACGTCAATTATTTATTTCGTATTTAAACATTCGTCTAACTTAGCACAATAATATGTTTAACGAATATTACTAACAAAACAAATATTTATTTACAAATCTAAACCAATGTACAAACGTAATAATAATTACACCAGTCCTATTTCAAGCTAGATCTGTTGTCACAATCTATGTCCCAACAGTACGCCTACTTGTTGGTTAGAAGAGGGAGAAAAACAGTTTGCGGGTCCCGATATTGTTCAAATTACAGCTGACAAAGTTAAGATTGCTCGTGAAAAATTGAAAGCGGCTCGAGATAGACAAAAACAGTATGCTGATCCGCGTAGACGACCCGTTGTTTTTGTTGAAGGTGAATTAGTGTATTTGAAAGTTTCTCCGTGGAAGGGTGTCATTAGATTTGGTAAACGTGGAAAGTTAGCTCCCCGATATATTGGCCCATTTAGAATCCGTCAGGTGATTAATGATCAATCGGTTTCATTGGATCTTCCGCCTGAATTAGCTGGTATTCACGAGACATTTAATGTTTGTTATTTAAGAAAGTGCAACGTGGAGGATCAATCCCAAATCCTTCCTTTGCAAGATCTTCGGGTTGACCCAAGTAAGAAATTGGTAGAAGAACCTGTCGAGCTTTTAGATAGAAAAGTGACCAAATTGCATAGGAAAGAAATCCCTATGGTGTTAGTTAAATGGAAGCATAGTTTGGGAGCGAATCTCACTTGGGAAACGGAGGAGAATATGCGAACTAGATATCCTAGCTTATTTGTGTCTAGTTAGATTTCAGGACGAAATCTTTCTAAGGAGGGGTGATTTGTAACATCCCCAAATCGGGCCTAGGAGAAAAAGGTATTTTCTTTAAATTATTTATGCAATTTAAATTATTATATGAGTTTGATTGTAAATTTAATAGGTAAATGAGCCTCAGGAAATATTGTGACTAGTGAAATGTTAGTTGTTTTAGATAATTTTAGGTGACGGTAAAATAAACTAATTTTCTCGCGTTTGAAATTGAGGTTCCAGACAATAGGTCAAAAAGGGGTATAATATTACACTGAAAAATAAAGTTGAGTCGGTTTAATAAAATAAGAGCCGATCTATTGTTCCCAAAATTAAGTGTTCTTCATTTTATCTCATAAACTCCTTCTAAAATCAATATCAATACCTATACTAGTGAAGATTATACACAAATTGAAGATTTAATTCATAAAGTTCATCACCATCATAATCATATCCCTGCTACTATCAAAGTTGTAAATGTTCTTGAAACTACAATTGATATATATATATATATGTATTTGGTTGAAATAGGTTAGGTTATTGAATGATTTTGGTATAAGATTAAGTTTGAATGTGTTGTTGTTGTTAATTGATATATGGCGTTTCTATGATTATAATATAGTTAAGAATCTGAGTTTGTACTGTATTATGTTGAATTTTCGAGTTAGGGTTCGTATGTAAGTTGCAGGTCTGATTGGAGCTGAAAGGCGAGGAAACGCGATCCCACAACTTGACCTGGATCGCGTTCCTTAGTTATAAACTGGTTCCTTCGCATTTTAGTCTTGCCAACGCGATCCCAGCCCTGAACCCGGATCTCGTTTCTCAGAGTAAAATGGTTACAGAATGTTTTTCTTCTTGGGAACGCGATCCCACCACTTTGACCCGGATCGCGTTTGCCTTTGTTATTTTGAAAGATAGGATGTCTTGTGAACTTATTAGAATTCAATGCTTATATCATTTAGCTACTAGTATTACTAGATTATTGATGTAAGTATTTGAGTATAGTCATAATTAAATTATAAAAACAAGTTATTAACTTGTGTTTTGATTGTGTTTACAGAGACACCGAAGACTCAATAAAGTTAGAACTTTGAGTGTGGAGATTGAAGCGAAACAGGTGAGTGGACTGGTTCTCACAGTTTAAATTTGGTGTTAACAGTTTGGTTACATCAATTTTAAGTTGAAAATATTGATTGAATTATTGATAAGTTGATGATAGAGCAATTGATTGATTTTGTTGATTGATAGATTTGTTGATTTCTTGTGAATAATTCCATGATAGGTTGGAATGATAGAGGTCAATTATTGGGTTTAGTTACTATAGGTTAATCTTTATGGGTCGGATGAACATTCGTTGTGAATTAATCCATATTGGTTAAAGATAGCAATAAACTATCGGTAAAATCTCTGTATTGGCCTGCAGTTGATTATTAAGTGTTCTTGGAGTGCCACCGCGGATTGAGGGTATCTCAAGAACCACCGATCCTCTGTTTGATTGTTTATTTAGATGATTGTTGTGAGTTGATTGTTATACTAAGTTAGATTGTTAGACTTAGTTTACTCACTTAGCTTCGTGCTAATCCCCCACATACTCTTGCAGGTTAACAATTGGGATATGATTAGGCAAATGGCGTTGTTTTGAAGAAATGTTTGACAACTGGAACTCTGATCTTTTTGGATAACCATGTTTTGTTAACATAACACCCATTTATTGTATTATCGTTGTAATCATACTTAATACTTATAACCTTATAATGTTTTGGTATGACTAGATGTCATATATATATATATATATATATGAATGGGATTTGCGCTTCCGAAATGTTTTTTTTTTAAAAAAAGGTCTAAATTATGGGGTGTTAAATTATGCACCATTATTCAAGAGATACGACTAAGTAACTAAATCGTTCGAAGGATATGTAGCATGTTTCATGATATCTTTCATGACAAATTAATTCACTAAAGTTAAGATTATCTACAATTGTAAATCTTTAAAAGCATTTTTGTGTAAGAGGACTTCAATTGTAAAAGCCTTTTGAAAGGTTTTTGTGTAATACACATATAGTAATTTATTTAATAAGAGAGATGCTCGAATATTTACATTAATCCATGAATATATACATCTTAAGAACTCGAACCTCCAAACCTCTTGGTTGAAAATGTCACCACGAATCCATGATACTGTTAAGCCAAAAGCATTTTGGTGTATAATTTGATTGAAAGGTTTAAAAGAGAATTTTACACTATCTTTCTTCTAGAATTTTTGTTTTCTATAATTATTTTCACATCTGCTAAACCTTTGAATAAAGATATAACTTTTTTTTTTCCATTGAAGATGATAACTAATCGACATGTTAAATAAATCCCATAAATTGTTACTTTGTTAGTGGGATATGTTTATGGGCTAGGCCCATAATGCATAATTCTCATTGCTTGCAAATAATCGTGTACGTACAATATAAATACTCAAACATATATTAAACCAATAATGGGCCTAGCCCATAAACATATCCCGCTAACATAAATTAAAACCACGTAATCTTAAATTATATATAAAAAACATGTGATGATATCATCAAATATTAAATTGACCAATAGAATTGCTCAATTTTGTCAAATTGCCTAAAAATAAGGAGATCATGACATCATAAATTAAAATTGTAAAAAATAATTTTAAATAACTATTTATAAATCATATCGTGATTTTAAAAAAATAATTAATTGAAAATATTTAGAAATCGAATGGGATTGTAATTCTTATGTATTATTTTTGCGGTGGAAAATTTAATTCGTATATACTTACATGTAACAGTATTAGGAAATTTGATCTTATATATATTAGTTTTTTTTTTTTGAACGGCAAAATTATAATATATTAAAAAAAGCAAACTAGCAAGGCGCTAGCAGCAAAAGAACGAATACAACAAAATCTAGAAACAAACAAAACAGCAAAACTAGACTCTTCCCAAGACATTAACTGCGAGGACTACAAAAAGGGTGAAAAAACTCGTGCCAATTACAACGCATAAGACACGAGAAAAACCCCAACCAACGAAGGCCGAGCCACCGGTTTTCACTTCGTGGTGTTTTTGATGTATATATATTAGTTTAAGATTGCCCTTTGCAAGTTATCAGTTCAATTTATTAAAAATATTATCTGTATTTCACACTTCCTTTTAATATTTTTTTGTTATTTTTATTTAATTTATTATTTAAAACATATTCCAAATCGATATGACATATTTCTATTTTCAATTTACCGAGTAGTAATAAAATTACTTAAAAAGGTTAATATGAACTTAAAATAATTAATATTTTCCACTAACTTGGTTTCAAAAACATTTAATTTTTACTCTCTACTTTTATAAATCCATTTACATAAAGTAATATCATCATAGATCCAACTTAATGCTTAATATACATATTAACTTATACATACAATATACTATTAGAAACAAGATACCAACTAAGAAATTTCATTTTAAAAATCAAACGATCCGTGTGTACACACGAGTTTAAGGTCTAGTTATAAATACATGGATTGAGTAATTTATTCCTATATAAACTAGCTTTTAAACCCGTGTATACACACGGGTTATACAACGTAAAATAATTATTTGAATAAAATTAATAAAATTAAGTTTTGTCTTTACTAACTTGTCTATTTTGTCACTTAAAAATAAAGATGTTCATAATTCGGTTGTAGGCATTTAAACAGGTCAAATCGAAGTGATCTTGTCGGTTTGATCGGGTTTAGTTTTTATTATGGTTTATTGGTTTGGAAATTACGTAGGCTAGCTGAAATTTGAGTAGCAATCTCAACTCTTATGAGTGTCTAACTAAGAATACATGACATCTATAACATACGGATCCGTGACCCGTGAATGGGTTACGGGTGTGAACTTTTACCCATTGGCGGGTCGAGGATGTGTGCGTGCGTGTGTGTGTGTATATATATATATATATATATATATATATATATATATATATATATATATATATAATGGTTATAGAGACTAAAAAGTATAGTATTCGTGTTTCGTATAACAAACTTATCAAATGTTCAGGAAAAATTTATCAAATAAATTGATAGTTACCAAACTATTAGTCGCATGTCTTAAATTTTAACATTCTAATTCGTTTAAAATTACGATCCATTGATTTGAACATGTTTCAAAGCATTCTTTTTATATTAAAATTATATAAAATCTTGTGACATTTGATAAAATATTTGTATTAATTAAAACTCGCTAGCGGGTACCGCGGATAAAAAAAACCCACGCGATAGGGTGATGAATTTGGTATATCCGTACTCACAACCCACGAGTGTCATCTCTAGGTAAGAGCGAATTTTATAAACAAACAAAAAAAAAACTTTCATTTTGATTTTTCTATGTTTTTTATTTTTCATATAAATAAGTTAGAGAACTTATTTTAAATTAGTCAATATAACAGAGTTTAAGTGAAGAATTAGAAAGTTTTAATTTTTATATAATAAGAATTTAAGGGACTTAATTGATATTTAGAAAGCGTGAAATACAATCTTTACATATTCATAAAAAAATGTAATGGAAATTTTAAGAAAGAAAAAAGAATATATGGAGTGTTTATCGTAAGATTCCTTTATTAGATCACAAATCGGTAACAACAATATCTTTACTTTTGTGAATGACCCGTATTAAATAGTACTTAAATTTCATTATTAAATTGAGAATTTATGGATGTTTTGTTTTAAAAATAAAGTAAAATTGAAGAAGTAAATTGATCTATTAAATTATATGATTGATGACAAGCAGTTAAACTTTTATTGAAATTTTTATAAGTATAAAAAAATTTATATGATTGAATTCAAACGTTTTATCTTACTTTTGATTTATGCAATGTAGCTTGAAACTAAATTTTTTTGGTTGTATCTATATATTAAGCAATCTAATCAATAATTATGTATCTATTCCAAATAATAGATCATGTTGTTTACTTGACAAAATGTATCCGATAGAAAAAAAAGGTTGATAAAAAAGGTCATTTATCACACTTTTTCATCCACGCTTCTATAAGTGTGGAAAATTACAACTTGTAACTGGAAAAAAATTTAACACATGATTTTCCCACGCAAGAGAAGGTGTGCATAAATTGGGTGTTACAAATTTTTTTCCACACTTTTATGTATTGGCAAGTTGTAATTTATCCACACTTTTAAGTGTCATTTTTTTCTCGCACTTATATATGTGAAGATTGTGGTGATTTCCACACTTATTGATGTAACAATTTTTTACACAATTATAAGTGTGAATAATTATACATAATTTCACATAATTTCACACATTTTTAAAAAATGTTAAAAAAAAGTGTGGATAAATGATATATTTGTTGTAGTGATTGTTTGATTAAATTTTTTAAAGATAGTCAAAAATTTAAAATTGATAGTTTGAGTAAAGGGATTTCTTATTTTATCTTTTAAATTAAAATAACTATTAATAGCTAATATACAATTTTTTAAGAACTATCGTATCATGGTTTAACTGAAAATAATAAGATACATAATTTTTAAGTTCATGGGCCTGTTTGGCGTGAAGCTTTTAGGAGGTTTTAAGAGCTTTAGCTTTTGATTTTATTTTTAAAAGGTCCTACACAAATAAAAGCTTTGTTTGGTCACAAGAGCTTTAGCTTTTATTTTGAAAGAAAAAGCTCCAAAATGAAAAGCTAATAGAAGAAGCTTTTGATTTTTGATGGAGCTTTTGATGCTAACAATTACATTAATGCCCTTGTAATAAGTCGGCCATCTAATTTGTAGCTTGTAGATATGCTATTCACTTTACTTTATTCTTTCAAAAAATTTATATAAGTTAAATCAATAAAAATTACTACATGAAACATCCAGATAGATTCTTTTATTAAAATATAATAATAGATAATAACTTCATTAAAAAATGATAGTGCAAAGGTGTACGAAATTTATAGAGTAAATGGCGGATATAGGCAACATACTTTCACTTTTGTTCACATATAAGCAATGTACTTTTTATATTACTAATATAAGCAACGTACTTTTTAATTTTGTGTACACGTCTATTAAATGTGTACACGTAAGCGTCCACGTTAGCGTGCACATCATGACATGTCAGCATTCAATCAGTAAAATACAACTTACTTACCTAAGTCAACACAAAATTAAAAGTACGTTGCTTATATTAGTAATATAAAAAGTACATTGCTTATATGTGAACAAAAGTAAAAGT
The DNA here is from genome assembly GCA_949592205.1 of Helichrysum umbraculigerum. Lineage (NCBI taxonomy): Eukaryota > Viridiplantae > Streptophyta > Magnoliopsida > Asterales > Asteraceae > Helichrysum > Helichrysum umbraculigerum. Next base: position 21,254,931 of record CATIUR010000003.1, on the reverse strand, counting down.
ATGTTGCCCATATCCGTCATTTACCCAAATTTATAACACATTTATTCAAACTACACTTGTTGTTACTTGAATTTAAAACTTTTATATTAAAATTTTCTTTTGTTAATGATAGGCTAGCTGACATTATGATATTAATATTTGTGTTCTTATTATAAGTTTATATTATTTAGCTACAAACGGTATGAAATGTACATAGCCAATAATTCTTTAAGAGCATATTATAGTTCAGTTTGCTATTTGATCAATTTTAATCTTATTTTTATATGAAAAAATAACTATTATGTTAACCAAGTGATAAAGTACTTTATTTATATGATGAATATTATTCATTAGAGTTATTGTTTAGATATGTTTATCATTTATATATAAATTAGTGTCCTTTTATGTCATTTCACAATTCAAAGTTACAGCTACAACTACTTTACCAAACAGTTTAATACAAATATAGCTACAGCTTACAGCTCCAACATACAGCTACAGCGTACAGCTATTTTACCAAACATACCCTTAATGTTATTCAATTATAGCACCGGTATATATCCGAAGATGATACATCAAAATTTATTACTCTCTAGGATTAAGGACCATATTGTAAATTGTAGTCATCATACAAAAGGGATTTTTAACAAATTGACCGATATAAAAATAAGTAGTAAATTAAAGGGGTTTAATTGTTCAATTGAATTGAAGATTTAATTTGATTAATTGATGACATCACAAAGGTTAATTGTATATTATATTTAAGAAAAGATTAATAGAGTGAGTTCAAATGAGAATGAAAATTTTTGTGAGAATGAGGAACCAATAGGAATGCATCATGTGTCATAAAATTCATTTTTCCTACGTTTTTAAAAATCAAATATCTTACAAACGGTAAGTCAAAAAATTATAAAAATTGCACCATACAAATCAGCGTTTTTTTCTCTTTGATTTGTCATCTCACAAGGTATACTTTCGACGACTTTTTTTTTGGTTTTACAAAAATTAGTAACACATGTGTTACTCGCTGGTAACACATGTGTTAATTGTTTTCAAAACCCACCAAAAAACGAAAAAAAAGTTCGTCGAAAGTATACCATGTCACATCTCTAATCGAAGAGTGTTGAGTCACTGGTCACTGACCATGATGAAGTCACTGGTCGCTAACCAACTCAACTGTTTACTACTTGATGAAGAAATGGATTGTATCGAAGCTGTTGTTGCTGATAAAGGGTTTCGCTGATCATCATTCATTCTGTTCGATATTCTGAGGAAGATTTAAAGCTCAACTTTGTGTATCGCTGATCAACGTCAGCGAGAGCATTACTTCTTCAAATCAATAAAGGCAAAAGTCACTTCCAGAATAACAGCTAGTCACTGAAGATCTTTAGTTCAATTCATTCTACAAGAGCATGTTAGCTCGCAGTGAGTGAGGAGGATTGCTGCATCTTCAGTGACTATTCAATAAAGCCTCTCAATCATCAAGTACTAAAAAAGTACTGTACTTATCTATACATCAGCAAGAGTGTTCCAGTTCGAAGTATGTAACACCCTCAAATTTCGGTTTGCGGAAGCGGTCGGGTCGGGTGTTACCAAATTAAATATCACAGTATAAGGTACATAATGAACGACTCTAAATGAGACGTTTGAAAATAATTATACATTTACCAAATAGAACGTTTACAACGTGGCGAGTTAAATAGAAATTTCAAATACGTAATTTGAAAATACAATAGTAAATGCAGAGAAATCCCAATTGTTTGAAATTATGCTACTCGAGCTAGCATAATCTTGTAGTAATTCCTAATCCTGCTGAGCACCTGAGAACACATGCTAAAACAGGTCAGCTATAAAGCTGGTGAGTTCATAGGATTGTTAGTCGAAATCATGATGTAATAAAACCCTGTATGTTTTGAAGAGTCGTTTCAAATTCAGCCATTTTGATAAGTATTATCTTGAAGTTTGTAACACCAATGTGTATACATCTAATCGAGGTATCTCATACCTAAGTGTTCGAGTCGAGTACCTAAGTACATACATATAAGTGTGGCATTCCACGCCTTGATACCTAACAGGTAGTTGTGTCGATAAACGTAAGGCAATACATGCCTATAACTATTATTTGTCTGTATGACCGCGTCATATGATAACAAGTAATTGTAGTTCCGCAGAACTATGATTTAATATATGATGTGCTGCATCCAGCAACAAGTGATTGTAGATCCGCAGATCTATATTTGAAACGTTTAGCATGTCCGTTTACCTGATTAGCATAAGCTAACCCGGACTGGAATTGAGCTAACGGCCTCGCGTGGTAGCACCACCGATCCGTTAACTTATTGTGAATCCCGAGTATCACTCGCTGATCCATTGATTTCATTGAAATTTCGTCCACTGCAATACCGTGGTTTCGTTTTGTGCCCACTTTACCGTGGCATCGTCTGGTGCCCGCTGCAATACCGCGGCATCGTTTTTTGGAATTGCTCGCAGCAATTTGTGATTGAGCCGGCAGTACAACGACATGCCCGACTAAGTTGTTTGAGAGCCAGCAGTACTCGACATGCCTGACTAAGTAGATCGTATAATTGTATGTATACTACTATGCATTTGTAAATCGTAGGTAGCACCGAGTGCTCGTGATGATGTATCAGTATGTAGATATATATATGTATGAACGAATACTTAGATGTCAAATTACACGTTGAACCTAGGTATGGATATTCATCAGGTGACACCCCCACGGTTGGATTACATCCTGGGCCGGGGGTCCATCCCTGGTTGGATTACATCCTGGGCCAGAGTCGTCACCAATTGAGTTGTATTGATATAAGAAGTCTGTACTAACGTGTAATGCTATTGTATACTCCTAGTCTAAAGTCTAGTAAGTATATATATCGGAGTCTCGGGAAAGTGTTCACTTAAGTCCAATTCCCGTTCTAGGGATACTGAAGAGTGTCGACAGTTTTAGTCCTTAGAGTATAACTAAACTTGTAACAGTATAGACGTTGTCCAGTGTAGGTAGAACTAACTAGTTCTAATGTATTCAATGACATTGTCCCGCGACAATATGGCCAAAGGATTGTGATAACTAAATCAAGTTATGTATTGGTAATCGTTTTTCCAACAACCTAACAGGGTACGAGTGCAACCTATCTAGGTTAGGTATTGATATTGTTCTAAAACAATATTAAGGATGTAATTCCTAAGTATTACACATTTCGTATTACATGTAGTAATATAAATAGTTGTGAATTATAAATGATTATTAATAAAATTCGAAAACATTAATTGAGCATGTGTTTCAGCCCGAAAACAATAAAAGGATTGAAAGAGTGGGGCTATAAAACTCACCTGAGGAGCTAGCATCCTAGTGTAACGAGTCGTGCCAAGTATAATCTCCTAGTGTCCTAAACACGAGAGATTTCGTATGTTTGTAAGTGTGGTTCGTTATTGATGTTTCGTAATAATAATTCATATTATTATTAGGTTTGAGTTTTCGTATACTTTATAAAGTATATTTGTTTCGAGTATAAGTCGTATCATATTTAAATTGCCATTTGAAACGTTTCCCGACACTTAGAAAAATGTGGCTGTTTTCTGTTTTCTGCGACATATCATGCGACACAAAAATGTGTCATGCGACACAAGGGTTGTGTCGCATAGAGTCGACACAAGGGTTCTGCGACACAGTGGTTGTGTCGCAAAAGCTTACGATGCTGATTCAACAGCGACATAAGGGTTGTGTCGCATGGAGTCTGCGACACAAGATGCGATATAGTGTACGACATAAGATACAACACAAATGAAATTTTGCGACACAATATGCGACACAAGCGTTGTGTCACATAGATGAACACCAGCCCAGATTCCAGCGACTGACGCGTTTTTCCGGCCAAAATCGCAAATCTAACGCATTTTCAAGCTGTAAAATCGTGTTTTCTTGGTTGTTTAGGTTATAACTAAGTTGTGTAAACATTATTACACCTCAACATTACACCAAAATGATTAAATCTAAAGATTTAGAAATTTCTTACAATTGCGAATCGAGGCCAAACGAGGAAGAAAACTAGGGTGTCGCCTTTGTTAATGTTGTTCCTCTCTTGATGGTGATTCCGAAAATGTATGTTGATGATTTCCGATTTTTGATGTTTGATGATATTAGTTGTTGTTGTTGTTGTTTGGTGAAAGGAAGAAAAAGAGAAAGAGATAGAGAAATGAAAATGAAAAAGAGGGTGAGGGGGTGTTTGGGATGGCTGATCCAAAGAGGAGGGGAGGGGGTTTTCCCCCACTCCGTTCCCATTTCGCAGTGTAAAATACCCGTATTCTGTACCCGACTAATATATATAAACTTAATATTTTTAAATTTATATTTCCGTTCTTTTGGTTATTAATTAATTAAATCAAAAATTGCTTTACTCGATTTAAAATATAATGTGACTTCAAATGGACTTATTTGTGATTATTAAATAATCATTGTTCATTATATAAAAATGTAAAATTTTCGTTCGCTGAGCTATAATTGAATATAATAATACGATTATAAAAAGTTTAAATTGGATGAGGATTTTAACTTTTTGACCGGGTGTTACATTCTCCCCCTGTTAAGAAAATTTCGTCCCGAAATTTAAAGTGATGTCGTGGTCGTCTGGGGTCTGGGGAGCAATGTACGTATGAGGAATTTATCAAGTAGGTATTAGACATATCATGTCTTATAACGGGGTTGAAAGGCAGTCAATCCATGACTGTGCCGCGGTTTATCGTTGTAGTCACATTTTGACCGTATTGTTTGTTTGGGTGTATGATTATTTTGTGGTTACTAGGTAACCGTTTACGTTGTAGTCCATTCGGGACTAGATGGTTGTCATATAGTGACCGTTTTATGAATCTTCCTATCAGGACTAAGTAGTTGGTGAACGTTCAGTCGGTTAGTCTGCTGAAAGCAAACGTTGAGCTTTATGTGGGCCTAGGTCAACTAGCCCTAAGATGTAATCACCATTAGTTTGATAAAATGATATCGGGGACAATAAGTACACGTTTAGCGAATCTATGATTGAAGGGTTATGTTTTCGAGGAGAAATTGTACTTACATTACCGTTGGAGATTTATTTGATTTACTCGGAGTCGATTAAGTGAATTTTGCGTCTTTTTGGGCAGTCCTTCTTGTAATGACCGGGTTCCTTACATTTGAAGCATATTCTTCGAGAGTCGGGATTGGCAGGAACTCTGCAGTTCCGGATTACGTGTCCGTATCGTTGGCATCTTTCGTAGGGTAATCCGCATAATCCTTCATGATGACGTTTACAGCCGTGACAAAATGGTTTGTTACCCGCATAGCCTTGTCTTTTGTTGGGTTCGACAGCATAGTACCTCAAGGGTTCAGGTTGATTCGTTGGATTGTGACTAGTGCTGGAATCCCCATTCCATTTTGTTAGGTTGTTTTCAGTTGCAGTGGCTTCGCGTCGTTCCCTCTGTGCCATAAGTCTGTGGGCCATACGAATGGCCTCTTCAATAGTAGTGGGTTTAGAGGCGGTGACCATCTGTGACACCCCCTAATTTACTAGTTTGCGGAAGCTCGATTTGGGTGTCACTAATCAATATACAAAGCACGTAAGATATATAATGAACGACCACTATATGCGTCGTTTTAAACTTTCATTAATAAAGTAAATGTTTACATCAAAATAATTGTTACATTAGCTCGGTTCCTGAAATTGAGAGATTACATAGCATAATTACTTTTACAAAATATAATAAGGCGATCAAATCTCTAATTGTATGTATGCTGACTCGAGCTAACAATCTCTGCTTGTGCAGCCAACCTACTGCTGGGTACCTGTGATACATGCTAAAATGGGTCAGCGAAAACGCTGGTGAGCTCACAGGTTTGTATGTCAATGTATAGTTGTAAGAACCGCAAGATTTATATTGAATTTAAATTGCAATTAAGCAAAATAAAAGTTATACAATCCATGAGCACATAGTCTGAGCTTAACTTGATTTGTCAGGCCCAATTAAGGAAACCTAACTTGAAGTGCCTCCTACGAGTGTCTAATCCACACTCGTCTTCCCAAATGCTAATACATCCGTTTGACTGGTTAGTGCGTGCTAACCCGGATGAGGATTGTCAATCCCATATGATATCATATACTAACATTCACGCTAAAATATTAACAGACTATGCTATAGAGGACTTTTAAATTGATTAGCTTGAAACTCATGTAGTATTTGAAAGTTGGCACTTGCGTTCTACTTGTAAAACAAAACAGAGCAGTAATATCACACCCCTAGTTGTAAAATTAGTGAAAATGGGGCCATGAAACTCACCTGAGTCTTGAAGTGTTTAATTTAATAAACTTGAAGTAATTAGCGATGAATTGATGTCCAAAGACTTGAAACCTGAATGTGTCCGCGACACTTGAATTGTTATTAATTGTACCGGTATCTCGAAAGACTACCATTTAAATTGTTTGTTTAACTTGATGTCCAAATTACCCCGATTTGGTTGATTGTATTGTTACAAGTTACTTCGACTTGTTTGATTAAATTGATACAAGTTACAACGACTTGTTTGATCTTTGAAGTATGTTTTGAAAACGCGTACGGCCCGTTGGTGATTAATTGTAATAATAGTCTTGATGTTATCACATTGATTTCGAAGCGTTACACTTGAAAGGCAAATTTCATTACGTTTGAAAAGTTGTATCGTGTAAGCATTTTGAAGTTGTACAAGTTTGACACTTGGTGAGAAATGTGCTTACGGAATCTAAGTACGGGGGTCCGGGGGCAGCGCCCCTGGTAGCGGGGTCCAAGGGGCGGCAGCCCCTGGCGGGGTCCAAGGGGCAGAGCCCCTGGCTGGGGTCGAGCTGCCAGGTCAGCTTGGAAAATTTTTATTTCTACTATATTGCTTTGACGAAAAACGCATCTGGATCCGAATTTGGGTAAAACCAGGTGTTAAAATTTTAGGTCTCGACACTTGGTAAAAATCTGAGTTTTCAAGTTCTGGTTTGTGCGACGTTAGGTGTGACGTCGCAGGTAAGGATTGCGACGTTGAGCATGACGTCGCTAAAGGCGACGTTTCGCAAATTAATGCGACGTTAAGGATGATGTCGCTATACGCGACGTTGTTGATTCTAGCGACGTAGTAGGCGACGTCTCTATGTGCGACTTCGCAATTCAATGCGACGTTATGTGCGATGTTGCTAAGGCGACGTTATTGATTTCTGTGCGACGTTATACGCGACGTCGCAAAGGCTCCAGGCCAGATGCGACTTTACGGGCTGTTGGCCGGATTTTGTGTCGAAAACGAGTTTTCTGGCGACTACTGGTTCCAAAACTTTTACCCAACGCTTATATGGACATTTTGAGCTTATATAAACAACAAACACATAAAAATGAGCGAAAACGGAGAGTTTCGGGTTTTTGTCGGAAACTTACGCGGTGTCGAATCGAAAATCCGAAAAGATGAGGTTGTAGATCGTGATGTGGTGGATCTTTTGTCCCAAATGAGCTCCGATATTTATGGTGATTTAGAGGTGTTATTTAGTGGTTTTAGGTGATTGATGAAAATGGTGGTGATGATGATATTTGAGAGAAAAGAGAAGGAAAAGAGAGAGAGATAAAAGAGAAATGAGAAAAGAAAAGAAATGGGGAGGTGATTAAGGGATCTCCTCCCTTTTTCAGTCTCCGCGAAGTGTCCCGTGCGGTGTTCGTTTCCCTGATCGTTTAAACGCTAAATATTTATTTTATATGTTTTAATTTACGTTTTAAAATACGAATAATTATTCAGTATTTTTGTTGAAGTATTTTACCAAACATTTAATAATTATATTATAAAAGGTGATTTGTCTCATTTGTTTGCGAAGTTACATTTGATTCGCGTTTATATTAATTGTGTAATAAGACTTGGATACGAAATATTGTTGACATAATATTTTTAAGTGTGATAACGTTATTAATAATCCTTGTATTACTTAATAAAATATTGTTCACCAACGTCCGTATTAATTGAATCGAATTACATTCGATTTGAAACTCGTACGATTTAAACAAACCGCATCATTGTGTAGATATATATTCAACAATATATATAATAATTGATACATTAATTAGCCTAACTCAGAACTAATTACATGTATTAAAACTTGATTAGGCACTAAATTCGAGTCCTAAATTGACGGTTGTCACACCATTCCCTCAATTAGTAGCGGGAGTCCACCGGTGTACCTTGCGATTCGTTGACTTTCAGGGTTTACGATGGTTGGGCAAAGGTGTGCTAGTTGTTGAAAACGGTTGGTGTAGAATTCGATGTCGTTGTCTTTTACGGTGAGGTGCCAAAGTTCCTCCTCAAGTTTGTGAAGTACTTCGATGGGACAATACTTGTCCTTCATGATTTGTTTCAGGTCTTCCCACGGAAGTTCGTGAGCAGTGTCGATTCCTACAGTTTGGGCGTGAAAATTCCACCAGGTAGAGGCATTATCCTGGAGGGTGTATGTGGCGTACAAGACTTTGCAGTCATCGGGGCAGTTGCACACGCGGAAAATAGATTCCATTTTCTCGAACCATCGAATTAATCCGACAGCTCCTTCAGTACCAATGAAGTTTTGTGGTTCGCACCTCAGGAAATCCCTAAAAGTGCAAGGCTTTACTTGGTTCTGAGTAGCTAGGGTCGCAGTCACTGCTTGATTAATGATTTGATCGTGCTCAGCTTGAGTGAAAGTTTGTCGTTTAGGAGGCATGATTCTTGAACAAGAATGAAACGACAAAGTGTGAGATCTTTATTCAAAGATTTTGACTTTTACAGTTGTATACTCGGATGTAAAAGTGATAGTTATCCAGAAATCACTTAAGGTATCCATATGAAAGTCCTCGGACTTTAAAATTTTAAGTGTGTAGTCGTACTAACGACCTAGTTGTGAATTATATATAGTTCGACCATAACTATGGTATTGTCGTAGTCTATTAGACTATAATGTAGTACTAAAGTACTATAGACGTAATTTCAATAATTTAGAGTGTATTCATCGAATGAGGCATCACATGCCTGAGTAGTCATGTTGTGGCACTTCGTGCTCAGTAAGGTAATCGCGTATGCGTATAAGTGTCTACAGCGAGTGTCCATATGTAAAGTAATCGAGTGGGGCACCTCTTGTACAATAGAGTAGTCATATATACATATATAGTGTACACGTAACTATACAAGTGTACGTGCGTAGTGAAAGTCAGGTGTGGCACCTCGTGCCCAATCAAGTAGGTGCATATGTATATATATAATTCGTACATGTAACTATAACAAGTCCACATGCATATTGAATAGTAGCTCATCGAGTCTGGGTGTAGCACAACGTGCCAAAATGTAGTGCCCGAAGCACTTAAATGTATTATGATTGTAGTACCGAAGTACTATGAAATGCAGCACCACGTGCCGAAATGAAGTGCCCGCGGTACCGTAATTGCAGTACCCATGTACTGTGAATGTAGCATCAACATGCTATGATTTGTAGTATTGACATACTATGAGGTTTGCACTAACGTGCCCATATTGTGGTATCAACATACCATGTGTTGTGCTTGAAGCATGATGTGACACCACGTGCCATGTGTTGTTTGATTGTAGCCCTAAGGCCAAAATACGTTGTAATTATGTGATTTTTCGAATGTAGCACAGAGGCTAGAATGTGAGTGCCAAGGCACTGAGGTATTGAATCAATTGATCTAAATGATCAAGTTGTGATTTTGATAATTTTTGTGGACTTAGTCAACATTAATCCAATGGTGACCAATATGGTCAAAGATGATAAACTCGTTTGTTTGTTTTAAATTTCGTGGACGTTTAGCATGTGTGGGTTTCCATTCCCATTGAATACGTTTGTACCTCCTCCCCGAGGTACAGTGATATATGTGATATCCTCCTATGCGTACATAAGGAGAAAGTGCCGAGTCGTGATAGTTAGGAAGACGGCGATGTGCCTCTTCACGAGTAAATGATAGTACAGCGGAATTTAGTTGTATATACCCAGTATATATTTGATACGTAGAAGTAGTATACATGTAAGGCCTATTAATATATACCTACAATACATATAACAGCCTAGGATGTCTAGCACAAAACAATCAGAGTCAACTATTGTATTCCTAACTCAGTATAACCCCTTTCAGATATCGCATCATCTTCATTTAATTGTACATAGTTAGCTATGCTATGTTAAATTAAACTCGTATTATGAAATCCCTGAACCAGTCATACCTAATGAGGAATACTGCCTAACGGTCATAGTCTAGGCCCACTAAATGCAACATACTTCACTATAACCTTAGGCTCTGATACCAATCTGTAACACCCTCAAATTTCGGTTTGCGAAAGCGGTCGGGTCGGGTGTTACCAAATTAAATATCACAGCATAAGGTACATAATGAACGACTCTAAATGAGACGTTTGAAAATAATTATACATTTACCAAATAGAACGTTTACAACGTGGCGAGTTTAATAGAAATTTCAAATACGTAATTTGAAAATACAATAGTAAATGCAGAGAAATCCCAATTGTTTGAAATCATGCGACTCGAGCTAGCATAATCTTGTAGTAATTCCTAATCCTGCTGAGCACCTGAGAACACATGCTAAAACAAGTCAGCTATAAAGCTGGTGAGTTCATAGGATTGTTAGTCGAAATCATGATGTAATAAAACCCTGTATGTTTTGAAGAGTCGTTTCAAATTCAGCCATTTTGATAAGTATTATCTTGAAGTTTGTAACACCAATGTGTATACATCTAATCGAGGTATCTCATACCTAAGTGTTCGAGTCGAGTACCTAAGTACATACATATAAGTGTGGCATTCCACGCCTTGATACCTAACAGGTAGTTGTGTCGATAAACGTAAGGCAATACATGCCTATAACTATTATTTGTCTGTATGACCGCGTCATATGATAACAAGTAATTGTAGTTCCGCAGAACTATGATTTAACATATGATGTGTTGCATCCAGCAAAAAGTGATTGTAGATCCGCAGATCTATGTTTGAAACGTTTAGCATGTCCATTTACCTGATTAGCTTAAGCTAACCCGGACTGGAATTGAGCTAACGGTCTCGCGTGGCAGCACCACCGATCCGTCAACTTATTGTGAATCCCGAGTATCACTCGCTGATCCATTGATTTCATTGAAATTTCGTCCACTGCAATACCGTGGTTTCGTTTTGTGCCCACTTTACCGTGGCATCGTCTGGTGCCCGCTGCAATACCGCGGCATCGTTTTTTGGAATTGCTCGCAGCAATTTGTGATTGAGCCGGCAGTACAACGACATGCCCGACTAAGTTGTTTGAGAGCCAGCAGTACTCGACATGCCTGACTAAGTAGATCGTATAATTGTATGTATACTACTATGCATTTGTAAATCGTAGGTAGCACCGAGTGCTCGTGATGATGTATCAGTATGTAGATATATATATGTATGAACGAATACTTAGATGTCAAATTACACGTTGAACCTAGGTATGGATATTCATCAGGTGACACCCCCACGGTTGGATTACATCCTGGGCCGGGGGTCCATCCCTGGTTGGATTACATCCTGGGCCAGAGTCGTCACCAATTGAGTTGTATTGATATAAGAAGTCTGTACTAACGTGTAATGCTATTGTATACTCCTAGTCTAAAGTCTAGTAAGTATATATATCGGAGTCTCGGGAAAGTGTTCACTTAAGTCCAATTCCCGTTCTAGGGATACTGAAGAGTGTCGACAGTTTTAGTCCTTAGAGTATAACTAAACTTGTAACAGTATATACGTTGTCCAGTGTAGGTAGAACTAACTAGTTCTAATGTATTCAATGACATTGTCCCGCGACAATATGGCCAAAGGATTGTGATAACTAAATCAAGTTATGTATTGGTAATCGTTTTTCCAACAACCTAACAGGGTACGAGTGCAACCTATCTAGATAGGTATTGATATTGTTCTAAAACAATATTAAGGGTGTAATTCCTAAGTATTACACATTTCGTATTACATGTAGTAATATAAATAGTTGTGAATTATAAACGGTTATTAATAAAATTCGAAAACATTAATTGAGCACGGGTTTCACCCCGAAAACAATAAAACGATTGAAAGAGTGGGGCTATGAAACTCACCTGAGGAGCTAGCGTCCTAGTGTAACGAGTCGTGCCAAGTATAATCTCCTAGTGTCCTAAACACGAGAGATTTCGTATGTTTGTAAGTGTGGTTCGTTATTGATGTTTCGTAATAATAATTCATATTATTATTAGGTTTGAGTTTTCGTATACTTTATAAAGTATATTTGTTTCGAGCATAAGTCGTATCATATTTAAATTGCCATTTGAAACGTTTCCCGACACTTAGAAAAATGTGGCTATTTTCTGTTTTCTGCGACATATCATGCGACACAAAAATGTGTCATGCGACACAAGGGTTGTGTCGCATAGAGTGCGACACAAGGGTTCTGCGACACAGTGGTTGTGTCGCAAAAGCTTGCGATGCTGATTCAACAGCGACATAAGGGTTGTGTCGCATGGAGTCTGCGACACAAGATGCGACATAGTGTACGACATAAGATACGACACAAATGAAATTTTGCGACACAATATGCGACACAAGCGTTGTGTCGCATAGATGAACACCAGCCTAGATTCCAGCGACTGACGCGTTTTTCCGGCCAAAATCGCAAATCTAACACATTTTCAAGCTCTAAAATCGTGTTTTCTTGGTTGTTTAGGTTATATAACTAAGTTGTGTAAACATTATTACACCTCAACATTACACCAAAATGATTAAATCTAAAGATTTAGAAATTTCTTACAATTGCGAATCGAGGCCAAACGAGGAAGAAAACGAGGGTGTCGCCTTTGTTAATGTTGTTCCTCTCTTGATGGTGATTCCGAAAATGTATGTTGATGATTTCCGATTTTTGATGTTTGATGATATTAGTTGTTGTTGTTGTTGTTTGGTGAAAGGAAGAAAAAGAAAAAGAGATAGAGAAATGAAAATGAAAAAGAGGGTGAGGGGGTGTTTGGAATGGCTGATCCAAAGAGGAGGGGAGGGGGTTTTCCCCCACTCCGTTCCCATTTCACAGTGTAAAATACCCGTATTCTGTACCCGACTAATATATATAAACTTAATATTTTTAAATTTATATTTCCGTTCTTTTGGTTATTAATTAATTAAATCAAAAATTGTTTTACTCGATTTAAAATATAATGTGACTTCAAATGGATTTATTTGTGATTATTAAATAATCATTGTTCATTATATAAAAATGTAAAATTTTCGTTCGCTGAGCTATAATTGTATATAATAATATGATTATAAAAAGTTTAAATTGGATGAGGATTTTAACTTTTTGACCGGGTGTTACAAAGTATGTCCGAAAGATTACGTGGCAGCAAGTGATTGGTTTTAAGGTAACGAGATATTTGCGGTAACAGAATTGGGACCCGCAGAATGTCGGTTCATCAGAGTTCAAACCAATCAAGCAGCAACACGTGTCTTCTAAGATCCTATTTTGTAGGCGATATTTTAGGAACTCTTGTAGTATAAATAGTTCAGTGTTTTGTACTGTAGAGGCTAGTCGTGATATGCACCGTTCTTCTGTTTGTCAGAGAACTAGTTTGTCTAGGTGTGTATTAAGACTCAGCGAGGTTAACTATCAGCGTGTATGTCCACTGTAGTTAATACTCTTCATTGTAATAATTTAGCTAAGTGTTTGAATTGGATTAACTTTGGTTAATCCATTCCGCATTCAATACTTCGTGAATTTAATCAATACAATTCACTTTCAGCTACTATTACTTGTCGTTCTTTGATACTGTTATATCTTTAATCTGTTATTCCAATACCGTCATACTCTGTTATAGATAATCAATTTAAAACAAGCTGAAACACTTGATAAAATCTGAAATTGTTTTTAATTGTATTCAACCCCCCCTTCTACAATTAAACTTTACACTTTGTGATTCCAAATCACTAATTAATAGTGATTACGGGACTATCAATTGGTATCAGAGCAGAGTTGGTTTAACTTCAATTAACCAGGTCTGCAATGGAATCTGTAAAGTACAGCTGTGTTGACTCTGACTATCAAAAGGGAAATGGTTCTACAACCAAACCTCCAGCTTTTGATCCTTCAAGAATTGAAACTTGGATGTCCCGGATGATGATGTTTTTGGACTTAATTGATGACCGTCTTTGTAATATCATAACCAATGGTCCACATATCCCAACTACAATTGTTCCTGCTGTAATTGCAACAGCTACTACTCCAGCTATACCGGAAATGGTTTTACCTAAAAGAGAGGAACAATGGACTGATGAGGATAGACGATTGGTTAGACTTGATAAACAAGCTAAAATCTACATAGGCATGTCACTTCCTGATGAAGTGTTCGAATCAATCAGGCTTTGTAGAACTGCTAAAGATATGTGGGATACCCTTAGGAATATATATATTGGAACTCCTGATATTATTCGCTGCAGGGAAGTCAATCTCACTCGCCAGTATGAGCTGTTCGCAATGGAACCAAATGAATCTCTGTCTTCCACTTACACCAGATATCAGTCACTGATGAACAAAATGGAGAAGGCTGGTATAGGCAAGGAACAGAGATTTGTTGTTGAAAAGTTTCTTGAGTTGCTGCCAAGAAAAATCTGGGGAACCATTGCAACATGTAACAGACAGAGAAATGATTATTCAATTTTGAATTTAACTCAGGTGTATGGTATTTTGCTCAATTGGGAGCAGTCTGAAAAGCAAGCTGATCAGAGTGAGCATATTCGTGCTACTCTTGGAACTCAGAAGATATCCAATGCCCTTGTAGCAGAGTTTGATGAAATCGATCAAAGACAGAAGTCAAAGGTGTCCAAGAAAAGTTCGAAGTCACTGATAGCTGAAGAGGAAGGTGGTCAAGATGAAGAAGATTCAGAATATGAGTATGATGAAGGACTGGAGAAGCTTGAGAAGGATATGGCCATGATGGTTGCTAATTTCAGAAGGAACACCAGATCAAGAAGATTCGCTGGTGCTCCATCATCTGATAAATTTCAATCTAAAGGTGAATGCTACAAGTGTGGCAAAATTGGTCATTTTGCAGCTGAATGCAGATCAAAGTCAGTAAATCAAGTCCCTGAACCCATGCCAGATTTCAGAAATAACAAGTACAAGGTAAAATATAAGAAACTGAAGGCATTGGCTAAATCTGGGAAGAAGAAGAGAAAAGGATTTGTTGCTGAAGAAAGTTCACTCAGCGACTCTGATTCATCTTCTTCATCTGATGATGAAGAAGCAATGCTTTGCCTAGACAAAGATTATTGTTTAATGGCTAATGATGCTGAATTCCATGAAAACATCAAGGAAGTAGCTCAGAAATGTTCAGCATCAGGATGGGACTCTGACAGCATCTACAAAAGCATTCTTAGAGAAACCATCTGGTATTTGGACAGCGGATGTTCCAGGCATATGACAGGATGTAAGTCGCTGCTCAGTGATTATCAGGATGAAAAAGGTCCTGATGTAGTTTTTGGTGATAACAAAGTTGGAAAAACCAAAGGGTATGGTGTCATAATCAATGGTAATGTAATGTTCAAACGAGTAGCATATGTAGAAGGTTTGAAGCACAATTTATTAAGCATCAGTCAGTTTTGTGATTCCAAGAACAAGGTACTTTTTGATCATGAAGCTGGTGTTGTTTACAACAAAAAGGGAAGTGCTGTTCTTGCTGCAAACAGGAAAGGGAATACTTATGTGGTTAATATGGATTCAGCACAATCAGGAACATGTTTTTACTCCAGAACCGTTTCAGAAGAAAAATGGTTATGGCATAAGCGACTTTCTCATCTGAACTTCAAAGCAATTAACAAACTAAGCAAGAATGGTTTAGTCACTGGACTACCAAAGATGTCTTATGACAAAGACAAGCTTTGTTCAGCATGTGAAAAGGGAAAGCATCACAGCTCGTCCTTTAAAAGTAAATGGACTTCATCCGTAACAGAATGTTTTTACTTACTACATATGGATCTATTTGGACCAGTGAGTACATCAAGTCTTGGAGGAAAAAGGTACTGTTTGGTAATAGTAGATGAATACTCCAGATACACTTGGGTATTTTTTCTCAAAGCCAAAAGTGAAGCTGCCAACGAGATCATATCATTTGTCAGGAAAATGGAAAATCTAAATGATGTTACGATAAAACATCTGAGAAGTGATAATGGTACTGAATTTTGAAATTTTGACCTTGAAAATTTTTGTGATTCAAAAGGTATTTCTCAAAATTTTTCAGCACCAAGAACACCCCAACAAAATGGGGTGGCAGAAAGGAGAAATAGAACCTTGATTGAATCTGGAAGGTCAATGCTCATTGATGCTGGTCTTAAGACCTATTTCTGGGCTGAAGCAGTGAGTACTGCCTGCTACAATCAAAATAGGTCACTGATTGTCAAAAGGCACAGCAAGACAACATATGAGCTATTAAGGGGGAGAAAACCTGATATAAGTTTTCTTCATGTTTTTGGTAGTACCTGCTACATTTTAAACAAAAGAGATCACTTAGGAAAGTTTGATCCCAAAGCTGATGAAGGAATATTTGTTGGTTACTCAATCATCTCTAAAGCTTTCAGAATTTATAATAAACGAAGAGAATGTATTGAGGAATCAATGGATGTTACTTTTGATGAATCATATGATGAGTCACTCACTGATCCAAAAGAATATGAAAATCTTGTTTTCAACAAAATGGATGGTGACTTATCAAATGAAATCAAATCAAATGATAAGAAATATAAAAATTTCTCATCTGATTCTGAAGATGAAGATAATATTCCTGAAATCAATTCCAGTTCTACTTCAGCTGAGAATAATTCAGGAACATCATCTTTACCTACTGATGTATCATCATCATCAACTCAATGTCCAAACCAAAACTCGCATAACAACAATACTCATGCTACAAATGTTGATTTGTCCTCTGAACCCTCACAAAGTAATCAAGTCACTGCTGAACCTCAGCGAATGACTAAGTGGACAAAACATATTGATAATCAATTGATTATTGATAATCCACAATCCAGGGTTCAGACAAGATCAGCAACTGCTAACTTTTTTTTGTTTGTAAGTTTTGTGTCTCTAATAGAACCAAAGAAGGTTGATGAAGCACTTACTGATCATCACTGGATAGCTGCCATGCAAGAAGAGCTATCTCAGTTTGAAAGAAATAAAGTTTGGAAGCTTGTACCACATCCCACTGGTAAATCAGTGATTGGAACACGATGGGTGTTCAGAAATAAAATGGATGCTGATGGTGTGGTTACAAGAAACAAAGCTAGACTAGTTGCACAAGGATATTGCCAGCAAGAAGGCATCGATTATGACGAAACCTTTGCACTAGTAGCTAGGCTTGAAGCAATCAGGCTATTTCTTGCTTATGCAGCTCACAAAAAATTTAAAGTATATCAAATGGATGTGAAAAGTGCCTTTCTGAATGGCAAGCTGCAGGAAGAAGTATATGCCAAGCAACCACCGGGATTCATTGATCCAAAACATCCGGGTTATGTTTACAAACTTGATAAAGCCCTGTATGGACTTAAACAAGCTCCCAGAGCGTGGTATGATACTCTCTCTGTCTACCTGATAAAATGTGGCTACGTCAGAGGCAAAATTGACAGCACATTATTTATCAAAAGAGATAAGAGAGATGTCATATTAGTCCAAATCTATGTTGATGATATCATTTTCGGGTCTACTAACAGTGACATGTGCAAGGAATTTTCTGATCTCATGACCAAAAGTTATGAGATGAGCATGATGGGTGAATTAACATTTTTCCTTGGTTTGCAAATAAAACAAACCAAAACTGGAATTTTCATTAGTCAAGGAAAATATGTTAAAGATCTGTTAAAGAAATTTGAATTTGCTAATTTCTCAACCCTTGCTACACCCATGTCACCTGCAGTAAAGCTACATGCTGATCCTGATGGTAAATCTGTAAACATTACTGCTTACAGAGGAATGATCGGGTCACTGCTGTATCTAACTGCTAGTAGACCAGACATTATGTTTGCTACATGTCTCTGTGCTAGGTATCAAGCTGATCCTAAAGAATCACATTTGCTCGCTGTCAAAAGGATATTCAGATATCTGAAGGGTACTCCTAATCTTGGTCTCTGGTACCCATCTGGTTCAGACTTCTCCCTGAAAGGATACTCTGATTCTGATCATGCTGGATGCAAACTGGATAGAAAAAGTACATCTGGTAGATGTCAATTTCTTGGAGAAAAGCTAGTAAGCTGGTCTAGCAAGAAACAAAACTCAGTCTCAACGTCAACTGCTGAAGCTGAATATGTTGCTGCAAGTGCCTGTACTGCTCAAATTCTCTGGATGAGAAATCAGCTTGCTGACTATGGCTTTGACTTCAATGAAATACCAATCTACTGTGACAGTCAAAGCGCTATAGCCATTGCCAACAATCCAGTAATGCACTCAAGGACAAAGCACATTGATGTCCGATATCATTTCATCAGGGACCATGTGATGAAAGGTGATATTGAATTGCATTTTATTCCAACTGATTACCAACTCGCTGATTTATTTACAAAACCTTTAGATGAGAAAAGATTTAATTTTCTTATCAGCGAGCTTGGCATGTTAAACTTAAATGACTAGCTCAGCTATCAAGCTCAGTTAGTTATTTTCGTTAAAAAAAAAATTTTATCTGTTATGTCTCTATATGACCTATATTGTTATTATCCTATATTTTGTTTTACTGATCATGTTAGTATTCTAAGTTGTAACTAGATCAGTGAAAGATAAATATAGTAAAATATTACATAGTTCATATTAGACATAATCTATACACATTTAAAAAAAAAAAAAAATCTATTATTATGATTCATATTTACCAGTGATCAAATCTCTCTGACTTAGTTAGTATTCTAAGTTGTGACCAAATCAGTAAGATAACATCTCAGGCAAATTGAAAATTATGATTAATTTTTTTTTATTATTCAGGGTCTCCCTGATTCTTTCATCATTATTTGAAGGGATGTGTCACAAAATTGCACCTCTGACACTATTTCTTCCTTACGTCACATATACTTTTCCGGCGCACCTCTCAAATCACCATTAATACCACCAAGCTCCACAATCATCACCCCTATGCCACCCCTACTTACCACCACCATCAACCACGTTTTCCCAATCTTAACCACATGATTAATCAAGAGTCTCTATAAATCAAACAAAATGATTTCATTTTTCAAATCAAAACAAACTCTTGATTTTCATGATCCTTTTCAAATACCCAAACCAATAAAAGTCTTTTCGATTTCTATAACGACAAATTCAAACGTTTTAAAATCTTCATACATCACTGGAAATCTTCTACTTCTTTCAAGTTGATAAGGAATTTTGTCATTACAGCATTCAAATCACTTTCATCACCATAAAATCTCTTTTTCATAAAAACAGAGTATGAAATTAATCTCATCACTTGATAGATCAGGGTAAATTTCTCTTTTAAAACCAACCTGGTCTATAATTGCCTTGTTTTTACTTGGTTTAGTGATGCTATTTTTATCTACTCTGCTGGGATTACAAGGTTTTCTTGTAATCCAGTATGAAACTGCTGTACACCCGTCTGATTCTGCCCCCCCATCGATCACGTCACTGCTCACACCCCCAGTGACCAAAGCTGATCATCCTCCATCCAAGAAAAACTCAAACTCTTCTACCAAAAGTTTGAAAATAAAGGCCCTGTTTCTAACAAATCAAGGGATCAAGAGTGAAATAGTCACTGAACGTTCAGTCTCTATGGGCACTCTTGCTAAAACCAAAACTTACTTATCGAGTCAACCCATGAGCCACTCATCATCCTCACAAAAGGAT
Source organism: Helichrysum umbraculigerum (assembly GCA_949592205.1). NCBI lineage: Eukaryota > Viridiplantae > Streptophyta > Magnoliopsida > Asterales > Asteraceae > Helichrysum > Helichrysum umbraculigerum. Next base: position 21,235,059 of record CATIUR010000003.1, on the reverse strand, counting down.
GCTGATTCATTCAAAGGGCAAGTGACATCAGTGGGTGATAACACACTCATATCTGGTGTCACATCACTGGCTACAGACCCGGGCCAACTCTCTTCTATCACCACACCAGCTGTCAATGTCGCTCTCCAGTCACAGAGAGTGATACAGGCTGCACTTTCTGTTTTTAAAGATCCATCAGTTAAAACACAAGCTGATGATGAGAAAACCAAAACTGATTCACAACATGATCACATAGTTACTATCGCATTTTCTGATATCATCAAGGGGGAGAGATATCTACATGAAGAAGTTGCTGATGCTTACAGAAAAATGTTAATCTACTTTCTGATATCATCAAGGAGGAGAAAACGTGCAAATGAATGCAAAAACCAATGGTGCTCATATGAAGAATTGTTGCTGATTGGAAATCATCTATTTGGATCCTATTGCAGGGACAACATATCTACAACTCATGTGGAAAAGTTGTTGACGCTATTAGAACCATATAGAAAAGTTGCTGACGCTATATGGAAAAATTGCTGACGCTATAAAAATTGCTGATACATGGGAATCATCTTTGCGGCTTCTATCTCAAAAATTACATATTCCCTGTATTGGAGTTGCAATTTTCTTGGCAATTTTTATTTCATATCAGCGTAGCAATGATTCCTTCTCCATCAACTGCAGCACAGATGTGTCTCATTGATTTTCAGTCGGTTAAAGCTGCATGAGAAGGATATTTGCATATAAAATTTCCTTCACAGGTGTCTTCTCTCTGATGACAAGTGCACTGTGATGATATATATTCACACTGATGAGATTGTGTTCACCGACACTATCTCTATATCTTTCCCTGATAAAACTTTGAATCATATGCCAACCCGTTCACAAAATGACTTCTATCAAAGGAATATGAGTCAACGCTGAAGATATCAAAAGTTGCTGAATCTCTCGATCGCTGAAGAAGATTGACTTATCTAAATCAGATTAGAGTATTGTGACTAAAAATGATCATGTACTTTATAGTTTTAGTTTTAATAATATTTGAACTTTAGTGCAAAACTCAGTTCATATCAAAAGAATCCAAAAAGAAAAATGAATGGATCACAAGTATAAAGTCACTGAATGTTTAAAATCTTAAACACTGACTATAAACTTTCACAGCAACAAGTTTGTCTAGGGAGCTTCAATCACAATCATTTAGGGGGAGATTGTTGAGTCACTGGTCGCTGACCATGATGAAGTCACTGGTCGCTAACCAACTCAACTGTTTACTACTTGATGAAGAAATGGATTGTATCGAAGCTGCTGTTGCTGATAAAGGGTTTCGCTGATCATCATTCATTCTGTTCGATATTCTGAGGAAGATTTAAAGCTTAACTTTGTGTATCGCTGATCAACGTCAGGGAGAGCATTACTTCTTCAAATCAATAAAGACAAAAGTCACTGCCAGAATAACAGCTAGTCACTGAAGATCTTTAGTTCAATTCATTCTACAAGAGCATGTTAGCTCGCAGTGAGTGAGGAGGATTGCTGCATCTTCAGTGACTATTCAATAAAGCCTCTCAATCATCAAGTACTAAAAAAGTACTGTACTTATCTATTCATCAGCAAGAGTGTTCCAGTTTGAAGTATGTCCGAAAGATTACGTGGCAGCAAGTGATTGGTTTTAAGGTAACGAGATATTTGCGGTAACAGAATTGGGACCCGCAGAATGTCGGTTCATCAGAGTTCAAACCAATCAAGCAGCAACACGTGTCTTCCAAGATCCTATTTTGTAGGCGATATTTTAGGAACTTTTGTAGTATAAATAGTTCAGTGTTTTGTACTGTAGAGGCTAGTCGTGATATGCACCGTTCTTCTGTTTGTCAGAGAACTAGTTTGTCTAGGTGTGTATTAAGACTCAGCGAGGTTAACTATCAGCGTGTATGTCCACTGTAGTTAATACTCTTCATTGTAATAATTTAGCTAAGTGTTTGAATTGGATTAACTTTGGTTAATCCATTCCGCATTCAACACTTCATGAATTTAATTAATACAATTCACTTTCAGCTACTATTACTTGTCGTTCTTTGATACTGTTATATCTTTAATCTGTTATTCCAATACCGTCATACTCTGTTATAGATAATCAATTTAAAACAAGCTGAAACACTTGATAAAATCTGAAATTGTTTTTAATTGTATTCAACCCCTCATCTACAATTAAACTTTACACTTTGTGATTCCAAATCACTAATTAATAGTGATTATGGGACTATCAAAGAGAATAAAACGCTGAATTTTATGGTGAAATTTTTGTGATTTTTCGACTTACTGTTTAGGAGATATTTAATTTTTAAAAACATAGGAAAAAGAGGCTTTAGTGACATGTGACGCATTCCTATTGATTCTCACAACAGATACTTGTAACTATTTACTCTGTAAATTACATTGAGCAATATTATGCTTACACACAAATGCATACACAAAATGTTTAAATAATGAGTTGTCATCATCACATTGGTTCACCTATTCTCTCTCTTCTTTCTCTCTCTTTATTTTATTGGTGCCACGTCATTATGTATCTAAATTTATGTAATCAAATCATTTCTTACATTTAACTATAGCCAAGGTTAGATTAGGCTTTTCGTCCTCGCAAATTAATTGTTCTATAAAAGAAGCCGGTGACATTCAGTTAATATTACCAACCCTACCATATACACGGAATTATGGAGTACCCTGTTAAATTTTAATTTTAATCTTTGGGCCAGGCCCAAATTTTGGCCTGCATATACGATTAAAAAGTGACGCACGAAAAGATCATGATTCCAATTTTGTCAAACTTTAAATGCTTGTTACAAACTTACTAAACGGTGGTTTCCGACAAATTTATTTACATTGTTTTACGTACAGTGGAGAAAAAAAAAACCTACACTTATGTTATTAGGGTTCTATTATTGAAGCCAGCCAACGTTGGGCATTAATCTCCTGAAGTTCGAAGTTAAGGTTAGGGTAAGGAAGATGACCCTAAACGTTTAATTTCGTAAGTTTTAGTTGCGTTTCTGTTGTTATCTAATCGCTTAATTCTTTGTCAGGTTACGTTGACATGGTTGATGTTGCGAACATAATGCCGAAGGTATCATTTTGTTTACTCTCTAGCTTATGCGTATTTAGATTAGTGCATGTTAATTACTTTTGTGTTTCGTTCAATTCACTTAAAAGTATCGAGTTCTATGCGCATTTATTTGTATATGTTCTTTGGTCCTTTCATCTCAAGAGATAAGTATGGCTATCTTTAGTTGTGCAAAACGGTTATATGTACATCCCTTTTTGGGACTTGAACTCACGGCCTCTTGGTTGATGGGACACATGGTAGTGATTATATATACGTACTTACATTAATTAGTGCTTGTGTGCATAGAGTTGGATGATTGTAGTTATGCCTCCTTTGTGTTGATTCTTGTTTTCATTATTTGACATCTAATCATTTGCTAGTTTGAAGACGATGATCCCTCAATTGATGTATCGGATAAAAGAAGGAAGGTGCATTTTCCTTTGGGTTAAGTATTTGTAAATGTATGTAACTATGCGTTGACTTCTTTAGTGTGTACGTAACTAAATTGACCTCCATTGTATGCACGAAACTATTTATTGTCGTACATTGTATGAATTTTGGTGACGTGTCAACTGCTAAAGATGCCACTTGTCACCTTATATTTGATAACACGTCACCAAAATACATACAATATATGACAATAAATAGTTTCGTACATACAATGGAGGTCAATTTAGTTACGTACACACTAAAGAAGTCAACGCATAGTTATATACATTTACAAACACTTAATCCTTTTTCTTTTTCTCTTTAATTATATGGAAATGTTTTCTCTCTAAAAGATTTTTTTTTCACAAAAAAATAAATAACGTTTACTTTTTTCAAAAGGGGGTGCAAGTAACACGTTGGGAGGGCATCGATCATCGTAGAAAGGAATGCTGTAACCATGGTGGGTGAACTGAGTGCCATTTGATGAGTAACTGAGAACAAAGGAGAGGGATATGGAAAGAAGGACCATTTTTGCCCCCATGTCTTTTCGAGTGGAGAAGGTTATGATCGAGGATGGAATGGACATCAATCAAGGTGACCCTATGTTTGTCTTGGACTTTCAAATCCCTTCAGGTTTGTCCCAGTATTCTGAACGACATAAATCTAGAATCAGAAGCGGTATGGAGGAGAATATTGTCCGTGTTGGTATATATTCTATGGAAGATGTGGTGTGGAAACAGGAGGATGCTGAAGAGACCCGAATTGTGGGGCTTGATGATGAGGAGGATGTTTGGAAAAGGTATGAAACGTTCAAGAAGTTTGATATCGTCTGGGACCATTCAGATCATCTTTTCTCAAAACATGCATCACTAATGAAGCTGGTAAGTGTGTTTACACTGCATCATTTGATCACTTTATTTTGTTGTCACCTTTTATCGATTTCATGTGTATGCGTTTTATATGTATCAGCCAACAGGAGACTTGGCTGGAAGGATTCTGAATGAGTGGATAATTCTCAAGCAACAATTGCCTGGTATGCCAATTAGATAAGAATAGTTATATGTATATTTATTATTTATCTCTTGTATGTTTAAGCATTCAATTCAAACTTAATTATCGAGATGTGGATAATATGAAAACACTAGCTAGTTTCTTTTGTATGGTTACAGAGACAATATTTGTGAGGGGTTATATATCGAGGATGGATATACTAAGAGCTGTGGTCATTGGACCACGGGGAACTCCATATCACGACGGTGTATTCGTCTTTGATATGTTTCTAACAAGCAATCATCCTTCTAGCCCACCTGTATGACATTCTCTTCCCCTTTTATCTACCTGATCTTTCTCTCTCTGTCTCAATATAATATATTACATATTGGACCTTAATAACAAAGTTTATTAGTATAAGTACTAGTTATATATTATGTTTAGTAAATAAAGGCTACAAGTTGTAAATATGTTAAATATGACCGTTAGGAAACTGCCATATCAGTAGCCATTCGTGATCAGACATATCGGTTCATATATACCGATTAGGTATCTATATATACTCTGTAAAACAATTCGTATCAATGTATGTATTCTGTGTAAACTCTCCATAAATATATCTATATCCTATTCGTGAATTAACTCTGTTTCATATACAAGATCAGTATATATGGTTCGTCCAGATTATAAACAAGTCAGAAGGGTTATGCGAAACCCAAACAATTCGCAACAGTGGTATCAGAGCCCACGGTTCAAACTTGGGAAAACTTCTGGAAATGGTGTTTCACGAAGGACTTGGAAAAGGGAAGATTGGAGACCGTTTTCAATCAAGAAAGATGTTGTGTTTAAGAGAGGGGCTTGGAATAAAGATAAAGGTGACAATATGAACAGACTTGAAAGTATGGAAATCGCACAAAGGCGGGAGAATTTCAAAGCAAAACAAATGGCGCGAAAGATGAAAAGGTTGCGCTGTTATGTATGTAAACAAAAGGGCCACGCCTATTGGAACTACCGAACCCAAGGCAACAAGCACCGTCTTAAACCAATAAATACCACTGAAAGGAACCACTCGATGATGAAAATAAAGGAATCGCTGAAAAGAGTAAATGTAACACCCCAAATTTCAGGAATTCAATTTCGTACGCGAATATAGGTTTATTATTAAGTATTAAGATATAGATAAAAAGATATAAAATAAAGCGTAAACGAATGTACCAGTTCCAGACTGTAAAATAAAGAAATTAAAATTAAAAACACAGAAGTATACGTGGGAGGTTTGTAGTTATCTTATTTCATTCTAAAAACTTCCTGAGTTTTCTTTTTCTCTCTCTCTGTACGAAAAACACAAGCCCAGAACCAAATCTTTTCCATTAAATCATTAAGTTTAAATGTGGATTCAAGATCCCAGAGGTCAATTAATCATCTTCTTCATTTTCTAAATCCTTGTAAGTGCTTTCCTTCATAGATTTAACCTAATAATTGGGGTTTTCATGGGATTTCACAAATTGATCAAATTAAACATGAAATTAGGATTCTAAGTTGATAAGATTAATGTTTATTAGTGTTATTGAGTTTGTATGATAACTTATTACAATCTAACAGTGATAAATCCATTGTTAGTGTTCTTGAGAAATTATTAGGGTTTTAGCTAAATCTTTATAAGATTGATTATAATGAGTTAATGATGTTAATAGAGTAATATTGTTATGATTAAATATGAATTCAAGAGAAAGGAAAGGGGCTTTAAAGGAATAGCTTGGATAGCTCCGGGTAGTAAGTGGCAAGTACTTTTCTTTGACTCATCGTTTTGAATATGACTTGTGTAAATCGCCCATGTGTCAAGTCTTTTTGAAAGTCAAACATATTTATGTTGTTTTGTTGGTAGGTTGACTTGAAAGTCAGCTATGATGTAATATCGGATATATATGCGTTTGAGACATGTTGGTTGTGTTATGCATATAAATAGAGTTATTATGCTAAAATGAGTGGGATATGCTAAAGAGTCAAAGTTATATGTGGTTGGTAAATTGAAAGTCAAAGTATAGGCAACTGAGTTGAAATGGTCAAACATGTTGAGTGTCATTTGGTATTTTGGTCAGAATCTTGATATTTGGTGAAATGGGTCATAAGTATCAAAATGGGTCCTAAACGACCCAAGTATGTGAAATGGGTATGATTAAAGCTATGGAGCTTTGGTCAATAACTATAAGTTTGTTTTAGCAGTTAGAAATTATGTGTAAAAGATTGAGACTCATATGAAAGTGGTTTGTGTTTTGAGTTGTTCACTAAAAGTGTCCAAAATAGCCGAAATTTAGTCACACGTTCAAATCGCATAAATTGTGAAATTTGAAAAAGTGTAAAAGGGAAAACTTTTATATTGGTCATATGGAGATGCCTGCAAATTTTGAGGTTCTAACTCCTTACGGTCTAAGATTTATGCGCGATTAAATTATGTGAAAAGATAACTAGTTCTGCAGGTCTGCTACAGGTACAAAACCTCGTTGTTTCTTATCAGAGCCGGCGGGTTGTATTACAAACCGGCTGATTCTATTTAATTTGTAATTTCCATTTTTAATTATTATACAAGAGTAAAATTGGACGCATTAGCCTAAAAATGTAGTTACAGTGCATGATGCACCTGGGTTAACTAGTGATGCCACTAGGTTTACACTATGATGCACCTGGGTTTTACCTAACGATGCACCTGCATCATGCAGATTTAATAGGTTTTTATTATTTAAGTGTTATGTTTTATTAATTAATTGTTTAGTGGGTAGAAGTAGTAGTCTGTTTGACCGAGTTTTAGGGACATGTACCTTGGTTAAATGCATGTGGGAAGAGTGGGTCAAGTGGACAGGATTTTGTGGCTATTTTCTAGGTGTAGGTTGAGTCTGTGGAGGCTATTTATAGTCTTGCTCCTTATGAATAAAATATCAGAATTAGTACTTTTCACTGCAATTTTTTGTCCTTCTTCTTTGTTTATATTTCATCTTCTTCTTTCTGTAAATTTCTCATTTTGTATTCGTGAGTTTGAAGCTATCGGTTCCATTCTCATGGGTTCACGTTATATGCATGGCTAGAACTTTGGTTATAATAAGTATTTATGATTTTATTGTTTTAATTAATAGTTTATTAATTAATTAGAATAGGTAGTCTTTGTTTGACCGTTTCATAAGGATGCACGTTGGGTATATGGAGAAGTGGTCATCATGTACTGCTTTTTAGGAAGAGGTGCATGTACCCACGTTTTAATTATGTTGCATTGTAATTTTCCTTCCTTTAAATAGTGTACTCAGTTTGGTGAATAAAGATACAGAAAATTGCTCCAAAGTCTCTCAATTAATCTTTGTACGATTTGTATTTTCTCTTTGATTCATTGCATTTACATTATGATGCACCTGTAAAAACCCAATCTTATAACCTTAGATCGTTCCAAGGTGTCTCCCTACCGTATTGGGATGTGAGAAGTGGGACCGAGCTGTGGGACCCGACAAAAAAAAATCCTAAAATTTTGGGCGTTTCGGTAAAGGATTGAAACGCATGGAATATGAATTCAAGAAGATCGAAGGGGACTCGATGGATTTAGGCACTGACGCATGAAACTGGGATCACATCTAGTATGTAAACAAAACCTCTCCTAAACATATTGCATCAACAATGAGCGTTTTTGTTAAACACAAAACTGTTGAAACCGGAGTAGAAAGAAAAGGATGCAATCAGATTGTAGGAGAAGCATTAGTTACTACCAAGGATCGAGAGTTTGTTATACCATATGTTACCTATGTGCCAAACTTAGGGATAAATGTACTTGGCCTATCCCAATTAACCGCACAAGGGCTGAAAGTTGAATTCTTAGAGAATAGATGCGTGTTGAAACCTATGTTTGATGAAGAAAACGATACTTGTAGTCAGACTGGGAATGAACAACAAATCGATGTGGGTTCAATTCAGGAAAAATTGGATAAACTTGAAAGGAATGTTGGTATAGACATCACAAAGAGGATGCTTGCTGAATATGTGACTCGAAATTGTGATTGAATAGGTGAGTCAAGCAATAGAGGTTTTTACAATGATAAATTTGGAAAGAAGATGGTTGTCCCTAGTAATCTAAATAAAGTAAAGGAATTTTTAGATCAGATTCTGATAGGGAAGTTCGCTGAAAATTTGAAAGATGTGTACTCCAATAACTTTGACAAAATGGTAGCATGGTTTTATAAAGATTTCTTGGACTGCCCACTTACAAAGGAAATACCCCCATTAGTTGGGAACAAAAGGATTAGTTTGATGGATCTGTTTAGGACTATAAACGAGATAGGTGGGGCAGGAACTGTTTTTGTCGAAGGAAAATGGGAAGAACTTTCAATGGGATTTGGTTATCCAAAGGAATATGCTGTCGAAATCAAAGAGTGTTACTTGGAATACTTGCAACAGTTGGATTTGTATTACAATGTGGCAAGGAAGTTATTAGAAGAAGCCGAGAAGGATTGCGTTGTGTGGAAAGGTATGAAAACGAAATTGGAAACAAATACAATTCAGGGATTCACCGTCTTCATGGGGATATTGAAAAACACACCAACGGATATGAAATACAACGAACTACTCAAAGGCAAGATGAATGATTTGGTCGAATGGTTTCACAGAGTTCATATGGATTGTGTATTTGAAGCACCGTTACCACCATACATCGGATACACCAATATATGCTTATTTGATTTATATGTTTTGGTGGAGAACATAGGAGGAAGCAAGATGGTAAGTGAAAAGAAACAATGGAACGAAGTGGCTATGAGTTTTGATTTTCCAGCAGGATTAAAGAACATATTTCAAGGGATATATGGAAGATACTTAAAAATTATGGACTCGTATTACAGTACTATCATGGGAAAAATAGCGGGCACTGAGTGCGGGGGTGGAAACGTAGGAACATCTATTGTGGAAGACACTAACATGATGGCTGGAAAAACAGAATGCGAGGAAAGGAAGACTAAGACTGACGAGCACTCGGTTGAAAAGATGAAACTAAAGGAGAAATTCAAGAAGAAGGCTTTGCTTATGACCATGTTAACATTGTGTATGATGATGGGGAAAAGCTTGTGATAACAATCGAAGAAGAAGCTGACAGCGAAGATGACCCAAGCATTGTTGAGTACTACAACAGCGAAGAAGATGGAAGCGTGAGCTTGGACTCAGAATGAAGAATGTTGGATGAAGACACTTTGTTATTAGGGGGGAGAATATTGGACCTTAATAACAAAGTTTATTAGTATAAGTACTAGTTATATATTATGTTTAGTAAATAAAGGCTACAAGTTGTAAATATGTTAAATATGACAGTTAGGAAACTGCCATATCAGTAGCCATTCGTGATCACACATATCAGTTCATATATACCGATTAGGTATCTATATATACTCTGTTAAACAATTCGTATCAATGTATGTATTTTGTGTAAACTCTCCATAAATATATCTATATCCTATTCGTGAACTAACTCTGTTTCATATACAAGATCAGTATATATGGTTCGTCCAGATTATAAACAAGTCAAAAGGGTTATGCGAAACCACCCAAACAATTCGCAACATTACACAGTTATGCTTTTATAAGTAATCACCTCATGTGGTTCATTTGGGTTCAAGGTGTAATAGGTCTTTTGATTCTTAGGTGTTGGGTAATATCTTGCGTTTGTTCGGATGATATGTGGTTCATTTTAGGTTGTTGGGTAGGTTGTTCTTTGTTTGGTTCTTGTATTTCTAGCTTCTTGCTAGTTTCTTTTTAATATAACTTCTTTGCCATTAAAAAAAAAAAGTAATCACCTCATGCTTTTTATGTGTCCTCTTAATTGGTTCTCATTTTTTAGTAGATATTTATGCTTCAAAATAGTTGATTATCTCTTAAAATTAAGTACCCAGTTGCTCCTTTATCGTTTAGGCTTAAAAATATATTGTATAGCCCCTAAAGAATGTTTTGAATTCCGTGGGGTTCGCAGTCCCCTTTGAACCTGCTGTAAATCTGGACGAACCATAGCAATATACAGAATAATATAAAGAGAGTAATTATACACACAAATGGGTCTGGTTTTCTATTTACAGGCCTATCGATTATATATACATAGCAAACGGCATGTACAAACCGTTGCATCTGTGGAAGGGTTATAACTGTCATACATATTTACAAATAGTCCCTTTATTTAATTATAATATATAACTAGTACTTATACTAATAAACTTTGTTATTAAGGTCCAATATTCTCCCCCCTAATAACAAAGTGTCTTCATCCAACATTCTTCATTCTGAATCCAAGCTCACGCTTCCATCTTCTTAGCTGTTGTAGTACTCAACAATGCTTGGGTCATCTTCGCTGTCAGCTTCTTCTTCGATTGTTATCACAAGCTTTTCCCCATCATCATACACAACATTAACATGGTCATAAGCAAAGCCTTCTTCCTGAATTTCTCCTTCAGTTTCATCTTTTTCAACCGAGTGTTCGTCAGTCTTGGTCTTCCTTACCTCGCATTCCGTCTTTCCAGCCATCATGTTAATGTCTTCCGTAGTAGATGTTCCTGCGTTTCCAGCCCCGCACTCAGTGCCCGCTGTTTCTCCCATGATCGAGTCCATAATTTTTAAGTATCTTCCATATATCCTTGAAATATGTTCTTTAATCCTGCTGGAAAACCAAAACTCATAGCCACTTCGTTCCATTGTTTCTTTTCACTTATCATCTTGCTTCCTCTCATGTTCTCCACCAAAACATATAAATCAAATAAGCATATATTGGTGTATCCGATGTATGGTGGTAACGGTGCTTCAAATACACAATCCATATGAACTTTATGAAACCATTCGACCAAATCATTCATTTTTCCTTTGAGTAGTTCCTTGTATTTCATAGCCGTTGGTGTGTTTTTCAATATCCCCATGAAGACGGTGAATCCCTGAATTGTATTTGTTTCCAATTTCATTTTCATACCTTTCCACACAGCGCAATCCTTCTCGGCTTCTTCTAATAACTCCCTTGCCACATTGTAGTACAAATCCAACTGTTGCAAGTATCCCAAGTAACACTCTTTGATTTTGACAGCATATTCCTTTGGATAACCAAAACCCATTGTAAGTTCTTCCCATTTTCCTTCGATAAAAACAGTTCCTGCCCCACCTATCTCGTTTATAGTCCTAAACAGATCCATCAAACTGATCCTTTTGTTACAACTAATGGTGGTATTTCCTTTGTAACTAGGCAGTCCAAGAAATCTTTATAAAACCATGCTACCATTTTGTCAAAGTTGTTGGAGTACACATCTTTCAAATTTTCAGTGAACTTCCCTATCAGAACATGATCTAAAAAGTCCTTTACTTTATTTAGATCACTAGGGACAACCATCTCCTCTCCAAATTTATCATTGTAAAAACCTCTATTGCTTGACCCACCCATTCTATCACAATTTCGAGTCACATATTCGGTAAGCATCCTCTTTGTGATGTCTATACCAACATTCCTTTCAAGTTCATCCAATTTTTCCTGAATTGAACCCACATCGATTTGTTGTTCATTCCCAGTCTGACTACTAGTATCGTTTTCTTCATCAAACATAGGTTTCAACACGCATCTATTCTCTAAGAATTCAACTTTCAGCCCTTGTGCGGTTAATTGGGATAGGTCAAGTACATTTATCCCTAAGTTTGGCACATAGGTAACATATGGTATAACAAACTCTCGATCCTTGGTAGTAACTAATGCTTCTCCTACAATCTGATTGCATCCTTTTCTTTCTACTCCGGTTTCAACAGTTTTGTGTTTAACAAAAACGCTCATTGTTGATGCAATATGTTTAGGAGAGGTTTTGTTTACATACCAGATGTGATCCCAGTTTCATGCGTCAGTGCCTAAATCCATCGAGTCCCCTTCGATCTTCTTGAATTCATATTCCATGCGTTTCAGTCCTTTACTCTTTTCAGCAATTACTTCAATTTCCATAATCGAGTGGTTCTTTTCGGTTGTCTCTATTGGTTTAAGACGGTGCTTGTTGCCTTTAGTTCGGCAGTTCCAATAGGAGTGCCCCTTTTGTTTACATACGTAACAGCGTGACCTTTTCATCTTTCGCGCCATTTGTTTTGCTTTGAAATTCGCCCGCCTTTGTGCGATTTCCAAACTTTCAAGTCTGTTCAAGATGTGGTTTTTATCTTTATTCCAAGCGCCCCTTCTTAAACGTGACATCCCTCTTAATTGCAAGTAGTTCCCTGTCATGTCTTTTCCAGTGTCTACGTGAAACTTCATTAACATAATTCCTCCCAAGTTTGAACCTTGGGCTCTGATACCACTGTTGCGAATTATGTGGGGTTCGCAGTCCCCTTCGAACCTGCTGTAAATCTAGATGAACCATGACAATATACATAATAATATAACTGATGTTGAGAGAGTAATTATACACACGAATGGGTCTGGTTTTCTGTTTACAGACCTATCGATTATATATACACAGCAAACGGCATGTACAAACCGTTGCATCTGTTCAGGAAGGGTTATAACTGTCATACATATTTACAAACAGCCCCTTTATTTAATTATAATATATAACTAGTACTTATACTAATAAACTTTGTTATTAAGGTCCAATAAAGAAGACCACATCGACTGCCCACTTCTATTGTTACATTGATCATTTTTGTTTCTAATGAACTCCATAAGAGATTCATGGCTTAAATGTTGCCCAGTGGGGTTTCAAATCAAACACGAATCAGGTAATAACAAAAGTAAACGATTGATTCAAACTTCGTATTTATTGAATCAAAGTAATATGAATATTTGTACAATTTGTTCTGCATAAAACTGAAATAGAAATCCCTATTTATACTAGTGTTTTGATGCGGTTATTCCCAACCATCGTGATGCTTCAATAGTTGTGTCGTTTCATTGTTAGTTTGTTCCATCCGTTCTGTTGTTTGTGAAACGTTGTGTTGCTTCATCCGTTGCCACCAATCGATATATGTATTTAAGTTATCTATTAATACATATATGGTCCTTGTACTTTGCTTTGAGCGAGATTAGTCTAACATTCACCCCCTAATCTCGTTCCTGCTCTTGTAGATCTTTCACGCCAAGCAACTCTCTCATTTCTGCGAATTGAAATATGTATGTATATGTGCAGTAACTAAGAAACAGTGGGTATATTGTAAACGTACTATTTTATTAACAGAATGAGGATACAGAAACTGTTACAATCGACACACATATATATACTAATGTACATACACTATGAAACGATACACCGTTTCATTCTAAACGGTTATAACTAGGGGTGTTCAAATGGATGGATCGGTTCAAAACCGATCCGTATACATGAATCCAAATTGATTATGGTTTCGAAAATATGAATCCGATCTGTCCATACAAATTCAAAAACCGAACCAATCCATCCGAATTACTATTTGGATGGATCGGTTTGGTTTTTGAATATCCAAACACATACATAAATATTTACAATATCTACTAAAAATATGTTAGATATTATAATAAACTTATACAGAATGAATGGTTCTCATTTGAACCTCCCGGTATATATACATGTGTGTGTAATATAATAGTAAAATGCAAAACGAAACTATAAATTACCTACATATATAAATAAACAATTTTGTAAATTATAAACTACCTATTATATTTAGATATTTATAGAATATTAATAAGTTAGTAAACTATTTTGTATGTGCATGTATACATAATGTTTGAAAAATAAATATATATTTGTTATTTGGTTTTTTTGGATAATCCGGTTTTTAATTTACTAACCAAAACCAATCCGTGATCCAAAATAATAAGTTTGGTTTTGATCCGAGCAAATCCAAAAATCCAATTATCCAAACCATATGGTCCGATCCGATCTATCCAATTGGGTAATCTGGTTTTATCCGAACTGTAAACAGCCCTAGTTATAACCTACACAACGTTTCACAAATAACTTCCTTAACCTACACCGTATGGTACTTTCTGTTTTGTTGGCCTGCGGCCCAAAACCCATAAAGCCCATACTCTTATTTTGACCCATTAACACATAATACACATACCTACTATATGTGACACTCCTCCAAATTAGGTATATATTTATACTTAATTTCACGTGTTAATTACGATAATCTCCTACGAATTTAGACTAAACCCCTGATGTGAGATAAGTCTAGCGTGCCCAAAATTTTTGAACAAAAAGCATTAACAAAATTTATAATTATTTATAATTATAAATTAAACGAAACGAAACAATATCGGAATGAATCCGACTCAAAAACAAATACAATTGTTGGTGATACAAAGTTCTGAAATGAACTCGAAAATATTTTTAAATATTTTTATTTGAAAATATTATAAGAACTAGTTGAAACAAAAATGAAACGAAAACTATTATACGTTTTATATAAAACGTATTGTACGAACAGAAACAATACAAAAACATACTCGATGATCAAAAATAATAAAAATTTTATTTTTATTATTACTGTTAAAGTATTTGAAGAATTACCTCAAAATATAATTATGAAATTTAAATAAAATTTGGCACACAATTGGACCCGTATACGAAACTAACGGGTTAAAAACCAAAACAATTACAACAATTTAAAATATCTGGGGACACAATACTGTATCCCCCTTACTCCCTTTGAAATATTGGAACCGTATGAAATATTTTATATGCATTCCCTCACATTTGAGTGACTACCTAACTCAAATAATGCAACACCAACTTCCATTTTCTTTGTGATCTTTATTTCAATCGGCCGGAGCAAGGAGGAGAGCAAAGAACAACATCAAATCATTTTGTTTCATCATCCTCAAACTCTAATCACCATTTATAATCACAAAGTATTACATATAATCACCATATCATCATCACCATCACCGTCACAGCGTCATCATCATCTCCGTATCATCATCATCGCATTTTTTTACCACTGTGAGGATTACTCCCTTAAATTTCTTTTGTAAAATTGTTGTTATAATCGTTACATGTTTGATGATTTTGATAGATTGAAAACCAAAAGCAAATTAAAACTAAATAAAATGGAAAGTTTGGTGATGATAATTTTGGAACAAAAATATTGTATGTATAAAACTTTTAGTAGGAATATGAGTAAAATAAATGTATAAAAATCACTTGGTAAAAGTGTGTGTGTTATCATCTACGACTTCGGTGAAAAACATAACTAAAAATCATAGAAAAAACAATGAATGATTTGGATGCTTTTCTGGGTTCGAACAGAGTACAGACCAATAACAAACATACCCAAACGGGTGTGAATCTTTACCCGAACAGGTAAGCATCCACACCCGAACGGGTAAGCATCCACACCCGAACGGGTGGGACACTCATACCCGAACGGGTCACAAATGGAACCCGGTTGGGTGACTTCCGACCTTCACTTTCAAATGGAGTTGCAAATTATTTATCAATTATTGTTATTATTAAATATACTAAAAATAGAAACTTCTTAATATAGGAAGTATTTAGTAACATTTCATTTATTTTATCAAATATAATAATTAACAGTTAACTATATATATATATATATATATATATATATATATATATATATATATATATATATATATATATATATATATATATATGTATGTATTTATATATACAACCAATGACAAATAATACGGGTATAAATATATATACATTCGGATAAATAAAACTTACGTATTTGTACTTATACTCGACTCAAATAAAAATATATTATTACGACAATGACAATCATGTTTTCAGAACGACAATGACAATTATGTTTTTGAAACGACAACAAGTATGTATATATATATAAAGAACAAATAATATATATATACGACAACAACAAAATATATATATACGAAAATATATATTCAACTAATAAGTATATATATGTATATACTTACATGCAATGAGTGTTTAAACGATAAACATAACTCGAGAAATAATATCTATTTTTCAAACGCGTTATCACCAACAAATCGTACAAAACTTTGAGAATCAATAATCTTCCAAGACAATCGAATTGTTAACACGATTTGACGTGTAGTCAAACACTCATGTTAATGTCCTTTTCGTTTAGGACGTTAAAGGACATGCATCTGGGCAACAATCCTACTTTTAACCGCTAGCTCTCACATCACAGTCACACATCAGACTCAGGTGAGTCTCATAGCCCCACTTTTACTTATTTGAACTGTTTTGGGGTGAGAATACATGCTCAATTTGTTTTCATAATACGCAAGTATCAAATCATTACTTTGTACTGTATGAGTTTGTTCATCTAATCACTCAAAGCCCTCCACAACATAGTTTGGTAATACGGTTGTAGCGTGAATGTTAGTGTATGGTACCATATAGGATTGACAATCCTCGCCCGGGTTGGAAGCTCCAACTGGTCAAACGGACGCATTAGCATTTGTTCATTAGAGTGTAGATTAGGCACTCTCAGGGAGGCACCCTCGATCAGGTCCTTGAATGCGGATCCTGACACCACAGTTAAGCTCAGACTATGTGCTCATGGCAGTGATATACATATTATTTATTTGCTTGGTTGCAAATCAACTTACTAAATCTTGCGTAACATACATTAAATTGTATCAATTAAACCTATGAGCTCACCAGCTTTTAGCTGACCCGTTTTACATGTATTCTCAGGTGATCAGCAGTAGTAGGACTGCCCACTCAGGATCTTAGCTCGAGTCACATGCAAACACTGTTACCAAGAGATTTCATGGCATTTCTACATTTTGTATAATTAGATATGTGTTAAAATCTCTTAAATCAATCATGTGAACTCAATGCTTTTGTAAAACTTATGTACTTTTATTATATCAATGTATTTTATCAAAACGATGCATGTAGATGTCGTTCATTATATCTTATGTGCCGTGATTACTTGATTAGTCGTGCCCCGACCCGATTCGCTTCCGTAACCCGAGTTTGGGGGTGCGACACTATACGACCCATATGTTTGTACCAAATGTGTATTATGTGTTAATGGGTCAAAATAAGAGTATGGGCTTTATGGGTTTTGGGCCGCAGGCCAACAAAACAGAAAGTACCATACGGTGTAGGTTAAGGAAGTTATTTGTGAAACGTTGTGTAGGTTATAACCGTTTAGAATGAAATGGTGTATCGTTTCATAGTATCTGTACATTAGTATATATATGTGTGTCGATTGTAACAGTTTCTGTATCCTCATTCTGTTAATAAAATAGTACGTTTACAATATACCCACTGTTTTTTATTTACTGCACATATACATACATATTTCAATTGCAATCAAGATGGTGAATTATAGTTGGCTATTGCAAAGGGATTATTGGAACAAGAATCGGTATGGATCAAGAAAACCTGTGCAACATTAAATATCTATTAGCTCATTCATATTTTAATTGCAAGAAACGTTGACTTTACATTTATTCATCAATTAATTACATGCCTTGATGATAAGTAGAAGGTTACTATGATTCATCATTTGTGCTGCTGAAAGTTAATATTAAGTAATCTTCACTTTCTTATACACTTGTTATATTTATATATATTTAGGTTAGAATGGGATTGCATCGCTGATTTTGTTTAGATTTCTTCTTGGGTTTGGATGTGGTCATATGGGTCGTGTCAGTTATTCAGGCCTTTTAGATCTAGGTGGGAATTTATATCAGTGTATTTGATGTGTTATTAAATTTTGGAGTCAGATAATTGTCTATTTGCTCTCTATTTTGATTTCTTGGTTTGAACTGTAGTAACATCAACTTAACATGTTTTTGGATATAGCTTGCTCTTGATTTGAAAGAATGTTAAAGCCAAGTGAAATTTAGAATTTATACATGTTCCTAGGTTCTATATTTTGTAACTTTCCTTTTTCTCTTTTTCCTATTCTCAACTTCCAATTATCATGTTTCATCAGTAGTTTGTATGCTCCTTGTTATATGAGTATGATGTTCTTTTGAATAACATTGACTCCCGAAGATGTAAGCTAAACTGAATTGCTAGATGTAAGCTATATTAAAGCTGGTTCACAAATCTTAGTTCCGAAGTAGATTTGAATTATGCCTGAATCATTTCGTAGATACTGTTAAAAGTTACTGTAACTTGTAAATCGGGATTTTTTCACTTATTGGTGACATATAGTAATTTTACTGAGTATCAACATTCTATTCTTGGGAACAGATCTGTATATATATGTATTCCTATCAGGCTAGCTCAAGTTATTTAACGAGTGTCTATAATTTTCAGCTTGTACGCTACCACTCTGGTGGTATAAGTATTAATCCAAATGTGTACTCGAGTAGTCAAGTTGACTTGAGGTGTTTTGGCAAGAAGGCGATGACTTGGGTGCCAGCCACTTCGAACATTCTTCAAGTTCTTATGTCGATGCAGGCGGTGATTTTTGACTCAAAGCCTTACTTTTTGCTCATGAGAGACGGCCCTTTTAGAGGATATGTACATGGTGAAATGATGTCTTTAATGTACAATGAGAAAATCTTTGTAAACTCACTTAACAGAATGGTGGATACCATGATCAAACCACCCATGGTAAAGTTTTGACATGATTGTTTTTGTTTTTTGTTCCTACTTGTTTAGCATGTATCGTAACTATTAATTTGACATGTACATGATGTTGTTGGATGATGCATGCAGCACTTTGAATATTTGGTCGTTGGGCACTTTCGAAAACATGTACTTGATATTCTAACTGCGTGTAAAACTTACACAGAAGGTCTGGAATTCGGACGTTACAACATGGAAGTAAAAGATGAGGGTAACAGCTCAATCGAGTTCAGGAATGATGTTGCTTCTTGCATGAAGGCCCTAATAGATGTTTTTAATAAAATTGGAGCAAAGGGAGCTTCAGAGTTTCTCTGTTATAGTGAAAAGAGAACTCCCTTACCTGATCCAGCATCTGAAAAAACCCTTGTGAGTCTATATGCCCAGATGTTAATGTTAAATGATTTTGAAATTCGACCTTTCTAGTTAATAGAGTATTATTTTGAAAATTTATGCGAGTCCATTTTTTTTATAGTTCATCAATCCATCACTCATTTTGGATATATAGTTTCTGGAAATGCCACCCAAAGCTATATTTATATCCTCGAAGAATTATATTGGACAGCATTACTACCCAGTTTTGGCCATTATTAAGTTTCAGGAAGTTATCAAGTTGCCACTGACCGTTGGCCCCAATCTCCGGATCTATTCAATAACTTGTTCAGTCTAAACTGATAATCAGAGAGAATGTAGTAAATACAAAGTATATTGATTCTAATGAATTTCAATAATCTTGTTGTGTTTTCTTTGTATATGTTTTCATTCTGTTATCTTACATTACATAACTTCTATCTATATATAAACAATGAAAGGTTGTCTTGAACAGTCGTGATGCTTTGTCGTGCCTCTTGAAACATAACTTCCCTTTCCTTCGGTTGTGTCTCTTCACGAAGAGTCATACCTCTTTATTTAATTACTGCAATAACTAACTATTTACAATTCTTTTCCTTCTTTTCTTTGTGATGATCGGGATTAGCCCATCATTCACCCCCTTAATCACGATCGTCTTGTCGTAGGTCTTTAACTCCAATCATTTGTCTCATTGTCAGAAACTTGATCTTTGATAAAGCCTTTGTGAGTATGTCAACCCGTTGATAATCTCCACTTATGTTTTTAACTTGAATGTCTTCTCTTTCAACGCATTCTCTTATGAAGTGGTACTTTGTATCAATGTGTTTACTTCTTCCATGAAATACTGGATTCTTCATCAGGGCTATAGCAGATTTATTATCCACTAATATTGTGACTTTCTCTTCCTTTGTTTGTGTAAGCTTGCTCAGTAATCTCTTTAACCATAATGCTCGTGTTGCTGCTGCTGTTGCTGCGATAAATTCAGATTCACATGATGATAGTGCTACAGTGGCTTGTTTCTGTGTACTCCAGCTGATAGGTGAATCTCCATAATAAAATATTATCCCAGTAGTTCCTTTTCCTTCTTCAGTATTAACTCCGTAACTACTGTCACTAAAACCTTGTATCTTGTCTCCTCCATTATGTTTGTAGGTATTCCATAATCCTTTGTTCCTTTCACATAACGTAGTACTTGTCTTACAGCTTTCATATGTTGCTCATTTGGTTCTTGCATAAAACGACTAAGTAATCCAACAGAATAACTTAAGCCGGGTCTTGTATGAAGTAGATATCTCAAACATCCAATTAAACTCCGATATTCGGTGGTGTTGACCATAGTTCCTTCAGTGACCTTTGTCAGTCTTGTTCCTGGATCCAAAGGTATATGTGTCTTGTTGCAGTCTAACATTCCAACATCCTTTAGAATCTTGCTTGCATAAGCAGATTGTTTTATTGATATGTCACCCCCTGTTTGTGTGACTTCTATTCCTAGATAATATGCTAATAATCCTAGATCGCTCATCTCAAATTTTTCTTTCATTTGAGTCTTGAACTTGTCGATCTCCTTCTTTGATGTACCAGTGATGATTAAATCATCTACATAGACTCCTATTAGTAGTATTGAGTCTTTTGTCGTCTTTGTGTAGACAGCTTGTTCTAGTGCACACTTCTTGAATTCAAGTGACTTCAAGGTATTGTCTAACTTGATATTCCATGCACGTGGTGCTTGTCTTAGTCCATATAGAGCTTTAATAAGTGTATATACTTTGCCATCATCTTCTTTCTTAATGAATCCTTCAGGTTGTGCAACGTACACTTCCTCCTTTAATTCTCCATGTAGAAATGCAGATTTTACATCGAGGTGGTGTACTTCCCATTTATTGTGAGCAGCTATGGCTAGTATTAGTCGGATTGTTTCCATTCTTGCTACTGGTGCGAATACTTCTTCAAAATCTATGCCATGCTCTTGTATGTACCCTTTTGCTACTAATCTTGCTTTATGCTTGATTATATCTCCATTAGCATCTCTCTTGGTCTTGAATACCCATTTCAAGCCAATTGCTTTCTGTCCTTTAGGTAGAGTAGTTAATTCCCATGTATTATTCCTTTTAATGGAATCTTGCTCGTCCTTCATTACTTCAATCCATTTTTGATCACTTGATGCTTCTTTGTAGTTCTTGGGTTCATCTTCAGCTAATAATAGCTCTTCAGTTTCCTGGTCTTTTAGTTCTTCTGTGTTCTCGTATAAATAATCTAACATTCTAAAACCTCTTACTGGTGTATGGTCAAATTGTGCGTGTGAGGTTGAACCACTATCACTTTGATAGCTTGATTGTGTTGAGTTACTTGGTGTAAATTGAGAACTATTTTGTATTGAGTTTGTTTGCGGTGTGTGAGGTGTTTGAGAATGTAAGGGTAAGTTTTTTGGTGATGACATGTATCCATCATCTCCGTTGTCAGGAATCTCGTTGTCCTCTTCATTTGGTTGAGTCCCTTCATCGTAGTGTTCACTTGTGACTTCATGATTTTCTATTGTGAATTCACTCCATTCAGGTTCTTCGCTATTGAACTCACTAATGTACTCCTTCCAGTCCCATGTTTCATCCTCCTTAAACTTCACATCTCTACTAATATGTATTTCTTGCTTTGCTGGATCATATAAACGATAAGCTTTTGATCCTGGTTCATTTCCTAAGTATACCATGCGTACACTTCTATCATCCAGCTTCGTCAAGTGCTGTGATGGTACTTTTGCGAATGCAATGCAGCCAAAGACTCTTAATGTGTCTAGATTTGGCTTTTTCTTCTTTATTGCCTCATATGGAGTAACGTCTTCAAGTGCTTTTGTTGGAATGCTATTTAGGATGTATATGGCATGTCTTACAGCTTCAGCCCAAAAATTTTGTGGCATTTTTGTTGCCTTCATCATACATCTCGTTGTAGACATAATTGTCCTATTTCTTCTTTCAACTACTCCATTTTGTTGTGGTGAGTAAGGCGTTGTCAATTGTCTTGCAATACTGTTCTTCTTACAATATTGTGTGAATTCATTTGATGTGAATTCACCTCCACGATTAGTTCTTAACATTCTCAATGTTAACTTTAACTCTTTCTCCACAGTCTCCTTATATTCCTTGAAAGTGTCAAATGCTTGACCTTTCGTACTTAAGAAATATACCCACATATATCTTGAGTAATCATCTACTAACAAGAATATGTATTTCTTTCCAGATGGTGTTGGTGGTGAGATTGGTCCGCATAAATCTCCATATACTAAATCTAGAGGTGCGGTTGATCTTGCTCTAGCCTTTTGTGGAAATGGCGTTCTACTTTGCTTACCAATTAAACAAACATCACAGACTTGTGTGGTGTGTTTAATGGCAGGTATTCCTTGTACTAAATTCCTTTGAGCCATTGACCTTAGTGACTCAAAATTCAAATGTCCTAATCTTGCATGTCATAACCATGTATCCTCACTTAAATTTGCTAGTAGGCAGACAGGTGTGCCTATCCTCAGATTTGCCTAATATAATTGGTTTCTTTGTCGTGTTACTTTCATGATGATCTTGCTATTCATGTCATAAAGTCGTAACTCGTCATCTTCCATTACTACTTTACAACCAATTTCAGTAAATTGTCCAAGGCTCAATAAATTGCTCTTCAAACTAGGGATGTAATATACGTGTGATATTACTCTCTGTTCTTCGTCTTCACATTCTATCAGAATTGAACCTTTTCCTTTAATCTCAATGTATGAACCATCTCCAAATCTTACTTTTCCAGTAACCTTCTCATCTAATTCCTTGAAGTGTTCTCTTACTCCAGTCATATGGTTGCTAGCTCCATTGTCTAAGTACCATTGGCTTTCTATATTTCTATTTGTCTCTTTTCCTTCCACATCTTCCTCATGTAGTAAGATGTCTTGATCTACAACTTCCTCTATTTGTTTCCTTTCATCTAAGTCCTCTAATATTGCCATTAGCACGGTTGGTTCCAAATCTTCTTCCATAAGATTGGATTGTTCAGTTACTTTCGTCCTTTGTGGACACTCGGGTGCAATATGCCCCATTTTCTTACATCGGAAACATTGTGTCTTGCTATTATTATAGCTTGGTTTCTTGAAGTTGTTTCTATTGATGTTTCTGTGAGTGTTTTCTCCATCTTTCCTTTCTTCCTTAAATCTCTCGTGGCTTTTTCCTTGTGAAAATCTATTCTTTCCACATCCACGTCCTCTAAAACTCTTTCCTTTACTTTCATGTCGTGTGAACATCAGTTTCTCTTGATTGTCCACTTCTTTACCCTTTTTAAACTTAATTCTTTCCTCATACGTCTTGAGTCTCCCAATTGCTTCTTCTACTGTCATCGTACTTAGATCCGAGTATTGCTCTATTGATGCAACTATTTGCAGGTATCTATCAGGTACTGCGTTTAGTAGTTTTCGTACTACTGTTTGATCTTCAAATACGTGCCCTAGACTGGCAGCTTTATTGACCATCGTTGTCAATTTTCCAGTGAAGGTGTCGATTGTCTCATCTTCCTTCATGTGTAACATCTCAAAGTCGGATTTGAGTGTTTGTAGTCTTGCTTGTTGAACTCTTTGTTCACCAAGGTGTCTAGCTTTCAAAGCATCCCATATGGCCTTTGCCGTTTTGTGCTTTGTTATTTGTAGCAATTGTTCTTCGGGTAATCCTTGGTAAAGGTATGCGATAGCAGTCTTTTCTTTCTTCTTGTCAGGTTGAGTTGTCTTCTCTGGCTCTATCATTTCCCATAAACCATTCGCTTCTAGAATGATTTGCATTTGAATTGCCCATAATGAGTAATTCGTTGTCTTTAGTATTGGGCATTGGAATTGAGGTGTACTACTTAATTCTTTCTTTGAACTGTCTCCACTTTCTACTGTGATATCTCTTAAGATATTCTAAATTCCCAAATGAAATTCTAACACTTAGTGTTTCGAAATTTCTATCTTCTTGAATTCCTTGATCTTTCTCTTGTGCCTCACTGGCTATCACTTATGTTGACTATCAAGTTCTTTAAGATATTCCTTAAATCTTCTATACTTGGAGATTTTTGGTTTTGGTCACTAAAGTTTCCTAACTTTATGTCAAAACTACTTGGGTTCGAATAGTTTCTTCCACAAACTATTTTTGGTGGTTTTTTTTTCTTTACTTGAATAATCCTAGGTCGTGCACTACCTAAAATTACCCTTCTAATATAATAATCAGTGTAAATCACTAAACTATTATATTTTCTGTTATGTCTCTAAACCTTGAAACTAGGGGTGTTCAGTATTTGGTTTGAAACCGTTTAACCCGAAAATCGAACCGAATAAAAATCGAAAAAAAACCGAACCGAATTTTGAAAACGGTTTTTGGATCGATAAAACCGAAAACCGAATTTGAATTCGGTTTTCGGTTTTAAAAATTTTGAATTCGGTTTAACCGAAAACCGAATTCAAAACCGAATTCAAAAAAATAATATTATTTTTTCGGTTTTTCGGTTCGGTTTTCGATTTTTCGGTTCGGTTTTCGGTTTTTTTTTGTTAGTTTTTCGGTTTTTATGTTCGGTTTTCGGTTTTTTTTACGGTTTTCAGTTTTTTTTTTTTAAGCTTTTCGGGTTTTTGTTGGAATTCGGTTTTTTCGGTTTTAACCGAAACCGAACCGAATTCGAATTCGGTTTTCGGTTTGAATTCGGTGCTCGATTCGGTTTTCGGTTTTGCCCAAAAAAATTTCAAAACCGAACAACCCGAACCGAATAAACCGAGGAAACCGAAAACCGAACCGATGAACACCCCTACTTGAAACTCGAAAATAAAAAACTTATAATAAATTTCTATTTTCTATTTCTAATTAAAACTAGCTATAATTTTTTTATACCAGTATATATCTAAAAATAAGTGGAGGGTATAATATGTAAACTTTTTAAAAGTTTACTTTTGGAACCTGTTGGGTTAAACAAAACCCGCCGCTCTTTCGTTCCAACTTGGCGCCCCTTTCCTTTTTTCCCGTTTGTGACTGCCGGTTCAAAACAATCCGGTTAACGCTACTATGTTCGTGTAATTGATGTTATTCTCTCTTGATTTTGACCGGTGGGTGTGGTTCTCTCTGAACCGTCGCGATCCCGTTCAGTTTTTTTATTTTGCGAAATCTAGGGTTTCGCAAACTTGGGTTCCGGTACCGGTTTTCTCTCGGGCCTGTTTTGGACAATTCAGTGAACCGTTACTATGGTTCAACCGTGGGGTTGTATCGTCTTGCAAAAACAAGGTGTGTTCCTTCATTTTTGCTTTGTACCGATTCGTATAATCGGCCCCTTTTGATGCCTAAATCGATGTCCCTTATGTGCTTTCTGTTTGTGAATCCTTACTAGAATTCGTAGCCGTCCCTTGATGATTATTGATGAAAATCTGTGATTGCCTTCGGTTGTTCTTCGTATGCGATAACTGCTATGAACGTATTGAAACCTTTTGATGCCGGTTGAATTAATCACTTTGTATGTGATTAATCCCTTGGTGATAAAATGGATTCAAATGATGGAAATCTTCTTTTGAACACTTACTTTGATGATAATTGATTTGGTGTACAAGTTTGTTGAGAATTTCCTTGGCCGAATGCTTTGATCTTCACGGTTTGATTCAAACAGAAAGTTGTAATATTGGTATGCGATGAATTTGTTAAGAATCAGGCTCTGATACCAATTGTTGGCCCCAATCTCCGGATCTATTCAATAACTTGTTCAATCTAAACTGATAATCAGAGAGAATGTAGTAAATACAAAGTATATTGATTCTAATGAATTTCAACAATCTTGTTGTGTTTTCTTTGTATCTGCTTTCATATTCTGTTATCTTACATTACATAACTTCTATCTATATATAAACAATGAAAGGTTGTCTTGAACAGTCGTGATGCTTCGTCGTGCCTCTTGAAACATACCTTCCCTTTCCTTCGGTTGTGTCTCTTCACGAAGAGTCATACCTCTTTATTTAATTACTGCAATAACTAACTATTTACAATTCTTTTCGTTCTTTTCTTTGTGATGATCGGGATTAACCCATCACTGACTATGTGAAAACAATGTTTCTTTTTCAATTTTATAAATCCTAATTCTGACCAGATTTTTTATATTACGTCTCGGGACTTTGAGGGTGTTATCTGAAATCATTCTTAACTAGTCTCTTACAAGAGTGCATTCTTCGGCATAATTCGGCCTCATATCATGGATGCAGTCAAGTTTGTGGGACTTAAAAGAGTCTCCTCTTATAACTAAAGTAGGAGACTCTCAGCTTATGTGTCAGTTTAATAGCCTAACTAATTCATATTTATCCGATGTGGCATCAATTTGGTTCACTTTGCAGCCTTCCTAAAACATGGCTAAATATCCTACGTGGCCACAAAAAATCCCATAAAATCAGACTATTATGGTAACATATCAATTAATTTAATTGGATGTGCTAGAAAATTCAAATTAATTTGTGATAAGTATTTCCATCACAAATGTTTTCTTTTAATTGGTGTGTGTTTATTTGAGAGTTATATTCTTACCATGCTTAAAATCAATCAATTCTAGAAGTGATTCTATTACTCGAATGATCAAATACAAATTCAAATACCACATATTTTACATCTGCTACTCATTCAATGTATTGAATCATTGTGTTAGGTCAAATCATGTTGAACCGCTTTTAAGTTTTTCAATTTTAGTCTATAATCAAAAATATCATTTTCAAATAACGATGTTATGGTTAGTTTTGATTTTTGGTTCTTTCGATTTTCTCATACTCTTTATTGTGTATTGAATTTTAGAGTATGATATTGGACATAACTTCGATAGCATTAAAATAGTGTGCCGGATAACGTGGAGTGATGCGGTAAAAGTGACATTTGGTGAGTAGTATAGTTTTTATTTTTCTTTTCAAAATTTTCTCAATTGCTAAGGGATGAAACACCTATTAAAATGGTTTAAAAATTGAACAACATTTTTTTGTATTCTTATTGCCCGTACATGGTATTTCTATATTCTTATGTCTTGAACCATGTACGTTCAAGATATAATCAAGCTATTATTTTGCATTTCTATATTCTTATACCTTCATATCAACCTAAATCAAAAGACATAAGCATCAATTATGAATAAGCTAAGCTAGCATTCTTATTGTCTCATCCTTTTTTTATTATCATATTAACTATACATATATGTTTATTTTTTATCGTGATAGCAATGTTTTCGATAGTTTCTTACATGTATTGTTTGCTAGATACCGTGTTGGTGAATTACATTGTTTAGGTGCATGTAAACCTTTATAAAAGTAAAATTGCATTACATTTCATATTACATTAATCACATATCTAATATGTCGTAATATTTACCTAGCTGTGCATCGCACGGGTTTAATACTAGTTTATAAATATAGTTTTCTGCTTGTAGAAATATATATAAACAATAACCTTGCTAAGAAAGTATATGATTATTATCTTGTAACAATTTGTAGGGTGTTGTTCATCGTTCATGTACGTTGATTGCCCCTGCGTTTTATACGGCTGTTAAGGTTTACGTAAAACCTGGATCGATTGTCAAAGTAGGGCGCCCTTTGTTTTCTACAGAGGTTCGGAATCAAACCATTTACTTTTCATTTTATAGTAAAAGTATGTTGTTGCTGCTACCTGTCGTCACCGTTCTTACTCATGCATTTTTTATATTTTCAGTAACCAAAAGACTGCGGTAATTGAGAAGAGAACTCATCTGCCTGCTGCACTGTTAATAGTGAAATGGTCTCGATTGTTTTCAGTTGTGTCTATGATGTCGACTCTGAATTCAAGATGATAAATTGTTTCTGCTTAATTATCCACAAGCATGGGTTGCTAGAAAGCTAGTTGTAAATTCTAATCACTTTCAGATGTAAGATGTAGATGCTATGGTTTTGGTTGATTTTTATTCTATTGCTAAAAAATCGTTAAGTATCTATGGGCAACGGCTCATTATCAGTTGTATGCATGGCCTGTACCTCATAATCCTTATCTCAGATCTTGTTTAGTCGATCTCTTTGAAGTTTTGTTATATGTCTGATGGATTTCACACAGACCATTGGGTATTTTTAATCTGTACTTCCTTTTCAAAAGATCAAAGAAAAGAGGCACACAAAGAATATTGATGTTTATAGTTTTCCGACGACATGACTCCCGAACATGATACATTTGATGCCATGGCCCAGAAGTTACTTCGTTAAAAAAATATCATATAGCTCCATGGTTGTCCATCTAAGTAGCAAGATGGGCAGGTTGAGTCATGTGTCAAAACATAATCGGGTTCAAAACATAATCGGGTTGCGAGATGAAACATGTTAATGTGGGTCAATTTTAATACAGGTTGGGTTGACCCACAAATTGTTTTGTCTATTTTCTGTATTCGTCCGTCCCAAACTAATGGGTCATCTAGGATGTACCAAAATAATAGTCCAATTTCAAAATTGTACTATGCTAAAAAGGAAAAACAAAATCCTTTAGCTGTACAGTCTAGAAAGGGGTAAAACAATGTTTTGACTATTTTTTATTGTGTGTACTTTTAACTTGATTTACCCATTCAACACATTCCTTTTCAGCTAAATTTGTTGATTGCACCCGTTTGCGATTAAACACAACACATATTGACCCAATCATATATAGTAAGTAATTGTTTCCACAATTGACACCTTTTACTTTTATGTGTGCTGTTCTGTTACAACTTACATGTATGTGCTAAGAATGATTCGATCAGGGACTCTTATGATCATCATTGTCAGGTTATTATATGCATGTTTTCAGAATTGTATGTGTTGTGTTGATGACTATTTTATCCATAAAACATTATTTTTAATTGTATGTGAGCTGCTGGAAAATACTGACTTGCTTGATATTTTTAACATGGATGGGTTGTGCTTGTTATTGGAACCCATAGAGGTCTGTGAAAAGTTTACTTTATGGGTCACACTTATGGCACTATTTGTCATTTGGGGGTCCAATGTGCTTAGATAGTTAGATGTAAGTAATCATTGAAAGGAAAAATGGATGATGAAAGTAAATGGTATTAACCAGACGGAGTGCTTGGTTTGTTCGTGGTTTTTTCTCTGTTAATCTTCTCTATATCTCACAATCCCATGGATTTCGTCTCAGTTGTCAAGGTCAAGGGTCATGGTCGATTTTTCACACGTTTCCATGGGTGATCACCTTAAGCGGTTACATACTTACACGTTTTGTTGAGTATGGTTGTCTGTAACTCTGTGTTTCTTCCCTAGCATCGTTGTAATTTGTATGGTCGTACGTGGTATGTTTTAGGATTGTTTTGGCTTGGAGCAAAGTTGTAGAGTCGTCGTTTTTAGGTCGTTTTGAGGTAATGTTTGCTTAGGGTCACCGTTTTAGGGATGATTGAAGTAATGTTTGTTTGAGGCATCTCAAGATGCGTTGGAATGGACTATTGACCCGAAACAATTCTTGTCCAAAAAGTTTAATTTTAGTGAAATAATTAATATTTACAAATAATCTAAGTTTTTGGAAGAAAATGATTTAGAAAGTCTTAGATAATATAATAAAAAATGCTTACCTTTATAGATGAAACATGAACCAAATCGCCCTATTCATAAGTAATATGTCAAGATTGCCACATGTGGTGACGGTTAAACAATGCAGAATAACAAACTCGCGTCCCATTCTTACATCCGTTTATCATTTCTGTAGAATGCTAGACCACCTTTGCCAGCTTCATGTCCATGGGCATTTCGCGAACTTTTTTTTTACCTCTGTTGGTCAAGTAAATTATAATGCAACCTTGTTTTGCATGAAACAGTCAACGTGTTGGAAGGATATGCCGCATCTGTTGATTAGAAATGATCGTTTTGCATCTTATGAACTTGGCGATTATTGTATTGCCAAGGGTCAAAATATTCTGTATTGTACAAAACTAACGACACAAAAACACGCGAACATAAAAATCCTAATGAAAAACTTGAAGTTGGTTGGGAATAGCAACAAAAGAGATTGATCTGATAACTAGTTTAGCTGAAAGGGAATTGGTAAATCACCTTCAGATGTATAAAGATTGTTAGGAGGAATCGTTTTAGGCAATCACACTTTCGTGTCATTGTGAAAAGATTGTTGTATTCGTCGGCAAACTGATGTACTCTTTCGTGTTTTCGCTCTTAAGTCTATTAGAAACAAAGTGTAACGATAAGTTAATCAATTTTGTTAGTCCATCTCTAAAGATGCATCCATTCTAACATTATACGCTAAGACTACTTTCATCTAAATGCTATAAAAAAAGGATAAAATTAACAAGGTTTTTTCTACAAGAGCTTGGAAATTTACAAAAAGTATCGAGTAAGTATTTGAGATACAATAAGGGTGTGTTGGGGATGTAGCTGGAGATATAGATGGAGATGGAGCTGGAAATTGAGGTTAGAAGCTGGAGTTGGAGATTTTATTTGTTGATAAGTGTTTGGTAAACTAGTTTGGTTGGAATTTATTAATATAAAATAAAACAAAAGTACATGATATTATACAACTCTAAATTTTTAATAATTAAAAGAAGTGTAATATTGTACAACACAAAAGTACATGTAATTTAAAAAAAAAAAACTCTATAATATTTTTTATGTCAGATAAGAATTGTGAAATTATATAGGATTGATATTCTTAAAATTAGAATCTCAAACACCTAGAATCCCCAATAATTCCCTAAGAAGTGGTTGCCAAACGCACCCTAAAACGCACAATGTTAAAAAAAGTAATTCTTTTGTACAATATTTTGTTTATGGGTTGATGGTTCGTTGTTATATCATCGAAAGGTTTAAAATAGTGGACTTATATTAAATCGTCAAGTATACATACATGCGACAGTTTGGCCGAGTGGTCTAAGGCGCCAGATTTAGGCTCTGGTCCGAAAGGGCGTGGGTTCAAATCCCACAGCTGTCAATCAAACTTTTTATTTTTAGTATTTTTTTTTTCTTCCAATTATAAAAGTTTCTATAATGTTTTCATTTAATAATATACATGTCAACAATAATATTATCAAATCTCACCAAAAGCAGATCGAAAATAAATTTTAGTGGTTTTTCATTACGATGCTAAATTGCTAATACGTATTGAATAAATTGTTTCTTATATCTCGATGAAACGGAAAAAAAAAAAGAAAAAAAAAAGAGAGAGAGACACGGAGTAAAAGTTGCAACAAAAAAGATCGTGTCGGCTTTTTATAAAGCATAATAGCCATAAATCTCGATTTAATGGTAGAAACGATTGTCTGGGCGGAGACAGGACGGGGGCAGCGTAGGCAGTCGCCCCCACTAGGACTGTTAAATTACATAAAAAATAAATTTTTTTAAGGTATTACTTACATTTAAAAAATTTCCCTCCCACAAAACTATAAAAAAAAATAAAAATAAATAATTTTTTGCCCCCTCCACTTTGATTTCCTGGCTCCGCCCCTGTCTCAATTGCAACAAAATAAGAAAGAACAAAGTGTCGATCTTTATATATATAAAACCCTTGACTTTTACTTTGGTAGATAAAATGAACTTTGACTGTGATTATACATACAAGTATACAACTACGAACTACCTGAAAAAGATGGGCAAGCTCACCCACTCCCAAGTTGCACGATGCATACAAAATAACAAAAATAATATATATTCGATTGGACGCTACTCAATCACAACAAGCTTTCCCGTGAATTAATGGAACGGAGTCGTTTTTCGAGAAGTGAGAGATTTGTAAATAATATAAAAAAATAAACCTTCTCCCGATGGTCTCTCACCGACTAGTCCTACGACCAACATGAAAGAAAGAAATTTGTATACTATAAGTAACGATATATATTAGAAAAAAGGATAACGACCTTTACACTAAAAAAAAAATGTCACTTTACCACACGTACTTTTTTCTCCACGCTTTTAGAGTGTGTAAATTTTTTTGGAAAAGATAAGATTTTTCACACTTATATATGTTAGAAAAAAAAAACTTACAACTTTTCAACACTTAAAAGTGTGAAAAAAATTTTGTAACACATGGTTTTTCCACACAAGAGAAAGTGTGGATAAATTAGGTGTTACAAAAAAAAATTTTCACACTTTTAAGTGTTCACAAGTTGTAATTTTTCCATACTTTTAAGTGTAAATTTTTTTTCTCACACTTATATATGTGAAGACTGTGGTCATTTTCACATTTATTGATGTAACAATTTTCTACACAATTATAAGTTTTGATAATTTAACATAATTTCACACATTTTTAGAAAGTGTGAAAAAAAAGTGTGGATAATCGATATCTTTGTTGTAGTGTTAAGGGGTGAATTAAGTTGTCAAGACATATCTACGTGAGAATGCTACAGTTACAAAATAAAGATTACAAATAGATTTGTTAATATCATATTGGTTAACAAATTCTCATGCTTCCTTTTAATGGTTCCACGTCATTTTGTAAAATTTTTTGTAACCAAATCATTTCCCTAGAACAAACTTTATGCACTCTGATCAATTATTAATTAGAGTCTGAACATTTTAATAACAAACTTTATGCCATCAGTGACACCATCACTTTAATTTTTAAGTCACATATTCACTAATTTACCTTTAGTTTTATATAAACAAGAAGAAAAGAAAAACAAAATAACCAACGCTCTATCGGATATCTGACGAAGCCAACCAACAGAACCAAACCAACGGGCCGTGCTCGGTTCCGTCAATTGGAACCGACAAAAACCGACGGCCATTGATGGGAGCACTCTAATCAACTTAACTATATCATTTTGACAATGCGAAATTTCAAAATGCCCCTCTATTGACTTTAGTAAATTTAATCTATTTATACTAAGATCTTTATAAATCATTTGATAAAATAAAAGTTAATTATCTGTATGATAGTGATTATAATACTTAAAATTTGAATAGAGATACAATGCTTGAACAAATGCTTGAACAAATAGCGTATGTAATAAATTGTACAAACTTAAGCATACATATCTCTTATAATAATATTGTCGACTATTGAATGAAGTAAGAGCAAATTAAGAAATAAGGGTTGTAATTTAGTAATTTACCTGAAAGGTTTAACATTTTCTTAGATCATTTTACATTTTATTATCTTGGCAAACACTTATTTGAAAAGTTGTTTATTGAGTATAAATCTTTAAAAACTTTACGACAAGTGATATTATACGTTAGTTTTTTAAGAAAAATTGTTGGATTTGAAAAAAAAAAAAAAAACAAAAAACACGAATATAACGATTTGTACTTCCAAGAAAAAAATATGAGGATTTACCCCACCCGGGAGCAAGTCACAAGCTGCAACTTGCGACCCATTGCTTGCGTCTTGCGACCAGGCTACAAAGGAAACCATCACCGAGATCGTTACCGAGAACGTGCTATTTTTGTCCTGGTAGCGGAAGCAAGTCGCAATATGGCGGGAGTAAGTCGCAAGAAGGCGGAAGCAAGTCGTAAATTTGGGAATTGTGACCCAATTCTTGTGACTTGTGTCTTGCGACTTGCTCCCTCCATCTTGCTACATGCTTCCGCTAACAGGACAAAAATAACACGTTCTTGGTAACGTTCTCGGTGTTAGTTTCCTTTGTAGCCGGGTCGCAAGAAGCAAGCAATGGGTCGCAAGTCGCAGCTTGCGACTTGCTCCCGGATGGAGTAAATCCTCTCATTTTTCAAGGGTAAATCGTTATATTCGATTTTTTTATGGGGGCAAATCCATAAATTTATTTTTATTTAAATATTGCTACTTGTTAGCAGCCGTCTCTAGAAAACAAATATGCTTTTGAACAGATAATATTGTTCTTTTGTAACTTTGTATTTACATGTAATAATGGCATTACGGCAATTATCATACGGAGTACAAAATTGCAATTAATGAAATGACTTTGATAAAAGTCTCTTTTAATAGAGAGAAATAATAATAATGGCATGATGAGCTATTTTCATAATTTCATTTTATTAAGGATTTATAATTATTTGTTAAAATGTTACTTTCAAGTATTTAATTATTATTTTTCTATTTTTATTTTAAAGTTTAATCCTTTAGAGAATAATCAAATTGATTACATAATTGTGATTAAAGAAAAATAAGTTTTTACAACTAACTACTTTGAAATGGTTGAAGAAATTTCTTAAAAATAACTTTTAATTGTCAAAATCATTTTGTTAAATTTTCCTTTCTTTTAGTAGATGACAAACACAAAACTCCAACATATTTAACTTTTAACTTGTAAAGATAACCCACAAGTGATACTTTAATTTCGGCATGGTAGAATAATATATTATATTATTAAGATCGAGTATCAAATTAAAGATAACACGCAAATATTCCAGTTGTCTTTTGTATTTTATTTATTTTAATTTTAATATATGCCACTTTTTAGCTTTTCTAAAGTTGTATCATTGTTTCAAGTTATCGATATATTATTCGGGTTTATGGTACGGATCACCAACATACTCTTCATTTTATTCCGAGATCACCAACGAACCAGTGTTTTACTAAGGTCACCAACTTACTTGTTAGTTTATGTGTTGAGGTAACCAACGTACTTTTACATATGGGTTGATGTCGCCAACGTACTTGTTAG
Source organism: Helichrysum umbraculigerum (assembly GCA_949592205.1). Lineage (NCBI taxonomy): Eukaryota > Viridiplantae > Streptophyta > Magnoliopsida > Asterales > Asteraceae > Helichrysum > Helichrysum umbraculigerum. Next base: position 21,200,073 of record CATIUR010000003.1, on the reverse strand, counting down.
TTATGAGTTGAGATCGCTAACACAAAATTTACAAACAAATTATTTTAAAAAATATGTTGGTGACCTTAGTAATAAAACCGGTTCGTTGGTGATCTCGGGACAAAAAAGGATAGTACGTTGGTGATCCATACCATAAACCCATTATACTCCTTTCGCTCTGATGAAAGTGTTCATTTTTAGCTATTCACACATTTTTTAGAATATCCACTAATTATATTCATTATAAATCAAATGACATTTCTATCATATCCACTTAAAAAAACTTTTGATTAGTTGTTAAATCAAAGTGAACACTTATTTATGACAAATCAAAATAGTAATCACGACACTTAAAATTCAAAGAAATATTCGGTTAAGAATATGACATCTCATGAATATATTGATATATATATTTGGGTTCGGTTCACGGAAGCAGGTCAAAATAGAGGAGCAGGGAAAGCAACATGTCCTCCAACCAGATTATGCCACATGTCTTACATGGTTCCCACTGTACAACATACCAGGGACTAGTTTTGCACATTTTACAAAGTGTTGGAGCTGACCGCAAAACATATTTTAATATTATGAATTTAGTTTATTATTCTAAAATCCACAAACCAATCGGTTCACAACTTCACAGATATACGATTCCTTAAAAATCGTATACATATATAGATATATAACGATTATATACGTACGAAATCTTCATATATGTGTAGATAAAATCAGCAAATCTGCGCACAATGTCTCATGAAAATACACATATAGCCGATGTTGATATCGTCGATAAAACGGTTCCAGTTGAAGTCGAAGAACACTCACTTATTGTTGGAGATCCAAACAGAAGTAAGTATTTTTGTGCAATTTAATATGTAAGTGAAGATATGTGTGTTCGTATGTATATTTATATGTTTATATATGTGTGTGTTTCATCTCTGTGTGCGTATTAGTTATGTATGTGTGTGTTCATATGTGTGTTTTGATTGTGTGTATATGTGTATATACGTGTGCATTTATATGTGTGTTCATATTTGAGTTTGTCTCTGTGTATGTAGGTATATATGATGACTGCACTGGAATATTCAATAGTTTCGCATGATCCATAACTATACACACATTCATATAATTGTATTTTGGTTAAAATTGAATATTTTTCCAGATCTGATTTCATCGTAAGATTTGGTATAAAAGTGTTAAAATGCAGTAGTATATATTATAATGCAGTAGATTTTTTGTATGTATAATGTTGTGATTGATCAAAAGGTTGTTCTTTATTTTCCATTAAAATGCAGTGTAATGAATCTTAACATCATTCATTTCACTTTGAAAAATATATTTGATGGTTTTAATATAGTTTTGTTTAAAAAAGACAGAATGTTACTTCATAATGTATTTTTTGTATGTTTGTTATTTCTATTATAATTTATAAAACCTTTTTTTTTTTAATAATGCAGCTGTTTTAGACAAAGCCGATGGACTATTTTATAGTCCGTGTGGGACAAGAATTTGGTACCCTGCTGTGGAAGATAAACCATTAATTGGAACTGTATACAATACGATAGAAGATCGAAGCATTCATTTGTTATCAGATAAATGCAAAGAAAGCTGGTTTTGTTGCTAAAAAAAGTTCATCTTGGAGGCCAATCAAGTCTGCAAAATCTTAAAAACTAGTTGTTCATATGTAATAAAGAAATTTTCACATATTTAGAGTTGTATCGAAATTACAAAATATATGGAGATGTTGTATATCGTTTGACTCTACGTTCAAGTCTAATAGGTTAAATACTTTTTATTGAAATTTTCACATATTTAGAGTTTATTAAAATTCAAATGTTATATCTATAATGATCCATGTATGTTTTTAAGGTTATGAGGTGAAGGTATCAAATGAGGATAAAGAATGAAATTTTTGAATTCACTGCATTTTAATGCATTTTTCAAGAAAAACTACATTTTATATCTATTTAATATGATTGCATTTTAATAGTACTGCATTTTACATTTATGTTACTGCACTTTTCATTTAAGGTAGTGGAAAACTGATTTAAAAGAGTAAATTTGGTAAAACATTTACTGCATTTTACGGGTAAATTACCGCATTTTATGTTTAAGGTGGTGAAAAGCTGAACAAAAAACTAGATCTCGAAAACTTACTTCATTTTACGTTTAAGTAGCCGCATTATAAGTTTAATTTACTGCATTTTAAGTTTTAATGTGGTAGAAAACTTATATGAAAAATAAGTTTTTTTTAAAAAAAAAAATCACTGCATTTTATGTTTAAGCTACTGCATTTTACGTTTAAATTACTTTATTTTACATATCTTAAGCTCGTGGAAAACTAATATGAAAAAATAGATAAAAAAATCACTGCATTTTACGTTTATGTTACTGCATTTTATGTTTAAGGTGGTAAAAAAGATCTGAAATAGTAGATCTCGAAAACTTACTACATGTTACGGTTAAGTTACTGCATTTTAAATTTTAAGGTTGGTGTAAACCTGATATGCAAAATAGATCTCGGATAAATCATTCAATTTTACGTTTAAATTACTGTATTTAACATTTTTAAGCTCGTGGAAAACTGATTTGAAAATATAGATTAAAAAAATCACTGCAATTTACGTTTAAAAGATACTGCGTTTTTTTCATATAAAGTTTTCGTAGAATGTATCAGATGAATAGGAAGGCTAAAGTTAAGTAAAAATGCAGTAAAATGCATTATTTTAGTATAATGCAGTGTCAATTTGATAAAATGCAGTAAGTATAAGTATCAGATTTCACTCATTAAAGTATTAATGTCAACTTCAACGCATACACCTCCCTTTAAACACATACATACAAATACACCACATATATCTCATCACACATGTAACCAAACCAACCTTCAAACATCATTCTTGATAAAATGCATTATTTTAGTAAAATGCAGTGTCAATTTGATAAAATGCAGTAAGTATAAGTATCATATTTCACTCGTAAAAGTATTCATGTCAACTTCAATGAATCTCCTTCAAACTATTTTCTCTTGATATTCCACATTAAAGCTTCTAAAATCGTCTAGAAATTCTTGAAGATCCCGATTAGTTGTTCCACTTTCTTACACCGCCAACTTCTTCCACTTCAATGAATCTCCTTCCCCTGTTATCTATTCACACTTTTTTCATTCTTTGGTGAGCACCACAAACAACCGATACTCCGCCGTGGCGGCGACATAGCTCCAGAATTCGAGTCCGATTCCGATTCATTCCACCAAGATCTATATGATCCGGTTCCAGATTTCGATCTCGATTTCGCAGATATTTTGAAATCTCAACTATCGTCGGAGTGTTGTTCTCGATTCCGACGATCACATGACTATGGCGACGACAAGCTGCTTGTATTAGATGGCGATTTGGACAAACCGCTTCCGGATTTCAAATTCTATTTTGATTCCGATTTCAAACCGTTCCGTTTAGATAAATCTGAGTTCAAGCATTTCGACTTCAAAATCGATTCCGGAACATCTCGATTTTCGTCGGAATGTTCATCCGGAGACGATTTTTCCATAGAAAAAGGAGGACGCCTTTCGTTTGATTTGGAATCGTGGGCGGAGGTAGGTGTGAATGATTTATTCTTGGCCGGAGGAAATCGAGAAGCGGCGGTGGTGGCAGGGAGGGATTTTAGCTTACGGAAACGGTTTTCAAGGTGAGACGGAAGATTATCGAAGTTGGAGTAAGAAGAGCCGTTAATAGCAGCAATTTGTTGAATAAGAGAGTGATCCATTGCTTGTGAAATCAGGTGTAGTTACAGTAGAGTGTTACATGAGCTCCATAATTTTCTTTCTTCGAGATGGTGGTATGAGTGTTACTGTAGAGAAAGAAATGAGAGAATAGTTACAGAGAATAGGTGGATATAGTTGGATACGTGTTATAGTAGAAAGAAGATCAGGGCAGAGTTATGAGAGTGGTGCCTGACCAATAGTGATTGATGATGTCAAACAATTTTACACAATTGACCCCTTAACAATATAAATTGCAAGCTCATCCTTTTGCTTTTGATGTGATCTTGGCCATTGAAATCAAATGGACGGTGGAGATTATTTCTGTCTTTCCTGCTCCTATTTATGGACCATCTCCTCTGATCCTTTTCTTATATATTTTACCCGTTTCAATTTAATTGTCCATTACAAAAATTTACATAATTTTAAAAATGTACAATACTTATACAACTAACCAATCAAATCTCATTATTTTTTACTAAAACATTAGTTTGAATTAAAACTTAAAGTTAATAATTATTTTGAGACATTATATATAAAAAAATATATATAGACAATTTAGATAGAAATGGGGTACGTTCTTTTAGTCGGTTTTGAAATAAATATTTGGTTAAATGAGTTAATGTTACTGATTTAAATTAATCAAATTAGATAAATGACAATCACACCTTGACTACCCAAAAATCGATAGTACTAATTAACATCTGCATGTGTACAAATTTTATAAATCCTATATTTGCAAGAATATGGAGTATATACCAAATGATGATTGTAATTTTAAACTTCAATTTGTACTTTTTAAAAGATATATTTATGTTGTACTTATATAATACCGTGAGAATATAAACAAAGAGAAGAGTTCAATTGAGACCATTTATTTTGTGTGAGAATGAGGGAACCAACCACAATATGCCATGTGTCACTTTTTTCTCTCTCATCTACGTTTTTAAAAATTAAATATCTCACAAACGACAAGTCGAAAAATCATGAAAATTGCACCATATTTTTCAGCGCTTTATCCTCTTCGATTTGCCGTCCATCAAGGCATACTTTCGACGAACTTTTTTTTCATTTTTTTGGTGGGTTTTAAATATTAGTAACACATGTGTTAGTGATTGATTATACATTTGATTTAAGGTTTAGGGTTAGGGTTTAGCAGGGTTTAGTGTTAGGGTTTAGCAGGGTTTAGTGTTAGAGTTTAGGGTTTAGGGTTTAGAGTTTTATAAAGCGTTTAGGGTTTAGGGTTTGGGGTTTAAAAAAAGGGTAGTTGGAGGGTACCCCTGACCCCGGATCTCTTTGAGATCCACAACGTCCCACCCGCAAGAGACATCTGCCCGGCAAAGTACCTGACCACAGTTAGCCCACGAAATTATACCGGCAGTCCTTTATCGGACTCGAACCCGGGTGTGCCCTATGAATTTGCGGTGACGGTAGGGTTTAGGGTTTAGGGTTGGGAATTTGGGGTTTCGGGACGAAACCCCAAACTCCCAACCCTAAACCCCAAACCCTAAACGCAACACTGTAACACACGTGTTAGTAATTTGAAACTCACTAAAAATAATGGAAAAAAAAAAACTCGTCGAAAGTATGCCTTAATGGACGGCAAATCGAAGAGGATCAAACGCTGAATCTAATGGTGCAATTTTCATAATTTTTCGATTTGTCGTTTGTGAGATATTTAACTTAATGGGTAAATGAGTTTTGTATTCTCTTTGTACACATGACACCATATCATTGTTTTCTCTATTCTCACAAAAAATTTTAGTCTCATTTGAACCTTACCCTATAAACAAAATATTGTGTAAGTTTTAAACTATCAGTTTGTACTTTGTAAAGATAAATATGTTATACTGATAATACAATAATATAATGTTATATTTACGTTTAAAGGTGATGATATTTTTACCATCATTTTTTTAAAGATAGGAATTATCATGTAAATATAGTGATGAAAATATTAACACCTTTAAAAAACCTTACAATTATCTCAAGTTTTCATCAAAATAATTACAACTTTTTTATATATATTTTCATGATCATTATTAGGGTACACACTGTGCATGTTGATGGTATGTAAAAAGAATAGAAAGAAAACGATTAAAAAATAATTAATGTTTATTTTTTTAAATCGTTATAGGATAATAGGTACACCTAATCCAACTCATTGTCAACTTTATTTTTCTAAAATCGTTACTTTGATTACAAACAATAACAAAACTTTGACATTTGAAAAATTAAATTTTGATACAATAAGTCAAACTTATAACAGAAAATGGATCCCTCACAATAAAAACTCAAGGGAGGTGATAAATACAACAATTTTTATGATTCAAACACCAACTTTATGTTTAATAACGTTTGTACGGCAAGCTTTACTGATTATACAGTTTGTTGTAAGTAGTAATTTATTTGTTGTATATATCAACTCCCAAAACTTAATCAACCAGAGATTTACACTCAGAATTTCGTAACTGCAAAACCCTAAATAATAACAAAAAACAGATGCAAAATCTCTCTTTTAAGACCCAAATAATAACAAGATATAAACTAAGAATTCATACATTTTAGTATCGATACATATGTTTATTCGATCCGTTATAGTTGGCAAATGCAGCTAGCTGATCTTCCCTGTAGGGAAGATAAGGCGGAACTCGAATATTTCCAATTTTCGTCCTATAAGCCGGAACTTTACGTTCTGTCTTATTAGCTGGTGCTGCTACTCCTGTAGTCGCACCATTTACTTTACCTGTTTTTTCAATATTCTTCACTTTTTCAATATGCATTTTTCGCCTAGGTGAAATCGGAGGCAAGAACAGGACTACTGGTGGTGAATCGCCATCAATAGTTTTCGTATTATTGGAAACCAAGGGCGAGAAAAGTGGTACCGACGGGTCCTTACCATAACTGTCGTCACTATAACTTCGTTTAAGTAGATCTCGAACGTTCCATCGCTTCGATATACCTCCAATTGAAATCGAATTACTCTTCTTATGTTTACCACGTGGGGACATTTCCGGTTTCCATACACAATACGTCTCTGGCGTTATTCCTTCTAAATCGTCCGCTTCTGAGGATGATGTGGAAGCCGAATCACGATCTTCAGTAAATAAATTCCTTAGAGAACGGCGTGGGGACGGAGATGAAGTTGAAGTTGAAGCTTCATCGGTAGCTGGAACTATTTCTGAAACAACAGCTGAAGCTGAAGCTGGAGCTGGAGCTGAATCTTGACCCGGAACTGAAGTCGCTTCAGTATTGGTCTCCATATGATTAATACTCGAGTTACTAAGACCTAAATCTAGGTCTAATAATAAACTTCTATCAAACAAGGGATACGACGTAATTTGATCGCCAGCGACTGCATCATCGGTAGTCGCTGACGACAAATTCAAGTCGCTAAAAGCGACAGAAAACTCAAACTCTTGTTCGGCGTCTTCTTTGATCGATTCTTCTTCTTCCTGATTTTCATTAATAATTCTGTTACAAGAACTGCTGTTTACGTCTACGTCATGGGCGATATTCGTTGGATTATCGTCGTCGCTAAAGGTGAAAACATGCTCGCCGTCCAACCCGTTTTCGGTGAGAAATTCGTCGACGACTCTATCAGCGACATTGGAGATGTTGAATGAATGTACACTGAAGCTTGGTGATATGTAGTTTGGAGATGTTGATTCCATGGTTGTTTAATAATTTGTTGATTTGGAGGAAATTGATTTTTTGATAAGTTTTGGTTTATTTGTTTGATGTGAAATGTAACAGGGTTGCAAGTTGAAGCGTAAGAGAATAATATAGGGGCGTAAATTATACTCGTCGTTGGGTGTGAGTGATCAGTTTCTAATTATTGGATTATTATATAAACCGTCCTGAGACTTCTAGAACTAAAAGGTACGGAGTACAATATTTTATTGGAGTACAATATTTTATTGGAGCACAAGTATCTTTAGAATCTTAAATTATTCTCTCTCCGTCCCAATTTTATTATCCACAGACAAAAAACACGCAGTTTAAGAAGATATAATCATCTCTCTTACTTTTTGGTAAGATGACAATTTTACCCTCTACTTTTTACCTACTTTTTTGTTTTACATATATACACTAGGGGTAAAAAAGAACTTTATCTCATTATTCTTATCTATTTATGGAAGTGAACAATTAATTTGGTACAGCCCAAAAAGGAATACTGGACAATAGATTAAGGACGGAGGGAGTATATAAGAAATAATTGATGATGTCATCATAAATTTAATCAACCAATAAAATTACTCATTTTTATCCCATTAGCTAAATTATTGGATTTAATGATATCATAAATCATTAATTATATATTATATAAAGAAAATTAATTATGATAGCTTTATCCAAATAGGTATTCGTAATACATTAGGACTATTAGTCTATTATCATATCACAATAGGTATTCGTAATACATTATGACTATTATCATATCACATGCGTTGATGAGATTTAATCCTTCATATTAACAACTTTTAAAATCTATTTGTTTTCGTACTATATGAATTCGAAGAATCTTATAAAATAAGGATAGCTGGGAATTATTGTGATATATATGTTGATGGGATTATTACCAAGTTAAACTTGACAACACACAAAGTTACAAGATGCTAGCATTATACATTATTTTCTCTGATATGTAAGGGGGCGGAGATACATTAAAGAGAGAACTAACCGTAACTACGGATGCAAAAATTGCATCATTTTTTGGAATTTATTTTATTTTCATCGACGTTCTCCGATAACAAAATAACACGTGATTTCAACAAGGTTTTCATATAGTATTTCTTTCCCCTAAAATATATTTTTTATAGCTAAAATACGAAAGTGCCAAGTATACACGTGGACCTCATCATGTGCAAACACTTTATGATGTCATTATTCTAATTAAGTTTAAATTGGTCAATTAAGTCCTTTGATTTTTGTAAATTTTAAAATAAGAACCTAAACTTATTAAAAAAGATTTAATTCATTTATTAAAACATTATCCTAATCGATATGTGATGTTTCTATTTTCAATTCACCGAGTAGGAATAAAATTACTTGAAAAAGTTAATGTAGACTTAATATAATTAAATTTTTTTCCTAACTTGGTTTCAAAATCTTTTAATTTTTTAATCTCTACTTATATAAATCTATATTCATAAAGTAATATTATCATGAAACCATCTAAATGTTTAACTTACATACTTTATTATTAGCAAGGTTATATAAAAGAAAATTGAAAGGAAATTTTTTTAAAAAAATTGTTTTTAAAACATTAATTAAATATTTTTGTATATGTGATGATGTGTTACAAATCTAGGCTATGATGTTTGCCATATATATATTAGAAGATATACACTCATTTTAATCAAACACTTCATCAACACATTAATACACACATTTGAATCACCGTAGAAAATATCAACTATATCATGAAAAATTATAACAGTCGTAGTATTTAAATTAACCACTTCAGTTTTTTTTTTTTTTTTCAAAATATCACCGTCGCATTACACGGGTTCAATGCTAGTAGTTTTACAAAGCATGTAGTATTTAAGTGTGTGTTAAGTGTTATTAACATCTAACTTTCCAGTTATGGTGACAACGAATTTACGAAAACCTCAATTGTTGGGTCAAGATAACCCCTGGAGCAGTTTGAAAATTATTCTAAGTATCTTAGTACTGATGGGCTTAATTTGTTTCTACTGCTAGTTAGTATGTCTACTGCTAGTTTAAAGTTTCTACTGCTTGAAGTATTTGTACTGCCTGTACATTCTCAGTTACCTATGCCAAGCCGAATGTCAAAGTTAACACTGCTGCTATGGTTTCCACTGCTATAAGGTTTCCTGCTACAGAGTTAGTACTGTTGGTATGATTTACACGATTAATACTGCTAGTGTTAACTTGGAGATTAAGACTGCTAAGTGAGTCATGCTGCAACTAATTTGTACTTTGTCAACTCTGTAAAGAAGAACATGCTGTACTTTTGCAGACCATATTTAGACACTTTAGTTACAATGCATTAAATGCATTCACGTGTAAATGGTACTCTATTGTTTTATAAAATAGAGTTTCATACTTTTGAGACAAGTCATATCTTACTTTGTTGGGGTACAAGTAAGGTGAATAGATAGAGTGTCATAGACATCAGTTACAAATTGTAACTTTTAGCTTCAAGGTTTTCTTTGCAAACCCTGATACAAAAACAAGTGTATCCGTATTATTATCATCAATAATATTGAAGCTTTGGTTATTGAATATTACTTGTTGTTCCTATTGTTTGTTCATTATTACAAGTGATATATTTTACTTACTTAACAAGTGTTATTCCGCAAACTTCTTGGTAAGAATTCAAAGCTTGTTGTTGGTTAAAAATTTGAGTGTGATCAAGTCGATCCTGACATCAATGGATGAATGCTTCTAGAAGGGAGGTACGTACACTGGATTTAGACGTGTCGTGGCTGGCTTATCAACTCCATAGATCGTCGCTTGCCTGATTTTGTTTTAATTATTATTATTATTTTAATTTAAAGTAAGTACTTAACTAAAAAATTATTATAGATAACAGTCCAATTTATTGTTTATTTGAATCAAGGGACGAAATTACTTTGTCGAACAGGACACGTATATACACCCGGCCTGGGCAAATAAAATTATAAAAATATGAGGTGGAACAAAATTCTTGATTTGTTTTGTCACAATTTGTTTGTCGTATGACTTTTTAGTTATTATTCATATTCTTCAAAAACATCATTTTCAGTTAGAACTAAAATTCAAATGAGATTGTAGTAATAATCAAAACAACTCATAATAATTAAGAGTATATCTTTAGAGCCATAATGACTTCACAAATACGCTATTAAGATATACGGGTATGTTTGGCGATAACTACTTAGAGCTAGCTGTACATTGTGGCTAAAGTGTTGTAACTTGTGGCTCGTGATCGATTCTTTTTTGTAGAAGCTACTTAAATATTTTTCAATAATCTCTAGCCAAACAAAAATTATTCATTTAGCAAAGATTGAAATTGTTAAAACTAGAAGTCTAAACCCTTGTAATCCCTACTTATCGGACAAAAAACTCCAAATATAGATTAGGATTAGATAGTCAAATGACATACACTGAATACGATTACGAGTAATCTAAAAAATTTCAAATTTATCTTTGCAAATCAGTGTTGTCGCACAACTGTTAGGGGAAAAAATTAATATTTTTTACATTTTGGCACATTTTTTCGATTCACTTATTTTACTTTTAAGTGTAATTAAAACGTAAAAACGATGCAATCTTAGTTATTATACACATTTATTTATTTATTTAATAGAAAAGTGTCCTTTTTATTTAATATATCTAATACCCTTTTCGTAAGGATAAACCAAAACATCACAGGGTGAAAACTAGTGGCGTGGCCTTCGTTGATGGGGGGTTTTTCTCATGTCTCGGTATATCTGTAATCGGCATGAGTTTTTTCACCAATTTTACAGTCTTAGCAGTTAAAGTCACGGGAAGTATCTAGTATATGTAGCGTGTTGTATTTCTAGTTTTTGTTCTTTGGCCTTTAGTTTCTTGCTAGATGGTCTTTTCTTAGCTAATAAAATTTCTACCATTAAAAAAAAACCGTCAAGAATCAAGTCGGCCCAAAGTAAAACACCTCACTTAGATAATAAAGTTCGGAATAAAATAAAAGTTGAGTTAAGCCAAATGGGCGATTATTAGCGGTTTGTCTATATGTTTCGTTTGCTTGTGAGATTGCATAGCTTGTGGGCAATTAAAATTTTAATTTCAGGCACTTTATGGTTACCAAATTTGTCATAAATTTTAAACTATGTGGAATGTGATAGACACACACATATATTATATATATGGTTCAAGAGGAAAGCACTAAGTTTGGGGAAGGAGGAAGTGTAATATTCATCACGGAGCATGTTAACTTTGTCAATACAAATTTTAAAAAGAAAATCAATTTTATTACTCCGTAGTAAATAATAATCAAAATCGATGCTATAAAGAATATATTAACTAATGAAATTTATTTTTAAGTCAAAATATTAGTTTATGAATATTTATTTAATAAATTGTTAACATTCATCATAATGAATGTTAGCTTAACATTCTTCACGATAAATGTTAAAAATTAACATTTTCACAAATTTAACATTCATCGCGATGAATTTTAATTGACATTCACCTCGGTGAATGTGACACCCGGTCAAAAAGGGCCAAAATTAGGGGCCAATTTAAACTTTAATTACTCGTACTCAGTACGTGTTAAAACAAAAGTATCTGAATATTATATATGTATTTATATATATAATACAATGAAAAAGTAATAATCGCGTACAAACAAATCTAAAGATACGCGTAATCTCAAATACGGACATTGGTGAAAAACATTTGTAAACAATATATTATTAACAAGAAGAATAATTATTTACTCGGTCGAGGTTTTAAATACACTTTGTACATTAAAAACTATCCGTACATTTAAAGTAAAACAAAGTTATATTTTTATAACTCACTAAAAGTATTTTAATACTTCAATGAAAAATATATACGATTTTATTTTTAGAAAATTATCATTTTAAAGTATTATACTACTTTACGATCGGGTACGGGAACACGGGTCGGAAATACCCACATACCTCAATAATTGAGGCCGGTTATATCAACCGACCTCAATTATTTCTCACACACACGCACACATAGTCTCACTCTCTACCTCTCGGCTCTCGTCTCTCCCTCTCTTCTTTCGATTTCATTTCAATAACAAAACAACAACATCACAGCAACATCATAAACATAATCAGTGATCATCATCATCATCGAATCTATCATCACCCGTTTATCACCATCAACATCTTCGTTTTCAAATTTGTAAGGAACTTCTCATTTCGTTTATAAATTTATGTTATAAATGTTTATAATAGCATATATTAGCATTGTGGTGATGATTGTTGGTTAAATTACGGATTTAAAATGGGTTTGGGTGAATTTTGGAACGAACAGACCTGAGCCGGACCTTAGAACGCGGCGCGTCCTTTAGGACCCGGCGCGTCGTTCTTCGAAACCAAGATCCACGCGGCGTGTCCTCATGCACACGGCGCGTTCTTCTTAAAACCAAAGTACACGGCGTGTACTAGTTGTACGCGGCGCGTCCTTTAAACGAAATATGAATCCGGCGGATCCCCCTTTATATTTCATGATCCGGCGGATCAACAAACTGATCCGGCGGATTCTAGCTAAAACAGAACAAATAAATTTTTGAAAACGTCGAAGATTTCACAACGTATTCGCACGGTCATTCGAAAACAACCCAATGGTCAAGGCTAAGTACCTTAGCCTAGCCAGTTTTAGGCCATCCGGGGTCGTCTAGGGGTCGAAAATGGCATATTTCAGTTATCTGACTCGTACCAAATTTAGTAACTTATGAAATAAATGTGACGGATATAATAAACGTGAGTGACTACTAAACTTATACGATACGACTTATACACGAAACACATACTTTTATAAGTACAACTAATCATGCAAAATAATAATAGTTTGAAATTATTATTACAAACCGTCACCAACGAGCCGTATACATTTTTACAAACTCAAACATAAACATTAACCAAATGATTTGGACATAACTAGTTGAGGGAACAACTAGCATAGATGGTCTTTTGAGACATCTAATCATAAAACCTTGCGCGTATGATACGCCCGGCAGGTTTCAATAATCTAATTATTTATCAAAACCTTGCGCGTCAAAGACGCCCTGCAGGTTTCAGTCGATTGAACGACATCATTTCTCTTGTAAACCATCATTTGGGCTTGTTAGCATTTCATTAGGCTCGGGTGAGTCTCACAGCCCCATTTTTACTGTTTTTAAATATTGGGGTGAGATACAATGCTTACTTGTTTTTCGTGATCAAGTGTTATTTGATTAGTTAATATGATTATTAACTCATGGAATTAAATGATTATTTAATTCAGTTAACTTTGATAAGTTACATTGTTTGGTTACCATTATTGGTCTTGATTTTCAAATGTTCGGGTATTGCACGAGTGTTTTAATACGGGAAAGTCCTCATCAATGTATGGTTCATTAACTTAATAAGGCGCGGTTACTAAAAGATAGATCTATCATGGGAGTGACGTCCCCGTCCGGGTTGCTAGCTACAACCAAGTACAAACGGGCATTTTAGTAATTGTTATGGGTGTTGACACCGTTCGGGAGGCAGAAAATCGGGTTATGCTTTGAACCATAGCTTAGTACAATACAATGTCATAATATATATTGTTCGAAAACCTGCGTTGGTTTGTTCAATATTAGGAAACTCGCGTTGGTTTCATCATGATTTGGGTATATTGTTTAGTGGTTTAATCACTGTTTTGAAAACTTAGTACCATTGTTCGTAAGCCTGCGTTGTTACGATCAATGTTAGGAAACCTGCGTTGGTTTCATTATTGTTTGGAGAGCCTGCGTTGGTTCAAATCATTGTTTAGTAACCTTAATTGGTTAAATCATTGTTTCAGAAAACTTAAGTGTTTTAAATCATTGTTGGTGACCTTATTTGGTCAAAAATCATTGTTTGGTTTATTATTTTAAATCATTGCTCAGATATAACATTTTATTATCGTCGAATAATCATGTTGATCACATCAATGTTTATGTTAAACCTGTGAGATTCACCAGCTTTATAGCTGACCCTTTTAGCGTTGTATTCTCAGGTGATCAACAGTAGTAGGATGGCCCTCAGGATAAGCTATCTACTCACGAGTCGCATGCATCCATTTTGACATGAAGATTTTCTTGCATTATATTTTGTATAATGGTTATGTATTAAAATCTTCAAAACCATTTTTGCGAACTCGCTATTATGTTGTAAACTTTGAAATCAAAATTTGTATTACTTTTGTAATATTTATAAACGTCTCATGTAGAGTCGTTTGCTTGTACCTTTGTGCTTTGATATGTGATTAGTCACACCCAAATCGTCGCTTCCGCAAATCATGAAATTGGGGGTGTGACAGTGAATATTAACGATCTTGGATATAATATTCATTAATTGGTATTATAAACTACAAAAGGAATTTATCAAGGAAGCTTTACATTCATAGCATCGATTTTGATTAACATCTATTAATTTTCACTTTTTATTTTTTGACATTTGTATTGGCAAAAATTAAAATGCATCATGATAAATTACACTTCCCCCTTCCCCAAAAAAAGTCTTCCCCTATATATATATATATATATCTACCTACTTATAGAAAATGAGGGTTTTTTACTGTAGCACCATCAACGATCAACATGTGGCAGCTTCTGATTGGTTATTGTTTTAAAATTTTAATTTGCTTTTATTTTCTACGCAGAGTGCACAAAAAACAATGAGAAAATTACTCAAATAAACGGTCAACGCACCCGTTCTCACTAAATAGACATTGTTAGCATTTTTTTTCAAAAATAAACGACCATTTCGCCTAAATAGACGAAATATTAGGCGAGTTGTAACACCCCAGTTTTCAAGGTATTATTTTAGTGTACAAAAATATATACTTATTTTTAATTGTAGACCTTTTAATAATAAGTTATAATAGAAAACGTAAATAGTTGTTCAGTTCCAGACTACGTAGTATAACAGATAAAAATAAAATAGGCACAGATACGTGCCTTCTTACTGTGTTCTCAAAATAAACTCCAGAACTCACTTTTGAGAAGGATAGAAATCGCAGGAAACCAAAATCAAAGGAGAACTCAGTGTTTAATCTTCGATTTAAGCTACAAGTTATCAGAATCATCATCTTCTATCATTCTTTAATCCTTGTAAGTTGTTTTAATTCTCTCAAGAACCCTAGAAAATGGGTTTTGTTGATTAGTGAGTTTTAATTCGAAATTGAGATTAGTAATTGATTAGTTTGATGTTAGTTAGTATTATTATGATCATTAGTAACCATATTACATGGTGAAAGTGATGAAATCATGATTAGTGTTCTTGAGTGAATTTAGGGGTTTTGCTAAATCCTTGTAAATTCATGTAATAAGCTTTAAAGTGTAATTAGAAGTGTTAATAGAATATGATTATGATGTGGAGCAAGTAATTAAAGTGATTAGTTGATTATGAGATGTTTGAGTGAAGCTTGATTATAAACATGAATGTTGAAAGTGATTAGTTAATGAAAAGTGATTATGAATTCATGAGTTAGTGATGACTTCCATGATTAGTAGTTGAAAGAATTGTATAGTATGGTAAGAATTATGAAAGTGTAATTAGTTAGCTTAGTTAAAGTAAAAGAAAGTTAATTAAAGTAAGAAAGAGATGTTAGATGATTATTAGTGAAAGTGTGATTAGTTGTTCTTAATTGTGCTATGTGTTCATGTGCTAGGTGCTAAAGATGTGCCATTTTCAATTGATCAATTCGCCACAAGTTGTTCAATTCATCAAGGTGAGTTATATGAAAGTGACTAGATAATTATTAAGTGAATTGGATTGCTTTCGAGCAAAATATTCACCTAATTGTGTAAAGAGTAAACGATTAGTTTTAAATGATATGAAAAGATTATGATAAAGATTTATATGATTAGAATGGTTAACTCATGTTAGACATGTGATGATTAGAATGGTTGACCAAGGTTAGCCATGTTTTGATTAGTAGCTAACTTATGTTAGCTAAAAATGTGATTAGTCTAGCTAATTAGATATTAGCTAGAATGTGATTAAACTAGCTAGTTAGATATTAGCTAGTATAATCAAAAGATATGTGCACATGTGAAAGTGAAAGTGAAGGTTCAAGTGAAAGTGAAAGCTTAAGTGAAAGTGAAAGTGAATTCAAGAAAGGGAAGAAATTTCTATACTTTGCTTATTATATATGTAGTTATTATAATAATGCAATTGTTTTGATTCTTAGTTAAATTTATTAGATAATCATATGCTCACAGTTCAGTGTTTCATGTTGTAGGTACTTGGTTCGGTTAAGCCAAATGAATAGAAGTATAGATGTGGCTTGCAAGAAGATAGAGTGGATAAGGAGCTTGCTTTATGGTTAGTTAAGCTTCTTATTCTTTTAAATCATCGTTATGATTAGCCATTGTGTAAATCGCCCAAAAATAGTTTTATGACACATGTTATGTAAGTCTTTGACTTAGCAAAGTCAAAGTGGAAAGAAAAGAAGAAATGATTAGTAACCATATATGTGTCATAAATGGTAAAGATTTAGAATAGTGTAAAGTATTGAAAATGTGTTTGGGTTGATTTTAATGTTGACCCATAGTCAACTATGTTAAAATGGTCAAATGTGAGTGAAAGATGTAAGTGAAAGAGTTAGAATAGCCTTGAAATAAGAAACGGGTCAAAAGTGTCCAAATGGGCACATTTTGGGTCAAAGAGTCAAAACAAGCCATGGTATAGATATGATACTTGTTGCTATTGCCTTAAGTGTCAAATGTATAGTAGAAAATGTTGGTAAAATATGAAAGTTAGATATCATGTAGTTTGTGTTTTGACATGTCAAGTAGTTCGGTCCAAAATAGGTAAAAATTTAGTCAACGATCCAAAATGAGATTTAATGCGAAATATGGAAAAGTACGAAAAGGGAAATGTTCATTTTGTCAAGTTATACGTGTCTGCAAAATTTTAAGTTCCTAGGTATTATCGTTTGAAAGTTACGTGAGTTTGAAGTTCGACTTTTGGTATTAAGTGTTGCAGACTAAATTTCTGGCTTTGGCACTAGAACAGCCTTGTTTTAGTACTAGAACAGCCTTGTTTTAGTACTAGAACAAGCCTTGTTTTAGTACTAGAACAAGCCTGTTCTAGCTTACTCATTATTTTACATATATTTTGAGACTAGTTCTCAGTACCAATTATGTTAGCAAAGTTTATAAGTTAATAAATTGTATAAAAAAAATGATTCTCGAATTCAGGGCTTTTCACGAGTTCGGCGAAAAAGTTTGAACTAGGGGTGTTCACTATTTGGACAAACCGAATTGTCCAATTGGACAATTTGGTTTGGACTATTTGGTTCGGTTAATTAGGTTTTTTGGATCGGTTCGGTTCAAAACCGAATATTTATTTTGGTTTTTGGATTGGTTTTGGTTACCATTGTAAAAACCGAATAGTCCAAATTAACCGAATTGTAATATACTTTGGTAATATTTTCAACATATGTACAAATTAATTGAGTTAATCACCCATTATTATGTATCATGATACCATTATTAACTTTATTCATCATTTATCACAAAAGTCTCAACTATATTATACTTTTGACTTGCAAATTATTAAACTTTTGTCAAGAACTTACGAAACGTGCCAATTAGTTTTGTTTAATATACAAGTTTTTTAATTTTGTTTTAATGTTTTTATTATTTATATATGAAAGCATAAACCGAATAGTAAAAACCGAATAGTAATTCGGTTCGGTTTGGTTTTTTACTTGTTCGGTTCGGTTCGGTTTCAATTTTTCAAAACCGAAAACCGATCGGTTTTATCTATTAGGTTCGGTTTAAAGCGAATTAACCGAATGAACACTCCTAGTTTGAACCAATGAATGATTTCCGAGTGTCCCAAAATTTCGCCGGTCAAGAACAAAAGAGAAAAGACACAATGTTTGGGAAAAGAAAGGGAAAAAGGAGATCGGCACGAATCACGAAATTTCAAAAAAATCGCCAGTTTTTACTTTTAGGCGAAATTTTATTCATACTTTAGGCGAAATATGATTTAGACGAATTCTTGAATTTAGGCGAATGTGATGTGAATTTCGGCGAAATGGCATGTTTGACCGGCGAATTTGAGGTTGACCGGCGAAATTTTGGGACACTCGGCAATCATTTATTGGTTCAAACTTTTTCGCCGAACTCGCCTAATATTTCGTCTATTTCGACGAAATGGTCGTTTATTTTTGAAAAAAAATGCTGACAACATCTATTTAGTGAGAACCGGTGCGTTGACCATTTATTTGAGCAATTTTCTCAACAATACTTACTAATTAATTAAATAGAACAAAAAAGCAAAATATATCCAAAAGTGATTTGTAGATGGAGTGGTTAGTTATAACAACCTTTAACAGAATGGCAGGTGTTCGATTCATTTGAGCAACTATGATGTTTTAAGTTTTTTTTTTTTCGAAGAAAAATTGATAGGCTTTAAATTTTTTTTTTCCCTTCTCCTTTTCTTTTAGCTTATACTCCCTCTGGAACAACTATGATGTTTTAAGGTTTTTTTTTTTTTTTCAAAGGAAAGTTGATAGGTTTTATTTTTTTATTTTCGGTGGTGATATTTCCACCGCACTCTTTGATAAATTCACCATAATTATGCATTGATAGTTTGTACTGTACAAATACATACTGCACAGTTTTGATGAATTTATCAAACTTTATGGTGGATATATCACTACCATTTTTTTTCTCTCTCCTTATCTTTTAGCTTATACTCCCTATATGTCAAAATTATAGTCCATCCTTCCTTTTATGGACGTCCCAAATTAATTGTCCACTTTCAAAAATAGATGGAGAAGTTTGAGCGCGATTACCATATTACCCTTAATTAAAATTATTATTACAAACTTTTAAGGGAGCAATAATTAATTGGTTAAGGGTAAAACTGTCATTCTGCAAAAAGTAAGAGAAAGCAGTAATGATTATATTTTTATTAAACTGCGTGTTTTTTATCTGATGACAATTATTTGGGGACGGAGGGAGTACTACTTAGGAGTATTGTGTTTATAAATTTTGTATTTTTAAGGTCAACGATATTATAGAATTTACCATTTATATTTATTAATTGAGGGGGCAAATTTTTTTTATTTTTTATTTGTTCAATTATGGGGGGCAAAATTAAAAAAATATCATAAATACCCTTAAAATTTTTTCCTTTTTACAAGATTTGAGATCTTAGGGGAGCAGCTACCCCCATGCCCCCCTTTACATCCGCCCCTGCCGACATGGACAGAAGCATTATTCGTATCAAATCAACAATTTGAAGTATTAAATCAAATTATTAATGAAACATGTGATAAAGGATGCGGGAGATTGAGTAGTTTGGTGTCGCATCTTTTAACTTACCATGCAAGTTCAAGTTTCCACACAATGACATTTAGTGACGTATCATGAGCTATCCATGCGCATAGCCA
Organism: Helichrysum umbraculigerum; assembly: GCA_949592205.1. Lineage (NCBI taxonomy): Eukaryota > Viridiplantae > Streptophyta > Magnoliopsida > Asterales > Asteraceae > Helichrysum > Helichrysum umbraculigerum. Next base: position 21,180,230 of record CATIUR010000003.1, on the reverse strand, counting down.
AAAAGATTACTAGTATATATACAAAAAAGAACACTTTTTGCTAAGTACAGAAAAGCAAACCTTTTTTTTGTAGCGCTTGTTATACCAAATCATTTATCTGCTTTTTTGGGGTTGCACACTATTTTATCTTCCATCATACAGTTATAATAGTATACACTATCTATTTATAAATTTTGTTAAGCTATGATATGTCGGTAAGCAATTAATAATACTACCTCCGTCCCATATTAAATGTCTCAAAGTGTACAAAGTTACACAAAGTTTAACGAGGATACAATGAAGTACACTTATTTCAGACGGAAAGAGTAGTAGAGATAAATTACAAAATCAATTGAAGTTTTTGATGTAATCACAGTATACACAACTAAGGTTTCTTTATGTTTAGATTGCTTGAAAGCTTGAATGTAATTGCTTGATAGATGGTATAGAAAGTAATTTAAGAATTGTGTGAAGTGATTCAAAATCTATAGACCTATATGTATCGATCTAAACTTTCTATTGTATATATCTATCTACCTTGACTATGTAGTCTTCTTACATTAGAGTAGGACTATACACAGTTAAATACGATACAACTGTACATTTGTACCCAAAATGAAAGCACCGGATCATGTAATACAACTCGAAACAAAAAAGCTATAAAGCAGACCAGATATGTGCCGGTTCCCCTTGAACAAAAAATATTACAGCCAAGACGCCCATCCAGGAAACATTTGACACAAGCGATCAGGATCAATTGCATCCTGTATGAGTTGTTGAACCTGCAACAACAGAACAGATTAACCCAAAAAGAGATTCGTCATGATTATGCAATAGAGAACTTCTAAGCCTTTATAAACAAAAGTGTATCTGAATTGAAAAGACTGATTTGGATCCTCTGTTCCAAGAAAATTAAAAAAGATCATAACACTTAGTAACTTGTTTGTTATCATCACTAGAAACTACTGAAGTACTGATATTACTTATTTGAGTCAGCATAGTCAGGTAGTTTAAATGTTAGGTAAAGAAAAATGATATTAAACATCCTTTACAAGTTTACAACTAGAGGCGACAAGAAGCGCCGCTTGGGTAAAGTTTACCTTTCGAAAAAAACAAAGAAAGTTTTTACACATTGAAACGAACTGAATTGATCGATCCACAAGTATAGGAATCAAATTTGCCACCTCTAATTCAATGGTGCAATTCCGGGACAAAGTGTACATGGTAGGACTCAATATCAACTAAAATTTGTCAAATATTGTAATTTCAAGATGTGGCATTTCGAAAATATACCTGTCCATGGACGCTTCTCATTTCGCCTTCTTCATATCCATCAAGTTTCTGCCTAACACGCAAAAGAGCACGTGCAGCATCTTTATTTCCTTCATATACATCTTCAGAATCCTCCAAACTTGTCTCCAGATCATCATCAGTTTCCTAACAGGGAACATAAAACATTATTAAAGAGACAATCATATACCATACCGATTTAAGAAGTTTTAATGTTATTAACAGATAATTATATACATGTTAGAAATGTTTCTGAATCACCTTTTGGCGTTCCAATGCCTTTAGAGGTGATAGAGCCCACTTATATAAAGGATCATGGATGAAAACCTGCAGTGCATTTGAATACATCAAGTACATGGATAACCTGTATTAGTTTATAACATACGAGGCAAAACAGGTAATTTTGTACAGGTCAGCGGGTTGAACCGGAACGCTTTGTGTCCAAAATCCAAATACTAATTGGTGTCATATATGATTGCAAGAAAATATATTTCTTCAAAACAGCATTCTATTTTTATTAAACGATTTATGATGTTTTACGCATTATAAAAACTTTGGCGACTTTTGACCCTGTTTCCTTCCAAGCTACAAAGTATCTTTTGGTTTGGTTTACATGTTTATCCTGCTGTTGATAAAACATAACTAAATCCAGCTCATTTATAACTAGATGGGTAGGAATTGCCACTTTTAGTTTATATGGTGAAGGATATAGGTTGCTGATCATACTTCAATAATGGTCAACAAAGCTTCTTTATTTGTTCGCATGACTGAGAGATTTTCTTCACAACACCTCCTGAAAACCCCTTCCACACCTGTTACTCCCATACCATCAATAATATCCCTAGTCAGCCTGAACGGAACCTACTCAACATGCACACCCTAAAAAATGTCAATAATAATAATAATAACAATAAAAATAACAACTAACGATAAAAAAAAATGACAAATTCAGATGTATAAATTAAGAAAAGAGAAAATATAAAAGATGAGTGGACGCACCCGCTCAGGTGTTTTCAGCATCAACCCTTGCTCAAAGGCAACACCTAGATCAATGTGCACAACTTCTGCAGTTGCTTGGTCAATTAGGATGTTCATGGAATGTCGATCTCCCAGACCCACAATGTAACCCACCTATATTTCAGAATAAGTAGACCCATAAGCACCTTTCTTGTACATTTCTTAAACTGTTTTTTAATAATTGAAGTGTTACTTATGATTACATAAAAGATACAAAGTACATTATTAGAATAAGAATCATCTTTGAATAGAAAGATTCAGGAGGTTGCTTTCAACCCATTCAAACAATTTGTGTGTTAATCTACGAAATTGTTTGAACCATTTTTCTTGTTTGAAAATTTACAAAAACCTAAAGCTGACCCAGTCATAAGTAAATGCTTGAAATTGCCAACTCTACATTTTACTTCTACACGAAACATGAAAGAGGAAATCACAGCAGCAGTTAGAAAAGGAAAGAATACGTTACCATTGAGCTTGCTGCAACACTTCTTGTATAAGCAAGTCGTTTTTCAAACCAGTCAGCTGGATGCAAAAACCTCTCCAGAAAAAAGTGATGCATAACTGGTCTGCAGGAGAAACTAACACGTATAAAAAGAACTGGAGGCTCAATAAGAATAGGTGACAGAAATTTTAGGAAGATACGAACCTGAAATTGTCACAGACTTCCTGGAATGCCTTGCGCTTGTAATTTTCCTATAAAGCACATATATACAAGTAAGCTAGCCTAATCAAAGATGGGTGAGATTTTGCATACTTCATATATAATTCTGGGCCCAGTGATAAATAGGGACTTAAGCCATTAAGCTGTTTGTGAGTTGAGCTTAGGGGTGTTCAATAAGACTAAAACCAAATCAGACCTAAATTTAAAACAAAAATTAAAGACACCGAGAACCAAATATAAATTTGGTGTTTCATAACCTGTAAAATGCAAATATATACTGAAGTAGTCACAAATTTGAAAAAGAAAAACAAGATAGCTACAGGCAACCATAGTTCCAGTTCCAGTTCCAGACAAGATTTAAACAAACCCAAAACCATTATTCTAAAAGACTAGAGAGCAAATACCGAACCGAATATACTGGTATTTTGGTACCAATTCGGTTATTTGAACTTATCACTCTGGACAAATTTTCCACACCTCTAGTCAGAAACATAGCGTATATGTTTTGACGTGGAAGGGTTTTTACCCTGAATGTTCTACATTCTGTTTAGATTACTTGAAATTGGCAGGGTAGTTGATATTTTTGATTAGTAAGCCTCTACTTCAGAAGCTTAAGCTTTTTGATTATATCTAATTTCATTGAAATAATGTATCACATAACCGTTTTTAAATCCCTATTGACTTATCTTGATCTTTGTCAGCTCAATTGATTCCCAATGTTGGAAGTTATTTACATATCATATCATAGAAACTAAAAAGAGAATAATACTAAGACATATTTGGATGATGTTGATTACGATCCCATGAAAGAGGATGAACAGAAAATTACTGTAGCCATGTGTTGCCTACACTTGGGAAATGACCAATCTCCTATTCCATAACGTCCATGTGCCCCACCACTTCGGGAGCTGAAAATAGCCAATTCTGATGTAAGAATCTTTTTATTCTTGACCGAAGGTATATATATGACACAATATGTCACTGACCTTCCTGTAAGATATTCCCCTAAAGGTAATGTACCGTTTACCCACTCGAGAACACCAGCACTTGGAGTGAAAGGAACCACCTGTTTCATAGAACATTGAGTTAGATGGAAGGCTTTTTCACCAAAAATAAAATAAATTAGTAAGCACCAGTAACAAGTTTCCAGTATAGTAAAAATTGAGGAAAACTTTATATGAAGAGACCTTGTAAGTCCTAATGCCTAATCTCCTTTTCCATGTATCCCGGTGGTTCTGTAAGAAAGTATTGACCAATGCAAAGAATTGCTCCATTACCTGCAGTACATTTAGCACGAGTTACAGACACAATAATTAGAACTACAACTTCAGAAAGTGTAGAAGTAAAAAAAATATCAGGCATAGATTGTCAGGATATTTAATAAAGGTAGCAACTTCAACCCATCTATTTATGAATGGGTTTAGTCAGGTTATGTCTTACGCCTAAAGGGTCAAACCGGTAAAATATATCAAATAGCTAAAAAGGAAATGGGTTATAAAGATCAAAACTTGCCCATAGTGGACTTTTAAGGCATAATATATCCTGTATCAATCTATTTAAGAATCAGATTATTACTAAAATGAACTTGATTGTTTATATAAATGCCTAAACTTCGAACAGAAGTATTTCCGGTCAACCAAACTCAAGCCGCTCAGTTTCACCATGTATATAAACTTAACCCTTTGATCTGAACCTGTTTTGACAGTCTGCCACCTAAAATATTCATCAAAAGACTACCAGGATAGTTTTACGAAAAAGATGTCAAAAGAACTACTCTTGAATACCTCTCAATCAAATTGGTAACCACTGAACGTATATTGTGAATCTAGATAATAAAAACGTAAAGTACTATAAATTCAATCCATACTGCATCTTGTCTCAGGTCATCATTTCCAGATTTTGCTAGCTGTCGATATCTTTTACCATCCGAACCAAGGCACTCAACAACTTTTGGAGCATTTATACCATTCATGATCCTGTGTATATGAGAATTAGGAAACTACAAGTTAGCATGCTATGCTGGAAAGAAAACACAAGAGGAAAATGAAAATGTTCTCAAATTGTAGACATACGTGACGGAATCCCCTAAGCCTTTGAAATGTGGGAAAGATCCTTCATTATACTGACCACTAGGGTCAATTGGGAAAGTTGATGTCACTACCGGTACCTGCATATCCAACGAAAACATAAGCCGAATGTTGTAAAAGAGAGTATTGATATTTGCACTCCTAGTAATTTACAAGTGCCGCCAATAGCAACAATCTAAAGAAAATGCAATATCTACACTTATATAACAAAATTCCTAGTGTTGACTGACACAGAGGACACATGTATGGAAGTATGGAGGATCTTCAGAGGGTGAACGAAGAGAAAGACCATGAGGGAGTGAAATTATAATTTTAAGGAAGTCTAATAAACATTCAAATTTAGTTATGTAGCATCGTAGATCACACACAAAAGCTTATAGCATGCTATATTATATCATCATTCAGATATTTGGGAACAAATGATTAGCCAATCAGCTTATTAGTCAGATGAAAAAGATGATATCCATCGAAAACCAAAATCTTGATACCATACGATCAGAATGCTTCGCTTACGAGTTCAAGTTGCCGAACGCTGCGGATTTCTCTTGGTAGAGCAATCTTTTTATTGGTATCCTGTAAGCATGATCTAGTAAGTAACATTTCAAATTCACTGAAATGATCAACAGTCACTACAACAAATAGCTAGATGGGCAGTTCAAGATTACCTCTCGTTTCGTTTCTAGTTCAGCAAGCCGGATATAAATTTCTACCATTTGTTTCATCTATAAAACACAACGCCATCATGAAAAGTTCTGGCAAATAATCTTAAGCGATGGGAACAAATATAATATTGGAAATATAATATTCAACATAAAAGAGAGGAGGGAAGGGAGATGTGACATACTTGTCTAATAACAGCTCCATGGTGCGAAGATAGCTCTTTTAAGAGGCTTTCAGCAGCATACTTTTTATCCATATCCACAACAAATGAGTTTCTACTGCGTTGCTTGTCCTTCACACGATCACCATTTGCCAGTGCCAAAAGCTAAAAGAGGACAGAATGAATTGTAACTTGATAAATTCGGGGTACACTTCTTTTTTAACAATACATTTTGCTAGAAGTAGCAAGATGGCTAGGTCGGGAGGCTTGGGTTAATGAGTCAACATGAGTTCAGGATGAAACTGGTCATTTTATCAGTACGGGTTGAAATGGGCAGGTTGAGTTGGGTTGACCCGCAAACACTTTTTAGTCCATTTTTTAACCTTTTTAACAGATCAAAAGTGAATTAACTATGAATAATGACTACAAAGACAATATAAATCTTGCAATAAAAAGATTAGCAATTTAGAATAATGTAGAACCCAAATTGACTCATTCACAAGTAGATTTGAATAAATTGCCACCTCTAAGTTTTACTAGACACTTCCACTCATCTGAGTATGTAAACTTGTATAAATTAGCATGTAAAACTACCTGAAAGATTGTGTGATATGGATGGTCAATTGCCATTTTCTTTAACAGAGAAACCAAAGCAAACTGTAAATAGCAATAGTAAAAATTGAGATACAAATAACTTAAATAAAAATAACTTAAGATACAAATGACTAGACATTGCAGAAACTCATTAAGATTTAACCTGAAAAGTGGTAGGTCCCTGACTATCTTTTGAGCTACCCAGCCTTGAAGCAATTTGGTATACTAGGGGTATAAACTTGTAAGACTGCACCTGAATATATAATTTAGACTTTAGTTATGAATCTTAAATGTTTCCTCTTCTCCAAACCTGTGTGCACTTTAAAGTTTGAATCAATTGTTGATAATAGCGAGTAATAAAGATTGACACATTGTCATCCTTTATGTACCTCTTTGATTGTACTGAGCATTCCATTAACAACAATTTGCCTTGTACATAAACCAAACCAAAGAGATACAAGTCGAAAGACCTGAAACAAACATTAATTAGTTCATCAAGAAATCAAACGATGAACATTCTAGAATAGTATGCAATTTGTAAATCAATCCCGTTTTGACCACTACCTAACCAGCCCATTTTGTCACCTCTAATGTATACCTAGAGTTTTTGAAGTAGGCAACTGAAATTGGTCTTATACTTGTTTACATCATACTTTCTTAAAAAGTCTGTTAAAAAAGTAGCATCTAGGAATTAGTATTGGAGATAGACTTGTATAAGATCATACCACTCGTACATCATACTTGTCACCGATGACCAGACATCGTTTATATCCTTCCAATGCTATGCTGAGAAAATTATCCCTATCTTGCTGAAAGATTAAGGTGCACAGTCAAAGTCAATATTATACTTTCAACACGGTCCGTATAGATTATCTGAGATATTTTTACGTTTAATTATGACAATGCACCATCGAAAATGTTCGTTAGACAAAAGATCACAAGATGTACTTCTAAAATTGAGGGATACAACTTTAAACAGATCGATTTTCTACCTGCAACTTCTCAGCTTCTTCCTGGTCCATTGCTAGTTGTTTTTGTAACTCTTGTATTTTTACTGAATAATCCGTCTTCTCGCCCTATAAACGCGCAGAAAAAAGTCGAAAAGTACACATTAGTATAAACAAAGCTTTTCTTGTGTGCTTTATATTGACCAATGATGACCGAGATGATGTGTAACTATTGGCTTGCCTTGGATGAATTCTTCAATCGTCTATATAGTGCCTCCAACTCTTTTGTCTACAAATTTGTCAATCATTAATCTTGTGATTATGTATTGCAAAACTAAAACTTTCATCAACTGATTAGAACATAGACAGAATGAGATCTGTTTAAACAACCTTATGTTTTCTTAGGCGCATAGCTGCTTGCCACTCATTAGAGTTGAGTCGTTCCTCATAACTACGAAAAAGAGCATCAGTATAATGAGCAAGCTGAAAATGTGTTTGGCCTTGTCTTGCAATAGACTTCTTGTCGGTCGCCTGGTGATCATTTGCAAGGTTAACAGCATTTTTCAGATACTTCTCCAAGATCGTCCTAGAGCTACAATATAGAAGGAAAGTTATTGATAACGGTACTGGTTATTTACACACCATAAACTATAGGGATAGTGCTAGCAAATGGCAATTGTGTTTTTGGAAACACAAAATAGGATGTTTGATGACAAAATTAAAGCAACTGGTAGGCATATATTTTATAACTAACTTGCTAGAACGTGTTTCAGCCAGCCACTTCCCAACTAGGCGATATACATCTGCTGCTTCCTCATTCAGCTTGCAACTTTCAGATATGTATTTTGCAAGATTAATTGCCATCTCATGCTGACCTTGGGCTCTCAGAAGCTTTGCTTCTTCAATCTGACACAGTTACAAAAAATTAGGAGATGGTAAAATGGACGGTTAGGGTAATGAGCCAGCACAGGTTCAGGCCAACCCCGGTTGGGTCAACTCGGAACACTCTTTGTCCATTTTGTAGTAACTTCTAAAATACAATTAATGTGTCAGAATTGAATAGAAAAATAATACTTTTACATCACTAAATTAATCCGATTTTTCAGGAAACACAGGTTATTAGGTTATATGCGTTAGAAATACACTTCGTGAAACTCTAGTCAGTTTAAAAAAAGCGATTTATGAGGCGGAATTACCACCTATATTTAAGTTGAAAATATAATGAATGGTAAAAAACAGAAGGGTGTTAGCTAATAATATGTAAGGCATACCCTTCCAAGCCAATACAGTTTAGAATGTTCTCCCCCCATGCCAATGTACAGGAACTTAAATTCATGCAATGCAGCAGCAGCTTGAGAAAATCTGCATCCCTATAAGATGGAGAGTGGATTATTTACAAAGAAAACCTTTGCTTTTAATTATTATAGACTGATTATAATTTAAGAGCATACCTTACGAAGAATAGATGCAGATTCCAGAAGATGTTGGACTGTATAGTCCTTACAGCTCAAAATCTGAAGCATCACTTTTCTGAATGCAATGAATGGTTCTAACAAGCTCATATGCAACTGTGCGCGGTTCAGAATACAACTCCATTCCATATTCAACCATGACAACTACATTAAATAATTCAGAACATCAAATTACTTTCTCTCCCAGCCCATCATGTGCCTTGCAACATGCATATATATACAAATTCGCACACCAAGCATCACGTGACTAACCAAATGCATATATATATATATATTTAAACTGTGCACCCAATAATCTTTAACTATTTGATGCATGATTGCATGGCTCAAAAAACTCTCTATTTATCTAGCTATTAATACATGTATTCATGGTTTTGAGCAGCACTTGAATATTTGAATAATAGAACAGCCAAATTAATGTTACTGCCACATTGTAGCTTAGTCTTTGATAGGTCGCGGAATACACGGAGGGTAATACACAACTATTTGGCACTCTGTCGGAGCATGCAAATGTCCGCAAATTTACTGTCAATCTAGAGTGTTCAACCCCAAATCAAAGAAAAACGATCATTCACCAACATGATTCATAAAAATCAAGCTTCATGTCAAGAACCAAAACGCATGGACCTAATTACTACAAATGCTTATAATAGAGAAGCACACCATATCTACAATTAACTAATAATACCTGGTCCACGTTGGGGGTAAAAGGTCCAGATATTAAATTATGCACTTCAATGAGATTATCTTTCTTCCCATCCAATGATGGCCATCTCAAATCCCAGGCAAGCCCAAGATGACAGAAAATCTGCCAAAAAAACCACAACAGCATTTTAAAAGGCAAGAAAAATAATTCATACAATATGTATTTTAATCACTCAAGTGTACACGTAATGTTATGATACGAACCAAGTGCTCGTATCGAAATAAGAATAAATTAAACAATAAAATAGATAGGTAATCGATATTCGAGAGATCGATCAACTCTCCTACAGTTTACTTTCGAGAGGTAAACCAACTCTCCTAATTGATATTCAAATCACCAATATTATTCAGCATAATTATATTACAGCCATAAAGCCCTATATATAGATTCTAGCTAACTTGTTCCTTAAGACTTACCTAATTAAACTAGATACCAATAATATTTTCCTAATAATCTTATCCCTAATTAAGAATACTAAATAATAGAACTTTTATAGTTTCTAATAATTAATATGGATCGTATCATGTTAGTAACATGATATCTCTCTTCCTTAACGAGGAGCTCAAGTATACAAACAATATGATATCTCCTCTCCATAATTAAGAAGAATATCCCCAATTGTGGTTACAGGTGACTTCAAAAATGAAAAAAAATAATCTCGTCATTTGACAAAATAAAAGATACATGTTCAATAAATGAGAAAACAGATGTAACTTCAAATTCAAATTCCAAGAACTGTGCTCCTCATATGCTAGACAAGCACTTAACATAAGAGAAAGAAAACCATTATTTTTAACTCGAGACACCATGTTCCAAAGAGATGAGCTGAATGGTTTTGCACATTGAGTTGTGAGATAACTACCAACATGATTTCCACTGTTTTTTTTAACAATTTTCTTATTGAAGGTAAACTAAAATAGTAAAAAATTTCACATTATATAGCAATAAAGGCGCCTGAAGGGCAGACACCTCATGAGGCCTTATACAAACGCAATTAGAGTGTGTGAATGACGGAGAATCACATGCCTGAAGCTTCACGATAGTTGAATATATATATTCTGTGCTCTCCTCACTTGCATGGTAGATAGACGAAAGTAGCTCCTAATGTAAGAAAAAAAGAACTATAAGTCGAATAAGCTAAAATTCAGACAGCCTTACTTCGTCCAACTACAGCACAAATCCACCAATACCTGCTTAGATTCTTTCAAGTTTGGGTTAAAATCATTGATATCTCCCTCTTGGAAAGCCCTCAAGCAGCTAGCACCCCAGCAAGCAGAAATGAGAACATATCAACATAAATAAGATGTATGTGCTCTTAAGGACGACTTGTGAGGCTAGATATTCTTTATTAGAAAAGATTTGAACCTAACTTTATGAACAATAAATATACAGTTGCTCAAATAAATAGATGAATAGATACCACAATACGTGCCAAGAAAGAAAGACTGCTACATAAAGATAACAATATTCCCAGACAAACCAACTTTCCTACAAAGTTAACCACGTTTTCAGTGCCTAAATAACGACATCCCAAACAAATTTTATATCACTCTTGAAATCAGATCCATCACCACGTTAAAAGTTAATTGAAGGAGGATTATAGTAAGGGGATATAGTACAACACACGAAAACAAGATCCACACTGGGTAATTTGTCACTTCAGCTTTGATCACATATATAACCATCGTTATACAGACGTTCTACGTAAAAAAACAAGTGGGGCTATGAAAATCGCAATGGTCAGTCATATCGATACCTGTGTAGCCTTTGGTTGAAATAGTTGTGCCTGATCTGTTGACTTGAATTAAGAGAATTAGAGCCCATGTAAAGAACAGAAAAATCCCAATTTCCTGTACGCCAAGCAGCTTCAAACTACAAAGAGCATCCCATGATTTCAAGTAAAAAGAAAGTCAAATATCAGCATACACATATAGGTGGAAACGAAAGAAAATAACTTATACAAAATTCAAAAAATCTCCATCAGAAAGAAAATAAAATAAAAAGTCCGCCTTTGACAGTTTGGGCAAACCTGTAGCTCATTGAATTCTAAGTCATCCTGAATCCGTCCTTTTCGATACATTAATCCTTGTGAATACATATCCAATACATGAGTGCAACCAATTTGCTGTAAAGATTTAATCAACCCTTTGTGTGGTTTTCTTTGCCTCATTTCATCTTTTGATTTGGGGGAAGAAAAAGGTGATGATGGATGAGAACTTTCAGGTAAAACATTCCTCGAAGAATCACCCATCTCAATCGATGCTTCGGACCGTACTTGAAGGTCATAATACTCGAGAGCTTTACTCCAATTACCCTCATGCTCAAAGGTGATTATTTGTGATGTCAGCTGCAGCTCAAACAGAAACATTTAAATACAGCTAGACAGAAGCTAGAAAATGAGTTCATATAGCTTATATAGAACCCGTAACGTTGACGGACAAGCTGCAAAACATACCTAATCCAAAAAAATTAACATTTCTGAATAGGTCTAATTGCATAAAAAAAAATCAAATTTTAGTGGGCAAGAGAAACCATAGAAGTTTCAATTTTTTTAATTAAGGCGACGAACATGAGAAATATCGATTTAGGATAATCTGAGCTGGTAACTGGTAAAAAAAAGGTGACCAGGTGGTTGACATGTCAGTAACTCTCGACCAAATTGATTTTTTTTCTGACATGGCACCTGCAGACATCTTAGACAAATTACCTGATATTAACATCTTTAAAATTTCGAAGGTTTTTTCTCGCCTAAAACGAGTTAGTTACCCAAAATAAAAACCAGACCAAAGTTGGTTAACATTTTCTATACAATAGCTCTTCTGAAAGTACTTGATTATTCAAAAATGCAACATCAATCAGTCATCAAGCAATAATTAAATAATCATCCGAGAAAAACATAAGAGACAATTGTACAACTCTACAAGTGAGCAATAAAAGGATTATTGCCGATCAATATGCTGATGAATACGAGACATTGCATAAACCATTATGACAACAAAAGCAGAATGAGTATATGTTTAAGAGTGCGTAGTTGTGAAAATGAAGTTGACATGAAGGACATATGCAGCATTTACAGTACGAAGCTGAAGAAAGATGATTGTACCTTGTGTGACTGGATGATCCCATACAAACTGTCTGGTTCGTTTATTTGAGTAACTGCCGATACTAGAATTTCTATGTGGTGGGGCAGCTGATGAGCGTAAAAAAAGAATTAACTAATTATGAACTATGATACGTAATGAGATTCATAACTTACAGAATTTGGAATGAAGTCTTTAACTTACCATTTCTAGATGGGAAAAATCCGGACTACCTAACATGAGGCAGTTGAAATGCTCTTGACACCAGTGCTCCACATATAATACAGCAGTGAAGTATGATCCACAGCCCTACCATTTAATGTGTGAAGTAAGTCAAAAATTAGTATAAATAGAGCTACACGAAGACATGCATCAGCTTCCTTTTGTAAGTTATATAGATATATACACCACAGGGGATGACAAGGGAGGTAACTAATATATAAATGAAATTAACTCACAATGGCTGACTTGGCGACAACAAGGTAGTCAATCGGAAGCCAATAAACCTAAAAGATATGATATGTCACAAAGATATCATAAATAAAGCATAGATATCACACTTAGCTTCAATAACTATTCTTTTTGACAAAAACACATTGGATCATAAGCCTAATTAGAAAGCGTAGATCTTAACCTTTTCCCAAGTCAACGTTGATGTTAAGGCTTGGATATGTGTTGAACTATGGTCCCTTGACTTGTGTGGTGTAGAGCGGGATCTGGAGCTATAACTAGATGACTTGGCATACAGCAGAATCAAGCATTAGTACCCTTCATTTCCAAAGTGATTAAATGATAGGAACGAAAATTGAAAGCAAGACAATATAATATTAGAAAACAATGGTTCTCAAGAACACAAGCAATAGGGTAAAATATTGCTAACAAGTAAAGCAGGAAATACTGAACACAATCAGTCATTTACCTTTGAAGCTTCGGTTTTAGAGGAAAGGGATGTAGCTCTCTCCATTACATGACAGAGTCGAAGTTCATTGAGTGCATCCAGAATAACCTTAACTGATCTTATCAAGTTATTGGACTCAACAACTATCTCTTCCACCACCTGAACATAAAATTAAAGAAAACAACACCTTGTTATGACCATACAGATGGCATTAAGATATGTACCCAAAAGAATCCACACACACACAAACAAAAGCATATTTCCGTAACCAGGCTCAATTGATACTAAATTACAAAGAAAAAAGAACTATACTAACATCTCAATGACTAGTATGGTAATCTATCTAATAATCAGATGAACTAACAAGATGACGACCTTCCCAGAGATTAGCTTGCAAAGATCAACGTCTAAATTCTTCCTCTTTGCGAGATTGACCATAACATTTGACAGAAGAAGCTCTGCAACTTCAGCTTTCAGCAACACAATATCCTGACATAACCTATTATGCAAGACCATGCAAATATTTAACAAACCATGATAAAAACATGTGCAGGCATAGCCATTACTTGCAAATAAAAATAGAAATGCACCTCAAGATAGTATCATCACAAAAATAAATAAGGGCATAAACTAGCTGGCAGATCCATGTCTCAAATGTTTTGTCACGAGTCTCCCATGTACTAGTCTTCTCAATTGAAATGGCTTGGCCTAACATTAGTATTAAAAAAGTTTAAAAGTAATAACAAGAAATTTAACAGAAAAAACAACACCATATATTTCCTCAATTTAAAGTGAATAAGTGACTCGTATTTACAGTTCATATACACAATCATAGCTAGTCAAATTTAGATATAACTTCAGTTTTAAACGGATACACTGCCACAATACCATAATTTAATCTTTGTAAAAAAGAAACATATGACATGGAAATGTTACCATTGAATCTCCTTTCAAGATCCACTAAGGAACTCTGAACTAGCTCTGTGTTAACACCCTTGGAGTGTACCTACATGTGAAGATGTATAAAATACTACAACCACCATTTATATATGATCCAAATCACTTGAGCATGGCCAAAAAGATATGAGTAAAAGAATGTAAGTTATTAGCACCCAAACAAGAGTTACAGCTCAAGAATATAGAAAAATATCGAACTTCTGTTATTACCTCAAGTATGGACCTGTCATAAGAATCAAGTGATAGTAAAGCTCGGTGACCCCTTTCAGTAGAAAGTATCCCCTGGTCAATGGTAGAGTATGTTAACAAACTCATTAAAGATGAATATAAACTAAATGGTTATTAACAGATCTTTACTTCATCTTTAAATTGTAACATACAAGTTTGTGGAAAGAGCAAATAGTAATCTAGCATATTGATAAAACAAACCAAAACATTCAACATACAACTGAAATAATGATTATATCTCCATATTCACATGTTAAACGGTCCAACATAAACAATTAACGATCAAGCATAGGAATAACCAATAAACACAAACAGTAAGGAAATGACAATGACAGTGCCTCAACCGGTCAACCCACGAGTAACTGATGTTGTATACATACATATTTCTCCACAATAATATTATGACTTTTATGCTTCTAAAATACATATCGACAGGGTTTATATAGTCTTAAACAATCTATGTGTCTGCCTTAATCATCTGAGCTTACCTTCCGGATATTGTTCATATTGGATCTTATCTTTCTAGTTCCCCATCAAAACATTAGATCCTAGTCTTTATACATTACTTTTTAGAGAGACTAAAGTTCTGTAAGAGAGCAAGAGGACTGCACATACTGGACAGGGTTAACGCGTTAAGATGCTTACTACGCATGCAACAACTTAAACTTTTAAACCCTAAAATCCAACTCATTAGCATGGCTTGAAACGAGTTTTATTAGTATGAGTTGGATTGGGTTATTTTTTTGGGATAAATAGTTGGACTGGGTTGACCCAAACAAAAATTCCTCCAATGTTTTTAAGTAGCTGATATGTTAACTATGACTACAATAAACTAACTTATAACAATAAAAACCTAAAGCTGTTGGCAATGAGATACACTTTGGATGACTTTCAACCTTTTTGACCTATATAGCGTGTTAAGGATAAACAATACCCAAATCGACCCATTCATAAAAATAAATCAAACTTGCCACCGCAACAACTCTCAAAACCAGTTGCAAGCAGTTAAATGCTAATAATTGACTTACACGTAATGCTTGCGATGCCATCTCAATTATCTCAACTGATTCGTCCATTAGATACTTCTTCAAATGCTGCATCACTGCAACTAAGAGCTCTTCAGACAAGCCTGAATCCATATCAAAACTAAAGCCACTACCACCATCAGAAAAAAGAGGCCGGCAAATATGTATCCGGTTTAAGTCTCCAGGAAGATGGAAAACAACACGATGTGGATCCCCAATACCGATCTGGAGCCAGAAGGAAAAACGAAATAGCTATTTACGAATTGATGCTCTACCATCAGTGTACTTGAATGCAGAAAACAAAAATTATAAAAATAAATAATTTAAAAGAGAAGAAGAGGACGAACATTAGAGCAATACCATTGATAAAAAATCAGAAACAAATGGTCCAAAACTATTTGTTGCGTCTGAACTGGCCATTCGAACAAGAGTCCAGACTGCATGTACAACTTCTTTGTCATCTTGCCAAACTGCTTCTCCAAAATTAGGTTTTGCATTTTTTTCATTCTGAAGCCCCATAAACATGATACCGTGTAGAGCTTTAAGACTGCGAGAATAAACTAAAATTAGGACCATAGATAATTGACATGCAAGAGATACATATCTTCGATAAATTCTTCTTATTTTTGGACTAAACAAGTTTGCAATAAGCTGTCCTTGTAAATATAATGTACTAGAAGATACGCATCTTAAATTAGATATATTTCTCAAATTGTTTACCAACACTTATTTTAGGGTACAAACATATGTATTTTCCTTCTTTTTTTGAACAGTGAAGACTCACAAACCCGTAAATAGACCTTTAAAACACATATGTCTAAATTCAGACTTGAACCTACAACCAACCTGGTTGAATGGCCACCCAATATTACCAGGCGAAAGGCCTGTCAGTACAAATATCTGCTATTATGTCTCTGCGCAGACTTATATTGGGTACTAAATACGTATCTGTACCAGGGACGCTAAACAAGGAGATGAATAGTCATAAGTCATAACCCATAGGAATATGACTGACTGACTCACTTTCAAATTAGCAATTAAACTGTACCATCCGGTGTGATTGGCATATAGCATGTTTATGAAACTCGATAAAAACAAATGGTTTTTTAAGATTAAAACTAGAGTTTTCATTTTCACAACAAATTAGAGAAAAACAATAAACCTGTATATAACCAACCGTGGTGGAAGATGGTTGGATCTTCGCACGAACTGAAACAAACAAAAGCAAGATTAAGGCATGCAAAAATTTCAGAGAACAATTTTACCAAAGCCTTAACTAAAAGCAAAAGCAACTATAACTAATTTATACAGAACATCACAAAAAGATATACCTCTAATAAGTAGTCTCTTGCAGAGTAATCTTGGCAAAGTTCGCGGTGGAACTTACTTATTCTATCAAATATACCAAACTCGGGAAAGGGTCCAAGTACCTGGAATACCAAACTTATCAAATGAAATGGATACTTACATACAAGCTTATAACAGAAACAAAGATCTCAAACCGGTACTAGCAGACATGAAATCAAAGATTCACTTAATCCATAATAACATATTTAGAATCAGAGGCGATAAAATGTATGTAATTTATTTCTAATACTATACATATTTCTAACTATAATAACATACTTTGATATACTTATGAAAAGATGGATCAGAATCCACAACAAGCTGATGAAGCAGTGACATAGCCTCAGATGGTTGAGTAATCGACCGTTTGTCATCAGATTTTGAAGGAACGCAGCATTCAACTAACTTAGATACTAGAAACTGCACCAGACGAAAAACAAAGCTTCAAAAAAGCAGGCATAAAATAACCATACCAAGAGAACTTATAGGAATCGAGATGAACCTGAAGTTGTTCACCAAGAACACTGTCTTTGAATTGGTTATCTTTAATAGATTTGAACAATGCAGAAATTATCTGACAACACTGGTCTTGTAACGGACCATAATCAATGAATTGCCCAACCAAGGTAATAAGGTAGCTGCAGAAACATGGGGAAGTTTTGAGTTGATAACATATTAACATGTTAAGCATGATGTGCATCATTTATGATTAAAAGTTCACAACAGACCGGGTTTGGATTCAAATGGGTTGTTCACAATTTATAGTACATACTGGGTCAAAACGACTGACAACCTTTTTTTTTGGGTAGAAAGTAATATGTTAAATATTAAACAACTATGTCACTACAACAACAGCAACTACATTTATAAATGTATGACTTAGAAGACAGTAAGCGTTAGCGGTATACATTGGGCAACTTCATACCTGTTAGACCCATTCGAACGATATCCATTTAAGCTAAGATAAATTATTTGGCCAATTGAAGATATAATACGGCCACAAATCAGCCGATTAATAAGTAAAAAGTGAAGATTGCCTCCTATAATCACAAAGCAAAGAGATGGATCCTAACTCACTTGGAAGTGCTTGGTGCTGCAGCTCTATGCCCAAGAACACTAACGAGCACCTCAATCCCAGACAACCGGTTACATCGGTGCCTATGGTGAATAGATGCTGTAACTTTATGATGCATTTCAAGTAAGAACTGCACAACAAGAAAGCACAACACAAAGCCTTTGGCATGAGATTGTGAAGATAACAGCAAGTAAAGTAAAAGAAAAGATCACAAAAGCTTTAAGTTATAATTTAAAATCTCATAGTACCATAAAAACTCTATCAGCACGAAAAATGTTAATTCTGTCCACTACGGCTATACTGGATGGAGATTCTTCCCTACAAAATAATATAGTGTAATGATTAACCAACATAACTTACAACCATGAAGAATATACAACTGCGAATGTTACAAGAAGGTGACGCACGTATTCAAAAAACCATCAACAACTGTTCGAATAGCGTGTTGAATAGCATCCTTGGGAAAGAAAGGCAATGCAGGTTCAGATAACCGGGAAGCAAGTGATAAAATGTGACTGACAATAGAAACCTGCAATTAAATAGTGGGAACTGTTACAATTATAAAGGTAACACAAATATACGTGTATGTGCATGTGTGAGTGTACACATATAAAATTACAGCTATAAGAGATAGACATGGTATTCATATCCATTTCTTTGACAGATAAGCATCTTTTCGCATAATTGATCCCACAAAAAAAATCTAATCTTAGTTTTGACGAAACATTCAGTTTCATCCATTCTAAAGAGGTAACGAATAATGTGACGGAAGATAAAACATTAACCAAAGGTTAGACCTAAACTGAAAATATGAAACCACATAACTCAATGAAGAATTCATGACTTGCAATAGAGACTACTTTATGCGGATGACCATGCTGCAACATAAGGCCTATCACGGATTAATTATGCAATGATCATAATAGCAAGCCATTAGAGGCAGAAGCAGAATTGCAGAACACAACAAGTTGCCAAAACTTAGAATAAGTATTAGATTCCGGATGTTTAACCTCTATAATTAGAAGCCAAAGAAGCATTTAAATCAAATAACTCTTTCACAAACAACAGAAAACCCATTTCTAAATTCACTATTAGAGGCAGAGTAGCAAACCATGTGTCTCTTGATAAGAGTGTCCCGCTCATTCTCAGATATCCCAGCCATACTTAATATTGAACTCTGAAGTACTGCTCTTCCAGATTCCCATCCAGACCTTTTACTACAATGTAATGATATGCATATGGAAAAGATAGGTACAAAATGACTCTTAATAAGCACTGCAGAAGGTTGACCGGCAACCTGCAGGCATAAAGTATTTCAGCTAAACAAAATAAATTATTCAACAGTCAAAATTGTTAAAACCAATAATATGAAAATTTCGAACATACTAACTTGGATATCTTAACCAGGAATGATTCTCTCGAAAAAGTATGAGATGTTAAGGTCAAAAGACAGAATTATTGTCATTATACTTATTAATGCCTCTACATATGAGTTTGTCAGATATAACTCCGTTAATAAACAAGCTAGTAAATCCAAATAGCCAAACCTAGAGGTGGCAACATGGGTAGGTAGGTCAAGTAGATTGGGTAAAACGGGTTTGGGTTGAACATGCTATTTGTGTATGGGCCAGAAAAAGCCAGGTTGGGTTGACCTGAAGATACTGTTTAAAAATACATTATAATTAAAATAACAATAGAAATCTATTAATAAGACCATTTAGAAGGTTCATGCATTAAATTAGACATCAGGAAACATTCCCCATGTTTGACCTGTTCAACTCATTCAACACATTCTCCTTTTAGGTAAATAAAATTTGTTAACTCGTTTGAGACAAAACACAAGTCAAATCAACCCCTTTTAAGTGAATTGGTCAGCAGCCAGCTCAAACCAAAATCAAAATTCAATTAGACTTTATGTTCAAAGGTAAATCTTATAAATACTCGGCCGAAATTTCTGTGAACCACCAAAAGAAAGAGAAAAGCTAAGTTGAAGAATTCCCACCTTGGCAACCCAGTTCATGCTAGAAATGTCGTCATTCAAAACCAAAGCTGGAAGAAGCCAATTGCAACAATATTGTACAAAATTCCTAGCTTCCACATTGAGAACAAAAAGCTCACGTGTCTGCAAAGACCAAAGAGAATTATCAGTACAGTAAATCATATTTTTTATTTTAAAAAAAAAAAGAAAAAAAAATCTGTGCTAATATTACCTCAACCAGAGCAGCCAAGCTTACACCACATTGGACCCAGAAGAAAAGAATTGGTGCAATAAGCTCTCCAATGTACTGCAGAAAACTCAGAATTAACATTTAATGGTCTTGATATCTATTAACCTCAAAATCAGTGTTAGACATATATTAGGTTAAGCCCAAGATAAACTTGGTAATCAGTATCGTATATTATTATTTGTGAATATCGACTACAGCAAGGGAAATATATACTAATAATGTCATCAACATAAACCAGCATATACAAAAGCGTGCCACGGTGAGAGTAAATGAACAGTGATGGATCCGTTTTGGAACCCTGAAACCCAAGTGAGTGAAGAGCTGTGGAAAGTCTATTGAACCATGCTCTGGGGGCCTGCTTTAACCCATATAGGGCTTTGTGAAGTAGGCAAACATGATCGGGTTTGGTTGGGTCAACAAACCCTGGTGGTTGTTGTAAGTAAACAGTCTCGGTAAGGTCACCATATAAGAATGCATTTTGCACATCAAGCTGTCTTAGAGGCCATTTCAGAGTGACAGCTAGAGAAAGAACCACACGTATGGTTGTCGATTTAACGACGGGACTAAATGTTTCCTGATAGTCAATACCCGGTTGCTGTCGAAATCCTTTGGCAACTAATCTCGCCTTGTAGCGTGTGACAGCCCCTGTCTGATCTCGTTTTAACTTGTAAACCCATTTGCAATCAACCACATTGGAGTTCGGAACACGTGGAACTAGTGACCAAGTACCATTCCGCATTAGCGCTGAATACTCCTCAGCCATGGCATTACGCCAGTGAGGGTCCCTGTTAGCAATGGTAAAAGTTGTCGGTTCAATGTCTGATTGGGTATTGTATGAGGTGGCATTGTAAGGTTTAATCTGTTTAGGATTAGGGCGTAGGTTTGCTGGACGAGTACGAGTAGGCTCGGTAGTAGTAGTAGTAGTGGAGGGTGTAGGAGGGTTAGGCTGAGCAGATTGTTGATTGTCCTTTGGACGACGATGATAAGTGTGAAGTATAGGTGGTTGAGTAGCAGGTGGGTTTGTAGTAGTGGAGTCTGGTGGGGCAGATAGTGTAGGAGACGACTGAGTAAATGTAGTGGTAGGTGCTGGTACCTGTGAGTCAGATGGTGGAATAGGACTGGGATAGGTGGAGACATAGGGATTTGAAGTGGACTTAGGAGGAGTAGATGTAGGAGCAGTCGATGTAGGTGTTTTCTGAAAGGGAAAGGATTGTTCGTTAAACCGAACGTGGCGAGCAACGTAAAGACGATCGGAATGTGGGTCGTAGCACCGGTATCCATGATGAGCGGTGCTGTAGCCAAGGAAGATGCACGGAGTGGAGCGGAAGTCCATTTTGTGTCTGTGGTATGGACGAAGATGAGGATAGCATTGACAACCAAAAACTCGAAGAAAAGAGAAATCAGGTTTACGATGGAACACATGTTCAAAGGGTGAGGTGTTTGAGTTTGTTCTGGACGGCATGCGATTAATGAGATAGACTGCTGTGTCAAAGGCAAAATGCCAAAACCGTTGTGGAACATGGGATTGAGCGAGTAAGGTAAGACCGGTTTCAACAACATGTCGATGTCGGCGTTCAACGAAACCATTCTGTTCGCTTGTATGAGGACAGGAAAGGCGGTGAGTGATTCCGAGAGGAGAGAAAAATTTTGGGAGATTTCTAAACTCTCCTCCCCAGTCAGTTTGAACGGATTTAAGTTTAGTTTGAAACTGTCGTTCAACCATTGCCAGAAATTGTTTAAAGGTGGCATAGACATCAGATTTCAATTTTAGAGGAAAAATCCACATAAAACGAGAATAATGATCAACACACAGCAGAAAATAATTATGACCATCACAAGAAGGAACAGGCGCAGGGCCCCATACATCACAGAACACTAAATCCAAAATGTGCGAACTTTTATTAATAGATGGCAATAAATGCAATTTAGTAGATTTTCCAATAGAACAAGAATCACAAAAGGTGCTAGAACATCTATTTTGCAAAGGTAAATTATATTTAGATATCATAGACTTCAAAAGCTGGGAATGTGGATGTCCAAGTCTTTGATGCCATGTGGTGGGGGATGCACGGGCGGTTGAAAAAGCGAGTTTCTTAGGAACATGTTGACTCTGAGGGAGACGAAAGGAGTAGAGGCCGCCATTACTTGGACCCATGAGGAGGATAGTGTGTGTAGACTTGTCCTTCACAGCAAAGAAATTTGAGTGAAATTCAAAGTACACATGGTTATCAAGGCAAAATTTTTGGACAGAAAGTAGGTTTTGTTTAATTTCAGGAACATGAAGTATATCATTAAGGGAAAAGGTTTTGTTTGGTGAATAAAAGCGTGAGGAACCAACATGTAAAATGGGTAAACCCTTACCATTACCAACGTGTAGATTGTCCTCACCATAGTAAGCCTCCGAGTTATCAAAGCTAGATAGGTCTGGTGCAACATGATGACTAGAACCAGTATCCGGAAGCCAAGAGTTTGATGCTTGTGAGCGATAATCTATGAAGTTTGCTGAAGGAGACTGTCTTGGTCGTATAGTAGCAGGATCACGGTTAGGGCATTGAGAAGGGATATGACCAATCCCACACCTGTTGCAAGTACCAAAAACAGTGTTTTGATTAGAAGCCCAACTAAATTGATTTCGATTACCTCCTTGATTTCTGTAATATCCGCGTCCACGGCCTCGCCCACGCCCACGGTTACCTCCTTGATTTCTAGTGGTGTAAAAGGCTTGCGCAGGTTGTTGGGTAACGGGCTGAACTTGGAGACCAAGTTGAGACATAAGTTGCTGGATAGCCTGAAGTTGTTCTGGTTGAGGGGTAGACAAGGTGGAACCAGAGGCTGCTGAGTTACGTGTATTTGTGGCAGCCGTGAATGCTTGAGCCGTGGGAATGTCAGGGGCAGATTTCTTAATCATGTAATCATGGTCTGATAACAAACCATGAAGTTCAGCAAAGGCAGTGGGAAATTGGCGGCCAAGGAGGGTTGACTTCAGGCCATTGTATTCTTCTCGAAGACCTGATATAACCAACATCACCAAATCTTTCTCTTTCACAGGTTCACCTATATTTGCAAGGGCATCAGAATACTCCTGAGCCCTAGTCAAAAATGCAGAGGAGGTTTCATCAGATTTCATCTCCAGCTTAAGAAGCTGAGTTTTCAAGGTGTATTCCCTAGAAGATGTGTGAGGTGCATAAGCACACTCAAGAGATAGCCAGAGATCACGAGAAGTGGTTCCTTGAACATGTTGAAATGACGCCTCAGAGATGGTGGAAACAAGTAACATTCTTACGTGAGCATCATTGGAAACCCATGTTGTGTAATCAGGATTCGGTTGTGGGGGCGGCACTGTGGTGATGTCTTTGTCTTTTCCTGATGATGAAGATGAAATAGTAATCGATGGGCAGGAATTGTACCATCAATATAGCCGAACAAGTTGTTGGTGACAAGGAATGGTTGAACCATTGCCTTCCAGTAGCCATAATTGTTAGGGGATAGTGTAAAACCAAACTTGTGATGACAATGGAGGGTTTTCTCAGCGGAGGTGAAAGCTGCAAGTACCATGATTGGGTATGAAAACAACAGCAAGCAATCGACAACAATACTGGGAAAAGAAAAGAAGAAATCACCGGCAGAAGCAGAATTGAGAGCACTGTAGTGCTGATCGGCACCCCTTTTTTTTTTTAGGTTACGGCGCTAGCTCTGATACCAAGTTAAACTTGGTAATCAGTATCGTATATTATTATTTGTGAATATCGACTACAGCAAGGGAAATATATACTAATTACATTTACACTCTGAACCCTCTAGTTTGCTAAAGTATAATTGACACACTTAAATGTCTAATAGCCCAAGTTATACAATGGGCTTTAGGGTTTAAATTAGCAATCTCATATATATATATATATATATATATATATATATATATATATATATATATATATATATATATATATATCTTGATGTATTACATTGTTAATAACAGATACATAATACAACACAATTTTCCTGAATTTATATGGTATCAGAGCTATAGAATCCAACGATTGTTTTTCCCGGTCACAATTCCGGTAACCTCTCACGGAAACAAATCTGGCAGTCCCAAAACCCAGATCTGTCCCGTCTCAGATCTACTTCTTTCCGTTCAAAATCACACAACACCTCCAACACCACTACGTTCGGAACTCAATTCCGATCAAACCCTGAAAATTTCATCTCCGTCCGACCACCGTACAGCCGCCACGCGCCGCCGGAGTTGTTCGCCGGAAACTTGCTGTTTTGGCCGGAATCTTTAATTTTCCGGCGCGTTTAACATCACGGCCTACACCATTCCTTTGTGGGCGACATCTGATCCTATTCATTAGAAGTTTGCTGGCGCCGGAACACTAACAACCGCCGGAAACCTACATCCTTCGCCAGAAACCTAGTTCTTCAAAAAAAAAAAAAAAAAAACCTTTTTATCTATGGCTTTACTTGCTGCTTTTACTACCGCTGAGAAAGCCTCCCACAACTCTCACAAGTTCGCTTTTACCCTCTCACCTACTAATTATGGTTATTGGAAAACAATGATTCAACCGTTTTTAGTTACAAACAACATGTTTGGGTATGTGGACGGTACAATTTCTTGTCCCTCCAAACACTTGCAATCAACTTCAACCGAAACCAATGCTGCTCCAAAAGATAACCCTAACTACCCGATCTGGATTTCAAATGATGCACATGTTCGTATGCTGATTATATCGACAATCTCTGAAGCCTCCTTTCGACATGTCCTGAGAAACATCTAGAGATGTTTGGCTTGCCCTAGAGAAAGCCTATGCACCTCACACATGCTCAAGAGAATACACCTTGAAAAACCAACTTTTGAAGATTGAGATGCGTGGTGATGAAACACCTGATGCTTATTTGAACTGGGCTCAAGAGTATGCTGATGCACTTGCTGCAATTGGGGAAGCTGTCAAAGATAAAGACCTTGTTATGCTCGTAGTTTCTGGTCTCCGAGAAGAGTACAATGGTCTCAAGTCTACCATCACTGCACGTCAGTTCCCGACCACATTCCGTGAACTTCACGGTCTTCTTAGCGATCACGATTACATGCTTGGAAAAAATCCACTTCGTCCCCTAGCCAAGTCTTTATTGCCACTACCGGAGATCTCAGTCAGTGAACAAAATGGTTGAGTAATCGACGATCATGTCCTCACACCAGTGAACAAAATGGTTTCGTTGAACGTCGCAATCGACACGTTGTTGAAACTGGCCTTACCCTTCTTGCTCAAGCCAACGTTCCTCAACGTTTTTGGCATTATGCATTCGAGACAGCAGTATATCGTATGCCTTCTCGAACATCTACCACAAAGTCTCCTTTTGAACATCTCTTCAAACGTTCTCCGGATTATTCCTTTCTACGAGTCTTTGGTTGTCAATGTTTTCCACATCTTCGTCCATACAATCGACACAAGATGGATTTCAGATCCACTCCATGTGTTTTTCTTGGCTACAGTCCTATTCATCATGGCTACCGATGGCTTGACATATCCACCGAGCGTCTTTATATTGCTCGTCATGTCCGCTTTAACGAAGAAACCTTCCCTTTTCTGTACTCCCAAATTACCTACTTTGAAAACAACCGCATCTTTAAAACCCTACTATTCCCCGGCCTCTCCTTATGTGGTCCCCGACACAGACCAACATGATAGTTCACCTATGGACTCCTACTCTACAAATTCATCATCTCCTACAATGTCTCCATCCTCGCCTTTATCTCCTGATCTGTCGCTTTCCGGTACTAATCAACCTTCATCATCGGTCTCGCCGACATCCACTCCACCACCACCACCGCCATCTCCACCACCACCTCCACTGCCACCGCCACCGCCACCTCCTCTTCAACGTCCACCTAATTTTCGTCAAAATCCCAAACAAAGGGTCCCTTTTAACCCTTCAGCTAATCACGCCACCACTTCCCCTACACCTGATGTTGAACCGACATCGTTTACCATTGCTAACAAATATCCTGAGTGGCGTCAGGCCAAGGTTGAAAAAGTCGGAAGTCGGGAGCGAGTCGGTCGGGACCTCTGAAGGACTAGTCGGGGATTAGTCGGGGACTAGTCGGATTTGACTTTTGTTGACTTTTTATACATTTAAATAATAAATATTAAAATTATGGCTAAATATAGATATAATTTAAAGATAAAGGGTTAAAATGTAACTTTTTAAAACTTTTTCTAACTTTTTCTTGAAAACTACTTCTTCTCTCTCCTTTTCCCCTTATTTTTCCGGATCTAAATCTGGTATCTCTTGTTCTTCTCCATCATCTTCTTCTTCATCTTTCATTTTCTTCATCTTCATCACATCTTTCTCCATTCTATCACTTATTCATCTATTTTCTTTCATATTTAGCAACAAAAAACAAAGGAGAAACACATTCAAGCCAAAAACCGAGCATTTCTGACCCGTTGACCACCGTTGACCGGCGTTGACCGACTTTCTGGAGCGACTTTGCCTGGTCGAGTCGGAGTACTCACAGATCCCGACTAATTGCCGACTAGTCGGCCTGGTCGGCCGACTTTTACAACCTTGCGTCAGGCCATGGTTGACGAATACTCTGCTCTTGTGAAAAATGGCACGTGGTCTCTTGTTCCGCGTGTTCCTAACACCAATGTTGTTGATTGTAAGTGGGTTTACAGGTTGAAGCGGGACAAAAATGGTGCTCTCACACGCTACAGAGATTTGTTGCAAAAGGTTTCCGGCAACAGCCGGGCATTGATTTTCACGAGACTTTTAGCCCTGTTGTCAAATCTACAACTACAAGGGTGGTTCTTTCTCTTGCTGTTACTCAACATTGGCCGCTGAGACAATTAGATGTTCAGAATGCCTTCCTTCATGGTAATCTTCAAGAAACAGTTTACATGAAACAACCACCTGGCTTTGTTGATCCACAACGACCAGATCATGTATGTTTACTTCATAAGTCTATATATGGCCTAAAGCAGGCTCCACGGGCATGGTTTCAACGACTTTCAAAGTCACTTCATGATTTGGGTTTTACAGGATCTAAGACAGACCCATCACTATTCATATACTCCTCTGGATCTACTGTTATGTATATTTTGGTTTATGTGGATGACATCATCGTTACTGGCAATGATAATGCCGTTATCGATGAACTTGTTCGTCGACTTGGGTCTGCTTTTGCATTAAAAGATCTTGGTTCACTTGATTATTTTTTGGGCATTGAGATAGTTCCAAATGATTCTGGCATCATTCTTTCACAACGGAAATATATCTTGGAACTTCTACAACGGGGCTGGCCTATGTGATTGCAAACCAATGTCATCGCCCATGACTACATCTAGTCCACTTCATCTAGCTGATAGTGTTGCTTTCTCTGATCCTGTCAAATATAGACAGGTTGTTGGTGCTATTCAATATGTTACTCTTTCTCGGCCGGACATTACTTTTGCTGTTAACAAAGTCTGTCAATTCATGCATGCCCCAACCGAAAATCATTGGTCCGCAGTCAAACGGATTTTACGTTATCTACATGGTACAGTCGACCATGGCATGCTTATTCGTCAGAGTTCTGGTTGCAATCTTCAAGTCTTCACTGATGCTCACTGGCAAGGTAGTTTATCCGGGAAACCATCTTCTCTTGAAGCCTTTTCTGATGCTGACTGGGCTGGAAGCCTAGATGATCGACGATCCACAGGGGGATTTGCCATCTACCTTGGTTCTAATCTCATTTTCTGGACTGCTCGTAAGCAACGCACTGTCTCGCGTTCTTCTACTGAATCAGAATACAAAGCTCTCGCCGATACTGTTGCTGAACTTAGTTGGCTTCAAGCTCTTCTTCGTGAACTTGGCATTCAATCATCTTCAGCTCCCATCTTGTGGTGTGACAATCTAGGTGCAACCTACTTATCGGCCAATCAGTTTTCCATGCGCGGACAAATCACATGGAAGTTGATTTTCATTTTGTTCGCGAAAAGGTTGCTCAAGGGGATCTTCGGGTGCAATTTATATCCACGGATGATCAGATTGCTGATATCTTTACAAAGCCATTACCGACTCCTCGATTTCTATTTCTAAGATCCAAGCTACAAGTTGTTTCTCACCCTTAGCTTGCGGGGGCGTGTTACACATATATTAGGTTAAGCCCAAGTTATACAATGGGCTTTAGGGTTTAGATTAGCAATCTCATATATATATATATATATATATATATATATATATATATATATATATATCTTGATGTATTACATTGTTAATAACAGATACATAATACAATACAATTTTCCTGGAATTATAATCAGGTATCTACAGAAGTATAGAAACTCAGTTTTATTTCTGAAAAAATAATTTACATGATATCAAATTTTAAATACTTCAGAGATATCTCAGTTTTATTTCTGAAAAATAATTTATATGATATCAAATTTTAACCTCAACATCAGGTATTTACCAAAGAGCCATTGGCTTAGAGGTATCGTGGTGACCCTTCCAACCATGTGGTTGGGGGTTCAAGTCCCGGGAATGGGACAATTGTATATATCAGTGGATTAATGTATGTATTCGTGGTAGTGGGGAGTGTGAGTACTTGCCTTTCTATAAAAAAAAATACTTCTAATAAGCTAGAGATGACATTTAAAGATGAACTGCAAAAATAAGAACCTCGGATCGAGAGCTGTACTGTAGTTTTCGAGATAGATTATCAAGTACTGCACCAACGAGTTCCCTAAAGTAAAACCATTTTAGTCAGCATATCACCTTTTGCTTATCAGCACAAACGTAAGAGAATAGTACCTCTGAGAGGAATCAATCGCAGCAATAACACAGACCATAAAAACAGCCTGCAGGTGCCATCACAAATTAATAACGTCAAAAATAGGGTGATCTCCACACATCCACAAAAAAGTACGTTCAAGAGCTAGTTGACTTCCGCGAGGTTCTATTTCCGCATAATTTAGAAGCTAAACAAGCCGATTAAGTAACCGCTTGGTAAATATTTCAACAAGAGATGAATAGTTAAAAGGAATATATGGAGAATTTCCCACTTGTACTACTTGAAAAACAATAGTGGCAGCATTTAATGATCAACCCAAAGTAATATAAAACAGAGATTTAAGGGTTAAGAGATGAAATAGGATCAATAAGACCATTATCGACAGCCTTATTATCCAGAAACAGCACCAATGAGAAAAAATGAACCGAGGCACACTAATATTCATTACTCAGCTGTATGGCTTAAATTGAGCCAGTGCACCTTTGGTTCATACAGTTGAATTAAACGAAGACATTTTTATCAGATTTAAGATACAAATACCTCCAACTCAATCTTCTCACTGTTCAGGGCGAGATGCACAAGGGTGACAATGATGGTTTCCATCACAGGACGTGGTTGATGACCAGCAGCTAAAACTTCCCTAGCTTTAACAAGCTTGTCCCTAAATAACACCACCAATTTTACGCTAAAATTTGACCTGAAAAATGAAAAATCACAGTTAAGAATGTTAACTCTCTACCAGTAACAAAGCATTCACCAGTAATGACTGTATGACACAATTCACACAGTTCTAAAAAAAAAAAGTATGATATTCATTTGCAGCATCTGAAAAAATGTACGACACAATTAATGCAAAGCATCTACATATAACTTGCTAAAATAATGTATGCAACAAGTATGCTTTATTTGACATCATACAGTATATCAAGAAAGAGCTCATCATGACCATCCCATGTTTGGAAAAGAACACCAACTCTTTTTGCCAGGGAAATTCGAACTCGGAAGTCAGGATCTCGGAGCATCAGTAGCAGCTTCTCGACCATGGTCTAAATAAAATATACACAGCAAAAACCATGCAACAGAAAAGGAGCAGGAAAATATCAGAATGATAGTGATGGCACTAACACTATATAAGAGGTAATACCAACAGAAATCTGCACTTTGACTTTTTTTTGTAAAAGGGAAATTGATACTTATCACAACATGACAACCATAAGCACCTGACCGATTTGAGGATTGAGCAATACAAAGTTGCATATGCAATCAATGAGCTTAACGCGACCAAACCAATCAAAGTGGTCATTCTCGGCAATTTTGTTAACAATGTCACCCAATGGTACCAAACTCTGAGAGTCATTCTCTAGAACTAACTCCATGGAAGCCACTGAAGCACCCTAAAAGCATTAACAAATTACATCAGAGGTTACGAAAGAAGCCAGAAGATTTTACCACATAGATATACCAATATGCACAATTGGGTGACTTGAAAACTTTATATGTTACTTGTTTACCCTATTTAAATGTAACATTAATAACGTAGGTGATTGCACCGTACCTTTTCAGATAATCCCAATTCAATAGAATTAGCGAAATTTTGTTCCTTTGAGACTCCGTTTAAGGTCATCAACGTCTGTAACAGACCACATATAGCAGCCAGTATCTTTGTCGGTTGAAGCTTTAAGTCAGCAAGCATATCAACCATTTTGCCTAATGCCAAAACCTGCAAAACCGTATATATATATACATACATTTTACCGATGGAAGTTAAAGCTGTTTGCTGTCCTCATTTACAGGCACATGGAATCAGGAGGTGGCATAATGGGCAAGTCAAGTGGGTTGCGTAATGTTTTAAAATATAAAACTGCTAATTTTTTGGTATTTGTCAAAACAGGTTGGTTGACCCAAAACAATTTTTCGTCCAACATTTCATTAAAAACTAGTGTGTCCGATATGCCTACAAAGAATTTGATTCTTCAAGTAATTATACACCAACACCCACTTTGCCTAGCGTTATCAGGGTGTCCCAACAACCAAAAGGTTGTGGGTTCATATCCCAACTCAGACATAGGTGTATTAGAGGTATGCAATGGGTATGGCCTTGCCTTTTACAAACAAAAAAAAAGAAATATGGTAATCATCAATATTTTCAGAGAAAAATATGATTCAGGAGATCTTATGCATTGAAAACAAAGGGGCAACTTTTAGCCCGCTTCACCCAGTGACCTGTCCCTTTTAAGCTGATTATTCATTATACCCGTTTGACCCATTAAAGATAATAACCCAAATTGACCCATTCATAAGTAGATTGATCAAAGTTGCCACCTCCAAGAATCAGTATCTTCTATATGGAAATTGGAGAGTACCATGTCAGAAAACCCTTGGCAAGACGACCAGCAGGGATGTTGGCAAAGGTTAAGCAAAAGGCATTCAGACAGCTGGACAGATACAAAAATGAAAATTAAATCATGATAGCATATTGAAACAAGTTAACTAATTAAGAAGATAATATACCCTTTGGTTACTTTCTATTCGCATTAAATTGAATAAAACATCCCATGTGGCAGCTGGAAGAACTGGGAAAAAGCTCGAGATTAATGATATAATGTTCAGCTTCATATTAATACTAGGAGATGCCCCGGATGTCTCTCCACCTTTACTCGTACTCATATCAACATCTTTGGAATCCTCATTCGCATCTAACTCTAGATCCATGACCGCCATTTTATTGCATTTCAATGAGCGAGATTCTTGAGCGGACACACCTGGATTAGACCAATCAGGCTGATCTCTCTCAGACTGAGGATTATCTGTGCCATCAACAAACTCTTCATATAATTGACTCAGAGCTTCCAAAAGTTTCTTCAGTGATTGGATTATCTCGGTATAAAATGTGGAATCACACTCTTGATAGCTGAAGAGCGGCGAACAAATAAAACTTCTAAAAGAAGTTAATATGGAGTCCATTCCATCAAGACCAGAACTGAAGCCAAACAATCCGCAACGAACATCACTGGAACATTTCTCAATAACGGAAACAGCATGACCCAGCATTTCTAAGATGTATTGACCTATTTTGGTGAGGAAAGAAACTTTTTCTTCTTTCAGCCTGATGGCAACAACGGCAAGTGTTACAGGATGAAGTGAACATGACAAAATAATAGTCCATATCTTAAACCCACCCATTCCTACAATCCATCCCATCCCCCACCACTAGAGACAACAAGATGTGCGAGTCAGGCATGTTCGATAAAAAGTCAAAGCAGGTTCAGGTTAAAACGAGCAAATTTTCATGTGGATCAAAACGAGCAAGTCAGGTTGGCCTTGTAACAGACGTGTTAATTAAAATTATGAACAAAATAAAAAATACTATTATGAAAAATATCTAAATGTTTGACTAAAACAACAAAAAGTTGTATACATTGATAATAGACTTTAGGTGATTTATAACCCATTTGACCTGTTCCCCTTTTATCTAAAGTTTTTAATGACTCATTTGAGACAAAACACCACCAAAATCAACGGAGTCTCAAGTAACGGGTAGAATTTTCCACCTATTTATTTGGTATAGGTTCACAACAGCCAGAAAAATTAGAACAGTGAGGATTGTTCCAGACTTCCAGTATAGTAGGTGTTGTCATATGTAAGAAGTACATATGAAATACCATATTAGCAAATAATTCAAGAAGGCCAGAGCATACCTTATAACATATGATCCATAGATGAAATTCGACCAAAGAGCAGATAGAAAGAAAACATCTGACAGAAGCATCGTTTTAATTTCTTTATTCCCTATGACTTCAAGAACGTTGAGCTCCATTTCACGAAGTAATGAGTCCCTCAAATGATGTGGAAGACGCACCTTCTGGTGAAACTGACATTGAGATGCCTAAAATATAATAAAACGGTAACTGCTGTAAAAAGAAACATTTCTCTTGTCCCACCAGATAAATGCATTTATGTAGAAAAGAGTTGATGAGTAAGTGAAAGGCTGGAACCTCTCGATAAGGGTCGAGGAAAATTTCAGCAAGCACTTCTACGGAGCAATCAAACAATTCATGTGAACTTTCATGCTCCAGTTTTTCAACCTATGAGAGCCGAAAACTCACATTTGTAACTAAAAGTAATCAAATATCAACATACAGAATAAAAGCAAAATACCTCCACACTGTCATCAACAGTTACAGGGATGTCAACGAGATGATGAGACAAGGACCATTCTTTACCACAATGCGCAAAACAAGCAGTACCAGCACAAAGGGAGAATACAGCTGCTGGCAACAGCACAACAAACTGCTCATTGAACACCAAACGGTCCTGAATAAGACGTTACCACAGTTATCGCACCAGAGCATTCTAATGCTAAAACTTGTACATAAAACTAACCACAGATTAGTGTACATATTTTCATCCAACAATATGGTTGAAGTTTAAATCCATTTTCTACTTTACAAAGTACTTTTCTATTCTTGCCACCCAACTGTTTTCCCACTAGAATAAAAATGTATACATTATAATTAAAAACATCACTATCACCATCAGTTAGAGGAAAATAGAGGGGAGTAACAAAGTCTTAAGGTGTCTGAAAAAACAAACTCACATTCTCCTGGGATATATCTACCCTAAAAACAACACAGTATCATGATTCATGCATGTATTTTATTAATCTCGTATGTATAAGACCAGTAAGGACACACCTAAACTAGTAATAGTATCGACCAAAAATAAAGCTATGATGCTACCTGAACTAATCTGCAGTTCACATCTATCTGAAAAAACAAGTACAACAAAAAACCCTAAAAAATGATATTTTAACTTTAATTGATAAGAGAAAATAGCATAAAGAAAAATCAATGTTAAAGGTTTCTAGCCAGCACGCAAACAACGTCGAACATACATCAGGAAGAATAACTAGACGACCATTCGTTGTAAACAAACCTGCCACTAAGTAAGGAAGAATAACTAGACGACCATTCGTTATAAACAAACCTGCCAGTTAAGTAAGCCCATAACTGTCCTTAAGAGATCCTTTCTCAGATGTAACACATCCCGCAGGTCACCCTACACAGCAAGCAAAAAGTAACAAGATTCATTATGGTAGAATCAGCAATCAACTAACCTTCTAGCACTAAAATCACCTATGTGAATGCATTAAGCAATTTTATTAACACAAGAAGTACATAAATATATATATATATATGGTAGGAGGATCAAAAAAGAAGGAAAATTTAGGGAGAGAAGAGAAAGAAGCAAACTGATTCAGCATTTTATTACTATGATTCAAATTTGTATTACTTTAATTCTACATTTTATTGCTTCGGTTCAATATTTTATTAATAAGATTTAATTGTTGTTGCTTTGATTCAAAAGCTATAGGTAATAAAGAATCGAATCACAGTAAAATACTGAATCAGTTTGCTTCTCCCTCTTCTCTCCCTAGAACCGACTCATGTATATATATATACACACACAGAAATAGGCTCAACCACCCACAAAAAATAAGGGAGCAAAGGTAGAGACAAACACGCCAAAAACTTAAGAAACAACCAAAAACACCACTCAAAACAACACCAAAAAACTGCACACCAGCTAAAAAATGGGGTTAGGAATGGGTATGGAATTCAATGATGGTGCCTGGTCTATAATGCAATCAATCATTGGCCAGGACTAGACATTACTCTATTCCCCACAAAATTGGGGGTAACAAAAAAAAAAAACTTTAATTTACATCTACCGCTACCCACTCTCCCTATTCCTCCCCCATTTTCTTCAAAATTAACGATAAAATTAAAACAAATAGGAGAATAACAGTTGCTGCAGAAAAATTTAATAGTATAGCGATTCATGAAGATGAACTTCACTGGGTTATAGCTTCCTCTTTTTTTAACATCAAGTTAACCACATGCACAATGTTAGAGAATCAATCATATATTTCATATTATATACTCCGTATTATATATGTGTATATATAAAAACATGTTGAGTTCAAGGGTTTTCAGAATCCATGATTCAACAAACAAGAGTGTAAACTCCAACCTTTTTTAACCGGTGGTTGGAGAAATAATTTTGTTTAATGCTAATACTTGAGTCTTGACCTGATTTCATCTTAGATTTAATAATCAATTAAATTAATTAGAGACTGAAAGGTGTGAAGAATTATCCCGGTTGCTGATGTTTGATTCTATCTGTAACGGCACTAGCATTGAAACTTCTCCGCTAATACCCCAAATCAACCACATAGTTCATTACCATATCGTTATAAATCAAGCATTATTAGTGGAATGATAATACCCCATTCCATTTCCCATCATTAATTTTCCTTTTTCCTTTCCCAGTCCCTCAAATTAACCAAGCGCCCCCTTCAATGTCATTTTTCCCATAATTCCACAAATTAGTCTCAAAAGTTTCATCCACAATCAGCAGCTAACTAATTCAGATTAAAATAAATTTTAGCCTCCCAAAATCATGATTTTTTTGTTGTTAATGATTAGGGTACTTTTGTGGTAGCAAAACACCATTCCTGCTGCTCTTACATTGAAGTCATGCTGATTGATTTTAACTTAGCCTAAAGTAATCGTGTAGCAGGCCGAACATTTATCAAGCTGTGAAAGTTAGTAGGTAATAAAGTAAACCCAACTAATCCTATCCTAGCCTAATTTTATCCATCGTGATCTTTTACAAACTTAATTTTGGCAATTACTTGCCAATCGAGACACCAAATGGCACTTGAGGCCTAGCGCACCAATAAAACAAGCCTGAGAGAGGATTTTTTATTTTTTGAAGCAATACTACTTAAGGCAGGGGCGGATCTAGAAGGGGGGCGCATATAGGGAGAGGTAATAATGGCACAAGAAGGAATTTAATGAATCTCAGGTTCAAATCTGACACTGTTATCAATCCTTTTAGGAATCACACCTGCAAGCCAGAGGACATAAAGCTTGTCCGACCAATGTATAAAGGGCACTTTGCATAAAGTCTGAGAAGCAGTTAGTCCCACCACTGATTTTTCTAAGATACAAAAGCAAGTCATAAAATTTGAAGACCACGGATAAATGATAAATCGTCTTGCAGCTGATACTAATCATCTTTGTCATGAGGGTATATTCTTCTTGTCGAATATCTTAATAAACCATGTAGAAAAGTCAAATAATTGAAATATCGCAAAACAACTACCCGAACCACTTACATGGGATCCTTTCTTTGAAAAGTAGCCTGATATGAAGCGTAAAAGAGACCTGATCATCATAATAACAACTTTAGGAGAACACGAGAATGATAAAGAAACCAGGTGGTTCAGAAAAGAATTAAAAACAATTGCTAAACTTCAATTTCAAAAAAGGGTATCCAAATGGTAACTGGTTAATAACAATATACTCCCCGACAAGATTGTTAGAACTGAACCATAAGTCTGCTAATCAAGATTAATCATCAATAGCAAACACTCCAAGGAAGTGGAATACAGAGGTGTTTAGTTCTCTAAATCAACAAGCTATTACCTTTTTAATGTTTTTTTTGTGTAAAAATACTTGCTGTTCTATAGAAGACTCTTCTTAGTATATGCTATCATAAATCAAAGAAAGATTTGTTTTCTCTCAGGCAGACAGTGTAAAAGCAAACCAAACAATATCAAACTGTATTATAGGCTCTCTATTTTAGTTTATTCTAGCAAAAAAAAATGTCTTCATTGTTTAAGTCAAATCAGGCCATATATCATTCACTAGAAGTCGCAATCAAACAAGTAGATATGTCACAAACACTTCTTGCAAAAACTATAATGCAGATCAAGTCCAATTACACAGACAGGTTGGTTCCTTTAATTTCATGCAAACAATCAAGATGCTTCAAAGGATACAAAAATGATATCCAAGAAAAAACATAATCATATGATTCGAATACACAAACATTCGAAATAAAAGGATTCTTGGTAGATCCCTAAGTGAACTTACACCGACGGGGAACTTTTAAACAAGCGAAGATCCCATACATCATGAGATACCATGAAGTTGCTCCCTGTGTCCTAAAAAAGCATATGAAAAACATAATTTCCAAATTAAATTTAATTAATTCTCTGTAGGCGAAGATATACCATTAAAAAAATACTGTAAATCTAATAATAAGGGAAGACAAATAATTTATTAGATCAGCATGCTTACACTGATATTAACATTTCCAAGAAGAATAAGAGCAGCATCTGCCTGAATAAAGGATAGTACAACATTAGCATCAATATAAAAAAATACCAATATTTCGATGCCATTTTATTTTTCATCCTAGTTAGTGGGAAATAGAATCTTGACCATAGAAAATTGCAACTCCTAACATTTAATGTCTCAAAAGTCAAACCTTACAATCTCAGCTGAAGAAATCACCATGAAAGTAATGTATTTCTTTTACAACCATTACCAACTGAACAAGAAACTCCAAGCTAATATAAACAATTCAGTGACAAGGCCCAAGTAATATGCACATTGCTCTTTCCATTCAAGATGACTTGTATTGATCTTATCTATGTGGCACCAAAATTATGGTGTCAGGAAGGATCTTTCATATTCCATATCCCTTACAATTCTTTGATAACCAAAAGGCCCAACATGATATGCACTGTGCTTCAAGGGCACACAACCATATGCAGCAAATGCAACATAACGTTGAGACTATCACGATAGGTAGAATAGGTAAAGATCGTGCCAAGTGTAAGATTGATTCGCAACAGCGACAAAAGAACATAGACATATGAAAAATGTGTTACTACAGATGATTTATAAAATATAAAATGATGAATAGAGCATACGAATAAAGAGCTAGACTCTTCTTCCTATTAGACGCCAATAAAATTTATAAGATAATAATAGTAATAATGTGCACCATGATTCAACCTTGTGTGATTCTCAAATTAAAGGAAAAGCGTGAATTACTTACAACTGATGCAACATTATTGAACATTGGTAAACCGCGTAGTAGAGTGTTCCATATTGTATGCCAGCCTTTGTACAACTGAGAATGTTACAAAGTTAAGATGATGGTTAATGACTGAAATAGGAAGATAAGCCTTAAATATAATGTAATACTTTGAAATCTGCAACAATACGAAACATTAGCTTTTACAAAGTAACCATGGCCATGGATTACATGAGGTACAAGAAAAAGAAAAGCAACAACAAACTATGATATTTGGAATCTCACCCTAAAGCGTAATGATAAAATTCCGTTAATTGAAAAATTGATTGTTAAAAAATTGCAATTGAATCAAGAGAACATCTGTGCCACCATTAGCAGATGTCATTTGTGTGATCAAATTCTGAAGACTCCTGGTAAAGTACTTGAATGGATTGGGATTTAGTTTTCGATCATTTTCGACAGATTCTCAAGAGAAGATATGTCAGCTTGTAAAAAACATCCCAAAGACCCAAACAATACCATCAATACAATATGTTCAAAATACAAGTACTTAAACAATATTCAGATGTACACACAACTTATCAACTATTTTTTTTCCAGAAAGCTAAATAAAGTAAGAAACCACACCACACCTGATTATTAGTGAATTCCACTTTTGCTGAGCAATTCGTTCCATTAATACCACACAGTAGTACTGATGAGAGTCCTTGAAGACTCCTGGGAATGCACATATACAGATGTTCAGAGTCTATACAAAAGAACCAGAGCTAAAAGAAGAGTACAAGACCGTAGGGATGTACTCCCTATTCAACTGTGTTTGTGATGTGTGTATGCTTCAAGCTGTTTAATGAATTTAAAAAGCCAGCATACCGTAGAGTCCACAGAAGACCATCATAATTATGCTCCATGGTCGCAGCATTCATTATTCTGTAATAACCCATTGAGTTACATTAGAAGCCATATGGATAGTAAAGTAACTATCATCTACTTGAAAACATGTCTAAAATCTAAACACGCACACACATGTCTAAACACCCATTTTTAAGACATTCTTAACTACTTTAGGAATAATAATTATCATTGCCCAAAAAAACGTTTCCTTACAGGTAACAACATGCAACCTTATGACCACATAATATGTTATAACTACAGGATGGGATATTAAAATCAAAAATAATAGTTGAACTGTTTGCTATCCCATTATACTTATCTTTCTTGTTTTCCTTCTGTTTTTACTGTATCGAGAATTCATTTCATCTTCTCCTTACGCGCTAATTTAGCAATATCCTTGATATGTTGTTTTCTTTGTGAAATTGAAAACAACAGATACAGGCCATATAACAGATTCATAAAGCACTATCCCTAAGACACATGTGAATGTAGCTAACTACAAAAACGCATCTAGTGTGCAGTGTACATGCAATGTTTATCGCTACATTTTGTTTCCACTCGTCTAAGATATCAAGATAGTAAAAGGAATGGGCCCAATCATAATTGTTAATGATCACTAGAATTATACTAGTTTCCTAGTTTATCTTGTTTCTTTTTCATAGTCCTCTAGGCTTTTTGTACTCTGTATATATTGAGGTGTTAACCTCCAATTTTAAAAATGGACATATATTTCCCTAGAATCTGATTACAATCCTATTAGGTATTTAACCATCAATAAGTTCTAAGTGGACTCTCATCATATAGAGAATTTGTAATTGCATTCGTAAATATCTTAATATGACTAATAAACATTATGCACCTTCAAGATAGGCTTTCATATGGATGCAACCAGGCTGAATCAAGATAAGTAATAATTGAATATTCGTGGACGGTTGGAAAGAATAAATTGGGTATATTCATATTCAAGCAAAGTTACCTCTCAAAGCTTGTGGATAATCCTTCAAACCAATAGATAAAATGGTCACGCTTGATGCGACTAGCGTAGTTGCGAACAAGGAAGCAAAATGCTGCAATCCTGTCATAGAAGCAACACCCTCAAATTGTTTTTGATAGACTTATACAGAAACATAAGCCAACAACATAGAACAAGATAATCAAACAATTTTATTAGTAATAATAGATGTCATTGTACACTTTTCACGTAAAACCATCAACATATTGAGAGGCTCAATGAACAGAGGTTTTTAATCACAGTGTATGTAAAACGCATTTGCATATCTGGACATAACATGTTAACGCTAACAAATACACACACTTCATCAATAAAATTGAATAACAGTTACACAAAACTGTTTACCTTGAACCATCAACAAAATGTAGTGTACCGAACCCAACATGCAACTTCATGAACAGAAGAATGTAAATAACAGAAGAAGTGGGGTACCAAAGTAAACCAGCCCTAGATGACCTATGGATAACTGTAAATCCTAGAAGTAGTCCCATAAGAATTAAACCCCAACCTTTCAAGTTCATAGAAGGTATGGACATGACAACATAAAGGTGAAAGCATGCAAACCATAAGTTTTACTCTACATCGATTCAGAACTTACCAAGACCACTTTCCTTTAATGATTTGTTCCTTTACATAGACAACAACATGCTCCCTCCTGGCTCGTTTGTCAGCTACAGGTTCTTTACAAGAAATAAGACATCCCTGAAAAAGTTCATCATTTGTCACTTTTATTCAATCTTTACTGTGTGAACATGTTTAGATTTTAGAATTAAAAACGATGCATTTAAATTGAACTTGTGAAACTTCATCGTATCACATGCCTAAAGCATAAAGAGATTTAAAACATCTGAAAATAGAAAATTCAAATAAGACCAATATTGTGGTAAGATTGTAAGAATATAAATGAGATCATGAACCAAAATCCTAAACCTCATGGACAATGAGCTAAACAAATATGTGCAGATCTGAATCAGGTTAAGTGGCTAATGTAATAAAATGAGCAAATTCTGAAG
Source organism: Helichrysum umbraculigerum (assembly GCA_949592205.1). Lineage (NCBI taxonomy): Eukaryota > Viridiplantae > Streptophyta > Magnoliopsida > Asterales > Asteraceae > Helichrysum > Helichrysum umbraculigerum. The sequence continues at coordinate 21,139,235 of CATIUR010000003.1, read as the reverse complement.
ACTTCAAGTTCCAGACATCATTGATTACTTACCCGGCAAAACACAACAGCTGCAAGGTCCAGCAAACTAGATTGTGAGTTTGTTAAGTTACCACGCTTATCATCCCTGGTTGTGTCGCTCCTAGAATGATTGCAGCATGATGACTCTATATACAACTCCAATAAAAATAATTATAGTGAACACGAAGTACTTGAAACCAGAACCTACCATGGCAGACTGGCAGAAGAAGTACTAATTTGATCTAGTTCCTTTCCTACTATATCCAAAAGTTGTTCCAACAGAACACTGCCATCAGTAGCACCTCTAACTAACTTTAATTGTAACCTGGCGTATAAAACAAGTGCATCCTGTAGAAGAACAAAACGTATGGCCTAATTAAAAGCTGTGCATGGTACCAATATGAAAAAATTACAGAATGATAACACAACCTTCAGACCACGATCATGGGTCGTTGTCCAAACACGGAAAAGAAATTGATGTACAGCATCATGAATTTCTAATGATAGACTGCCCATATTCGGACCATCCCTTATCAAATATGTATTGATACACTCAACCAATTTGCGCAAAACCTTCCCTTCATCCCTAAAGATGACACAAAATATGCACTATACTGTGAATATAATATTGAGAAATAAATGTAAATCTCAAAAGGCCACACCAAACAGAAAAAATAAATAAATAAAAAATAAATAAAAAGTCAAAGAGCAGCTGATCATATATTCCATTACCTTAAATTAGAGAAAATGTTAACAAAACCTTTTGTTATTCCATCCCGAAGATCATCAGGAAAATCTCCAGGAGGACTATCAAGAAGTGAATGAAGAGTGAGGATGCACCGGAAAACCTCCTCCTTGGGATTTGCTTGTCCAGCATTGCGGTCATTTAAGCTAGTATCAACCTTTCCGAGGTACAGAAGAACCAGACCTTGTCGAAACATGATATCAATGATGAGCCAAGTTCAGTTAAATATTTATGTCATTAATTATGATGGACTTTAAGGCCATTAAGGTACTAGCTAAAGAAGTACTCACTAGAGTATACACGCTTCCGCAAGTAGAACTGGAGATGTTTAACTGCCAAAAGATGCCGTAGAATAATTCCATACTCAGATTGGAAGCTTGGAACATCCTTTAAAATATCCCATATATGATTGAACAGTAACTTTGCCACGGACAGAAGATGCAAACTCTTGCCTGTCAACAGATCATGCAAACCAATGACATGATTTTAATATATGCAACGTACTTGACTCTTTACAAACTTTACTATTATCGTTCATCTGGAAAAGAGGTGCATTTTTTCTGTTTTCCAACTTCAATTATAATGAAAACTCTATAATGTAAAAAAAAAGTATTTGTCAACCCCTGGCCTTAAAATTGCTCATCCCAACTGCATTTCATATCAACTGCCTCTCCAGAAAATGGATACCTATTTGTCTGATATTTTGGAGGTGGGTGGTTTGAAGGCACTGTTGCTTATTTCACATCATATATAATAACTTCACTTATTTTTCCCCTCAAATCAATCTACACCCAAGAGTGGGGTAATTCCATCAGCCACGTGTAATGTAGAATGAGCAGTGTTACAAAAGAAGCACAATAGATCTATCAACACCGTGTTTTAATATTTCTTTCAAAGTGATTTATCTAAGTAGCCGCTATCATTAATTGGAAAATATATATATATATATATATATATATATATATATATATATATATATATATATATATATATATATTCATAGACCACACTAGTGTAAGATGAAATATGGAAAAGCCAACAGGTGAACTTTTATCAAAAGATAGCATCCAATAAACTCGGTATGTGAAAAAGAAATGATACTTAAGCCAAAGTGGTACTACATCAGGCCAAATGGTGGTATACACACGTGTACCATAGCAGTCATTTTCTTATACAACATATCACAAATACATACCATCTTCTGCTCGTTGTACCACGATTCTAAGAGTCTTTGCAAATGCCAACTTCGGCGCACGCTTCTTACTTGCATACACCTCCAACGATATAGCTTTGGTAAGCAATTTAACAAGAAAAGGCCACGTCTCAGCTGCAACAACAACAAGAACAACAAATAAACACAAATCAACAGTAATCTTGCATTGTAACGATTTACATACTTATTTCATTTGTGCAGTGAACTGATACAAATCCAACATTAGATGATACAAGGATTCTACTCAACCAATTTCTGCTACTAGTGAATATCTAGTTAGATTAGACTAGTAACTTCTTCTATCATTCAATCAATCCGATAAGTGTCAATGTAGTTCATCCAGATTATCAATTAAATTCGTAAATGTATAATTCAACTTACCATGTGGCACATCATGAGGATTAAGCAATGATGTATTGCGCCCTAAATATCTACAAAATTCGATCAACCGTTCTCCTTCTAACCACGTATTCAACAATTTAAACCCTTCCTGATCGTTAAAAACACAAAAATCACATTCAACATATTTAATTATTAATCAATCAATCAAAAACGAAATAAAGAATCATGAACAAAATAAAGAACCAAGAACGAAGTGAAGAATGAAAAAGGAACTTTACTTCACGAGATTTTGCTTTATCCGAAGAAAGCTTTGAGACGATTTCGTCAATATCTCTGGATGTGACCATCGCATTAAAACAGATGAATACAAACAATTTTTTGAGGTAAAACTGAATGTGCGAGTACTGATTAGGTACGATGATGATGACGATGACGATGACGATGATGATGAGATGATGATGATGATGATGATGGTTAGGGTTTTAGTGTGCCTGAGTGTTGTTTAACTTTAAAGAGGGTTTAAGGCTGGCGGGAGAGACGATGGCAAAAGAGGGTTTTTGGGGGAGAAATAAAAAAGGTCAAACTGAAAAATGGTCGATGCCTCGACGGACCGACTTAGCGTAGTGGGTTAACTCATGATCGGTGTTAAGTTTATTAAAACACATGCCCAACAAACAATTTAATTTAACATTGGAATTTAATTTAACACTACGGGGTGTTTGGATTTGCTTATTTATAAGCACTTGTACGTTTAGAAAATAAGTAGGGGACATCTTACTTATTTTTAAATGATTATAAATGATTATGATTATTGCTTAGTAAATAGTCAGAAAAGCAGTTCATGAAGGTGTTTGGATCTGCTTATCTGCTGTCAAAATAAGCCAATAAGCAGATAAGTACTTATTCAAACAATGTCAAACACCCCCTTATATATAATTTTGTACCAAGTGGTTCGGTGTTCAAGGCTAAAAGAGATTCGCAAAAATGATTTTTGACCAATGAAATAGAGAAAAATTGACATTGGGTTAATTGGCATTTAGAACTCAATGTTGGAGTTTAACGTCGGGCTTAAAACTGCCGGGAGTGGTTAATCATAGCCGTCAGCGTTAAACTCCTAAAAATGGATGGCCACGTAAGCCCCACTCATGCTCAAAAAATTATCTAATCAATTGACCTTTGAGGGTCTGATTGTATTTTGCATTTTATAAATTTGAGAATAAAAATATCATTACCTACCAAATGGTCATTCTGTCGGTATTGAGGTCACTTTTTACTATGAGGTTGTTGGTTCAAGTCTAGGGTATATATATTCGTAAAAAATGTATACTTCGTTGTGGGGTGTATGAGTCCATTGTCTTTCTAAAAAGGTAAATAAAATAAAAATCACCTATTTAGATGCAACTAAATTACGGAGTATATTCTAACTTTACCATTCAATGTGAACAAAGGTCATAAACGATCACGGGATAACCCGATTAGGTCACATGTGAGTAAAAATGTTCGCGTTTTCCGGATAATCTGAACAAGGAATATATTATTATGAACTGAAGCATAAGGAGGATTTTGTGAATCAATAGCATAATGATATATAATTATTTAATAATGAAACCCTATAAAACATAGTTGTCCATTGTTATGTTCAAGCAAAAATTATCTCTTCATTCATTCCTCAATAATTGAAATAAACTAAAGTGAACAAACATACTTTGATTCAAAGTTTTAAATTGTGATTCAAAAATATTAGATAGTGATTAACAACTACAAACAATACGATGATTCAAAATTAATAAGTTGATGTAAAGAAAATTCGATTACACACAATAAATCTTAATAAAACAAATTTATGTATCCAAAGTAAAAGAAGTTCGACCTTTTAAATAGTGTCCTAAAGGTTAAATGCGCCGCACCAATTAGAACTTAAATGCCATACACAACGTGAATATAAATAATTGAATCCAACAATCAAATCTATAAGAAAAAAATAACCATTCAAACATATGATAGATCAATTTCTTTATTTAATTGCTTGAATCATTCTCTTTAATAATAAAAACTGGAATCCATCGCAAAATTAAAATTTCACAATTGCATAAAGAAAAGCGTTTGATCATTATGATTATTTGAATTGAAAACTATATACTTGAATATATACTAGATGATAGGTGACTAGGCGTATGTGTTTTACAGTCAATTTTAAAAATTTTGATATGGAATCTACATATAATCTCTCTTATATATTATAATAAAGTGTTAATTAGGTTGTCATTAATCAAATAATCTCATCCTAACCATTGAATTAATTAGATCTTCTAATTAGCACCCTTGATTAGTTTTAGATATAATGACTACCTAAATAGTGGGTTAGATGTATTCAAAATACTAAATTACCCTAACTTAATTAATTTGAAATTAAATAAAGAAACTGGTTTAAATTTTTCAAATTGAATTATAAACCTACGTATTATTCTATATACATAAATTTTTGAAATTTAATTGTATCCTTAATTTAAGCAACTTATATCCTTATTCAAATATAGGAAAATATATATTAGCATATATCATTCAAAGTCAACTAATATTTACTATAATATTGGAGTATTATGCCAACTTTTTTCAATCGAGATTTGCAAAGATTGTCAAATACTCAATTGAGTTTAATTAGTAAAACTATTTTATTAACTTCTTTCCTAACCAATATCACCTTCTTTACATCTTCCTTTAAATTCAATTAATTTAAGATTTCTTCCAAATCAATATTTCATATATGAGATTTTCATAGGTGGATCATTCCTTCTTCTTCTCTCCATTTTACTCCGTATTGTATATCTTCTAGGATTCAGTTTCTTTGTGCGAGTTTTAGGTTCTTTTACTTCAACAGGTTCTCGATTAATAAAAGTTAGTATTTCAAGTTACTATGTCTTCCCCCGTTCCATCAAAAGAAGCAGGTATGTTTTCTTCTTCGGTTTCCATAGCTATCCCAACTTCGTTTTGAAGTGGTCGTTTATCAAATAGCTTGCTGTGATTCTGGTTGTAAGAGACTTTACTATAATAATGGGTTTTGATTGATTTTGACATAAAAAGACTTATGAGGTGTCCTTCAGTATGTGGGTCTTATACTAAATCAATGAAAGGGTTCCACTAAATGAAATTAATATTTCTGGGTGGTCTAATTATATTAACTCGTGTACTTAAAGTTTCAATCTCCAAAGAAAAAAACCATATATAACCCAAATCGACATGTACACTTGGGATTATACCCATTTGACCCCTTTTCTATCAATCATGCGCATTTAGGATTTTGTGTAAACCAGTTTTAAAACTTAGAACTTGATATAATTCTCAATCCTTACCTGGCCCATCCATTTTTAGATATGTACAAAGACTTGTTTTAGTTTTGTACTCGGCCTGAGTTATAAGCTTATAAGTTATTTTAAGATGAAAATTGTTCAAATTGTAAATACATCCTGCCATTTATTCGTTAATAAAATGACTAAATAGTAACACCTCTAATGAAAAGAAAACGGGCGGAGTTGGGTCGAATGGGTCAAACAAGTTGCTTTTTTATTTACCATTATATTATGTGTTTTTTAAGTATGTTTACTATGTAAGTTTCAATATTTCATTCTTGTGTTTTAGTTTATTTACCCAAGTCTTTTGAGTTGTGCAATATTTTGTGTGCGCGACGGCTCTGGTTTTGATTTTATAGGGATTGATATATCTTTAGTTGGTTTATGATTCAGGAGGCTATGCAAAATGGTTTGACTTTTGTTTGGAGATCACCTCGTGCTATAATATTCCACTAAATGTGATTATTTGATCTCTTTTGAACATGTAGTCTCTAATTAAATGCAGATAATCATGGAACTATGTGTTTTAAGATGGGCACACAAATGGTCAATGGGAATGTCATGGGAAAATTTTCACATACAGGCGCTTTACTTGGAATGTATTATATGGCGGGTTTAGGGTCTGGAAATGTACCAAAATTTGACCAAATGTCTATTGTGTGTACCCAATTTATATTTGCTAATTTTAATGGATCTAACTTTCAAAAAGGGTGTTTTGATGTACTTTGATGACGTGGTAGGCTAAAAGTGCAAGAAGGTCAATATAATGTATATAAGAAGATTTTGCTTTTCACCAAAGAATTAAATTATGGTGTGAATGATGGGAAGTTCATAGTGCGTATCTTAATTGACAAGAGTCTATGTGGCTATGAGTGTGTTTCATGTGATAGCCCGCGAAATCGCGGGTTATAATCTAGTATTTAATAAAAAAATGTTAGTTCCCAAAAATACCCTTCCACCTTAATTTAAAAAATTTAGAAAATACAACTGTTGACCTACACACCGGTCGTAGATATTTCTGATGGTGATGCAAGCTAATAGTGGGTTTTAAATTTATAAGGCTGGGGCCTATGGATACTATTGATGCTAAACTGGAAGGCTAGTAAAGGATAAGTATGACATAGGATCGTTCTTTAAAGCGTGATGAATTGAAACTAGGGGATTTAAAAACTTTTATGTATTTAGCTGGAATAAAAAGTTGGTTTTGGTTTGGGGTTTTCTAATCTACTAAATAAAGTAAAAACAAGATAAAGGTGGAGATTACTTTGGACGTTTAGCGATTAAAGCGATTGCCTACTATGATGTGGTCAAGGGATAATTAATAAGAAGAGTTCTAGTTTGGATTAATTCGTAAGTTAATGTGAGTTATTACTACAATCCTTCCATCGAACTGACGCGGAGATGTCCACAATCAGGCAGAAGGAATGTCACGAGGATTGCAGAATACATTGACACGTACACCGAAAGTTCTCTCAAATGTACGGTCGTATTATTCAACAGTTATTCTCGAATCCTATCCCCTAATCTCGGTCGTCAGAGATGTCTGAATCATGGCATAGTCCGTTGAATAAACAATCTTATAAACGGGTTTACCCTCGCCGGAATAAGTTGGAATAACTGGTCTAGGCTGTCGAATAATACGTCATCACTTATTCGTACGAATTATCGACACTACTCAAGTATGCGAAATAACAGGGGTAATTTATTTTATGAATGGAAACCTAAGTAATACTTTTGTCTTGATATTCGATCCGTAATATAACTACCTTCGGTCATTCCAGACTTCTGTACGTTTGTACTTTGCATAGAGCATTTCCAACACTATATCAAGGAACATTCGAATAGGGGCCGTCATATTACTTCACGATAACCTAAAACCTTTTATGCTTTACTATTATGACAATCATAAGGCAACAATCAAACAAGAACATGCAACAAGGTGATCAGAATAGTATGTAATCTTAGGCGGGCGAAAGTATTATCTGGGTCGGGGATACTCCGAAAGTTGCCTCAAAAGTATCTTCTGTTTGAATTTAATCTTAATCTACCACTACTCCCATGTTCCGTGTCTCTTAGATCTTATTTCAGTCTAGAGAACACCGGCTATGCCGAGCTCAATGATTTAATCTGACATAGTATAACTAAGTGACATGTACCCTATGAGTTAGCTACGTTCATTTCTAGATAAGGTATTAGTCATAACATGAGTTGGGCAGATAAACGATAAAGATTTAATCCCTACATCTATTCATAATTTAAATTATCCGCAACTACGTAACATACAATTTGTTACATATTTAAATATTCCTTAGAAGACAATCATAGCAGACAATTGAGTTATTTAGCTAATCATGGAAAATCTAACATGCATAATTAAATATTGAAAATAAACAGCAAACATAATTTAAATAATAAAAGAAAATAGAGTAAAGCATGATACAACGTACAATAACTCGCAGCTAAATTGCGTTACCGGAGCACCTCCGTACAAGGATATTTAATCCTTTTTAATTAATTAATTAGCTATCCTAATTAATTAAAACTAATCTAAAAAAATATATAGAGCTGATTTCTAGAGAGAGAGTAAGCTAGATGTGTGTTTTTTTGAAAAACGAAACTAAGCATATATTTATAGTTGAAATCCGGCTCACGATAGCGAAGTTAGGCTCATTTTAGCGAAAAAACGCGCGCGGTATGGGTACGGACAAAAAGGTAACCGGAAAGCACGCATACGGACGAAAAAGTACGTCCGTTTTCGATGATTTTTTTGCGTTGGATTCGATTTTTAAAAACGAAGACTTTGATGTAAAGAAATCCTTAAGATGATTTTCCTATGTTGAGATATCTTGTTCCGAATGATTTGAATCTTTCGTTGCGCGTAAAATCTTCATTCGTCATCCGTTTTTTATGATTCTTTTTGCGTTATATTCGATTCTCGAAAACGAAGAATTTTTCATGGAGAAATCTCTGAGATTATTCTTCTTGCTTGATAATCATGTCTTGGTTGCTTCGAATCTTCAAACGTGCGTGAAATCTTCGTTTTTCGTCCGTTTTGCTTGATTTTTCTCTTGCTGTTAACCTACTTGACAAAATATCATTAATTAATATAATATTTGAGCTTATTTTCCAAGTATTGTTCTAAAATGAGAGAGATATCGATAGTAAAAACGTGACTTTTTACACGATATCAACAACTTTGTTAAAACTAAACCAAATATGTACAAATACGATCACAACACTCATGCAAGTATGCAACACTCATGCACCCTCTGTTATGTATGTATGTAACTTTAAAACAAAGCCACACATCATTACATGATGTTCAAAATGCAGCTCAAGAGAGCACCTTCCAATGCCCATTATCCAGCTTCACTTATTAACTATTATGTTTGACTTCTTCCGTTATAACCCAGTTTGACAACCCTTCGGCCCGTAGCCCAATTTTCCAACTTCACTTATTAAGTGTTATAACTTACCTCTTCCATTTTGGCCCATTTTGACACCCATATAGCCCGATTAAAAAATAAGTGGCTAAAAGTGATTCTCTTCCTTCTTTTTTGTGTGTGTGTGTGAACTAGCTCGGCCCTCTTCAAACCCAGCCCAGCAGCCTAACTCCACAACATCAGATCATCATTCACCAACTTCCATGACTCGTTCCAACCACTTTCGTAGAATGCAATTAACTTCCTAAGCTTCTCTTCTACAGTTACCACAACCCATTCCAATCAAACATGCTCGACAATATGGTCCAACACCATCACGCTCTATAACAACTCGCAGCATGCATGGCATATTTAAGCAATTAAGCCTAACACTAAACTTAATCTGTTTGCATCGGTCATCTCCACTATTACACCCTCCCCTCTTCCTCGAAACCCAAAAGAGGCATTGTCCGATCCAAATTGGTAAGATTCCATGATCGATAAATCTCATGTGGTAATTTTCGGTGAAGAAAAAAGAAATCATTTCGAATGGCAATGTTGACGATTCATCCATCACAAACCATTTCGATAGGTACCTTGTTTTTCCTTCCCCCAAAAGCAAATATTATCAGTAACTATATTAGAATTGTACACTTGTGATATATAATGTTATGTAATGTAATGTATGTACATGGTGACGTTTTTAGGGTCACGAACAAGGAGATGAGTGGGTCATCCCAAACAACAAAAAATGACAAAATTAGACCATAAGAAATTGACAATAGAGTCACAATAATTAAAGAGATATTTATTTGCTTCCGTAGAGGAAAAGTTAAGGAAATCAATTTCAAAGGGGTATCTCCATGTTGAATATGCTACTAATACTTACCTCCACCAACCTCTATGTCTGTCAATACTTACTAATTGTGTTTGCACTTCACCCCTCAAATTTGTGTAAGTATTTTAGTAAGCGTTACCAATTTTGCAATACAACTCCATATCCACTTAAGATTGAAAAAAGCATTCCATACAATGTTTTCATATTTATGTCAAAATTAAGATCATAAATTGTAACATTTCTAAGTAGAAAGTCAGTTCTAAAAATGTGTAGAGGTTACAAACTCCATGGTGCGACCGGAGTTTTCAACTACAAAATTTGTCATGTTTCCAATAATATGTGTTTTTAGGCTAATAATGAAAAGCTTGTAGAAGATAATGAGTAGCATCTTTAACATGTTTTCAACATGGAGGTCACCATATATAACGATGGTCATTGTCATTATAGACCAATACATATCATATACATATATAATATAGATGCATGCTTGCTTGGAACTTGGGTCAATAGACCCGGTCCATTCCTTCCTTCACGCGGCTACAATATTGATACCAAGTAGTAGATACAACTACCACAATGTATGCAAAATAGTTCATCTATCACACCATCAGAAAGAATTCAAAGTTTATGCATTCTTGAGTTTTAAACTAGAGGAAAGAAAGGGGAGGAGGAGAAACGAGGGGAAAAAAAGAATATAATATAAGTTATTTTATGTGTATTCTTTAGTCTAAAAGAAAGCAAGAGAAATGGTAGAAAACTCATGATAAATTCATATATTTTAGATCACCATTAAAAAATTTTGAAATAAATTAAGCGGTTTCACATTTATAACCATTAAAATTGAAATTATTAGGGTTAAAATGGTTATTGTATAAAACATTATTAGTTTTTTCTTCCTAATGCGCCTATCTGGGCGGAAAGTATTTAAGAAATTTTTTTTTTTCTATAAATCTTGTTTTATTTTCCTTTCATTTCCTTCTGAAAAAATACTAGAATGAAACGGCCTGCTTTTTTTTTTTTTTTTTTTCGACTCAAAATCAACTTATTTAAATGCCCCATGATTTTAAATTACGTAAATAAACTCCTTTGATACATTTTAGAAATTTATTCGGACTTAAACAAGTAAACTCAGACCTGGAGGGTTTACCCGCCGGGTAGGCTGGGTACCCTCCGGGTACTACAAACTCCCCGCCGGATAATCAAGTTACCCTCCGGGTAAGAACACTAATTTCGACACCCTTTGCTTATGTTACCAAATAATGATATATACCCCCTGCTTCGCCAAGTACCCACCGGGTACTTCCCTCTCTACCCGTCAGGTAGTCAAGTGTACCCGTCGGGTACACTGCTGCTACAGCAGTCTAGACTTAACCAAAATTTTCCTGTGGATTTTACCAAAACCACACTCAATAAACATTCATTTCTGCAAGTTTTCAACACCAGAAACGGTCTAACTTTTGCAACAAAACTTAGACATAATCTATGCAAATGTTTGATACTTTTAAAACGGCCATATTTCCAACATTTAAACAATAATGACTTCTCAAACTCAAGTTCAAACACAAGAGCAATTTAACAAAACAACTTCATGTCATTACAAAGCTTCACCACTATGGCACTAAATGTGCCATACTACCATTTCTACTTTATCTTTACTAAGTCGTCATGTTCCACCATTTGCACTTGATCAGTTACACCAAAACTACTTATCAACAACAATATTTTTGGATCAAGGCTTCCATTACCAAATACAAGTTTATATTCAAAATCGACTACAACACAAAGTGGGGCTTTCATATTTGTACTAAGAGCATGATTTCTACAAAAAGAGATATGACTTACTAACTTGTAGCAAGTCCCGCCACTAGTCGGTTCTTGGCGCTTTACCAAAATTGACCCTTGAACCACTTGTACCTACAAACATTCACAACAATAAAAGGGTAAGCAACAAGGCTTAGTAAGTAATGGAAAACAAGAAAACATCAACAACAACAATATGCAACAAGGTGATCATACTCAAATGATCAACCTACTACTTTATTAAGGATCCTTAATCTACCAATTGTTCGTACTCAAAGGAACACTAAAATGGTGTCAAGATTCATTTTATCATTTGATCATCACTCAAGATTCACAAATGAGCCTAATTAGTGAATCCCATCCCCCATTACTTATCTTTGTCAAATGTTATGAATACTCAAGCTCAAACGATTAGCTCAACAACTCTTTTAGTCACCTTGAATGATGTTATAATTAACTTAGAAGCAAGAAAACACAAGATTTAAGTTCCAATTTGTCCAAATCTCACTTGTTCTCCTCCCTCCCCTCTTGGTCGGTCAACACACACACAAAGTGTCGCACCCCCAAATTATGATGCGGAAGCGGGTCGGTTCGGGGCGCGACTAATCAATACACAAAGCACCAGATTACATAATGAACGACCACTACATGCGTCGTTTGATAAAATACATAGATATTATAAAAGTTTTACACTGTTATAACATAGTTTACAAAAGCTCCTGAGTTCGAATGACAGAGATTCTATGGCATAACTAAATTATACAAAATATAGTAATGCATGACAATCTCTTGATGTCTGAATGTGACTCGAGCTAATGGGCATCTTGAGTGGCAGAACTACTGCTGCTGAGTACCTGTGATACATGCTAAATTGGGTCAGCAAAAACGCTGGTGAGCTCACAGGTTTGTATGTCAACACATATTTGTATGAACCGCAAGATTTAATGATAATTGAATTTATAATGCAATTAAGCAAAATAAAAGTTATACAGCCATGAGCACATAGTCTGAGCTTAACTCGAGATGTCAGGTCCACATTTAAGGAATCCTGAGCGAGGTGCCTCCTACGAGTGCTTAATCAAACACTCGTCTACACAAATATTAATACATCCGTTTTACCAGTTAGTGCTTGCTAACCCGGATGAGGCTGGTCAGACCTATATGGATCCATATACTAATATTCACGCTACTACGTATTACCAAACTATGCTGATGGAGGGCTTTAAAAATGATTAGAGAAAATAACTCATGCAGTATTCGATTTAATGATACTTGCGTTCATATTGTAAAGCAAAACATGCAATGGATCACACCCCTGAGAAAACATATTTAAAAAGGGGCTATGAGACTCACCTGAGCCTATGAGATGCTACTAAGCACAATTGATGATTCAAAATGATTTGATGTCGTTACAACGACTGAACCTGCAGGGCGTCTTAGACGCGCAAGGTTTAATTGATTAGATGACTCTACGGACCATCTATGCTAGTTATCCCATTAACTAGTTATGACCAAATACTTTGGTTAATGATTATGTTTGAGTTTGTGAAAATGTTTACGGCCAATTGGTGATTGATTGAAATAATAATTCTTCAATTATTATTACTACTTTCAATTGTTGTGAACATATAAAAGCATATTTGAAGTGTTTAAATGTTGTATCGTATAAGTATGAAATATGTCGCGATGTCTGACACTTAGTGTAAACCTTTAGTTTTTAGTTTATGGAAAAACGGAGATCCGAAAACTAAAATACGCCATTTTCGACCCCTAGATGACTCCGGATGGCCTAAAACTGACTAGGCTAAGGTACTTAGCCTTGACCATTTAGCTGTTTTTGAATGACCGAGCGAATTTGAGCCCAATCCGTTACAATAAATTTTTCATCGAGAAGCTACCCTGAAATATGTTGTGAAATCGTCGACGTTTTCGAAAATTTATGTGTTCTGTTTTAGCTAGAATTCGCAGGGCTAGTTTATTGATCTGTTGGATCATGAAATATAACGGGGGAATCCGCCGTATTCATTTGAATACGCCGTATTGGTGGCTTTTGTGGGGAATACGCCGTATTCATTTGAATACGACCGTATTCATGAAAAATAGAGGGAATACGCCGTATTCCCTTGAATACGCCGTATTCCGGAAAAATAGAGGGAATACGCCGTATTCCCTTGAATACGCCGTATTCCGAAGACGCGCCGGGTAGATCATGTTTTCTGGGCGGGAATACGCCGTATTCCCTTGAATACGCCATATTCATATTTTCTGGGTGGGAATATGCCGTATTCCCTTGAATACGCCGTATTCCGAGGTCTGTGACGAACATCAGCTTAATCCAACAATTCGGGGTTCGATTTGGGGCATAATCAGTTCGTGAAACATCCTAGCATGCTAATATACTCAATATAAACATGTAAAATTAACAAAAACGTAATCGAATCCTTACAATTTATTTGATGAACGGATGATGATGATAATGGTGATGAAGATGATGAGATGATGAAGATGATGATGATCACTAAGATGATGATGAGGATGATACTTGATCTTGTTTTTGTAATTGTTGTTGTTGTTTGAAAATGAAAGAACCGAGAGAGAGATCGAGATAGATAGATGGAAAAATGAAAACATAAGGGTGTTTGATCAGTTTATTCATCCGGCTCCAATTATTGGAGTCGGGTGGGCTCCCATTTGTGGTACAAAATACCCGTGTTTTTGTACCCGATCAAAAAGTAATAAAATGTTTTAATTCGATAAATTTCTAAAATTGATATCGTACGTATTCTAATCGAAGTATTTTAATAAAAATACTTTTAATGAGATATAAAAATATATCATTGTTTTATGTTTTAGAGACGGACACGATTTGAATGTTTTCGTCGCGTTTGAGTAAAAGGTTGTAAAACGAAATATGTTTTAATTCAACCAAAGTAACTAGTAATTATTATTTCAAATAATAATTCATCTTTTATGAGTTTTGTAGCGAACGTTTTGATTTGTACGATACGTAATACTTGATATATATTATCAAAATAATATATAATACATAATGAGTTATTAAATAATAATTCTTATATTATTTAATATTGTTTTTCACCAATGCCATATATATATGAATCGGAAATTCGGCCGATTTGATAATGAACGATTAATTCTAATCGAGTATTGATATATATTCAACAATATATATTTTGATACATACAATTAGCCTATTACATAGCACTAACTACATGTATTACATAATGATTAGGAACTAAAAACTAGTCCTAATTTGACGGGTGTCACACAAAGCACACACTCTCTTTCCATTTCTAGATTTCTCATGAAGGAAGGAGGTTTAATTAACATACTTTCATTTTCTACCCTCAAGTTCTTCCTTTCTTATTTTGGCCACAACTAACTTCTCAAGTTTCAAATAATCTATTTTTGCCGCTAACTTAGAAAATATAACATACTAGTTAAAATTACTCTTTAAATTTAAATTATGTACTTACGAAAATTAGAGTGTTACATAGAATTTGATACATTTTTTGTTTCTCTTCTTTCTTTCTTTTTTTTTTTTTTTTAACTCGAGAATGCATTAAGAAGAAATTGAAAAGAAAAAAAAAAGCTAGTTTTATGTAATGTTTTGTATATACTGACTTATACAAAAGAAAGAAAAAAAATTGCACATACGACCCAAACACAGGTAAATCACATGTCATTATCAAGACTTGATTTGTAGATAGTAATAATACACTAAGCACAATGGGATGATGCACATGACAAATTCAAATTTAGTAACCTCGTCGTTATGGATTGATGGTTCGTCACCTTGTGCAAAACTCGTCTAAATTATGGAGACACCATAATCATAGCGAACCCAAGGTGGGTGTACGAGATGTCCTTACAATATTTTCTTTGTGAAGAAAGACGAAATCATTTCGATAGGCAATGTTGCCAATCACAAACTATGTCGATAGGTACTTTAATTTTCCCTCCTACAAAAGCTGATAATTCAAATTAGTAACTAGATAAAAACTGTACGCAATTATAATATATAATGTTATGTAATATAATGTAGACAAAATTACACGGGTCGTCCATATGGTTTGTCAAAAATTACAACGGTCGTCCCTAGCACTTTTTGTTGACATTGATCATCCATGTATGCAACATCTTGCATGGGTAGTCCTTCTTACTAAAGGCCATTAACCAGATCCGTTAAATAATAACATGTGGAAAGCATGTGAGGGTATCATAGTAATATCTCATATCTTTTCCATTTACTTATTTTTTAATTCAATTTCTTTTTTCATTGTTTTCTTTGAATAATTTGTTAAAGGAAAAAGTAAAATAATAACCACCACCCCCACGGCCACAACCCACATCTTTCTTCTTTTCCGGTGCTGCGTACAAATAAACCACAACCACCTCACATTTTTTCACATTTCTCTCAGATTGCTTAGAACTTAGAAGCAAAATCAGATCCACCTAAAAAACCCAATCAACACTTGAAGCAACATTTACAAACACAATGTGCTAAATCAAGACCAAAATCAAAAACCTAACTAAATATCTGATCCAGATCGTCACCGGCGTTGTACAGTTTGCCGGCGTTACTGATCCAGATCTGCTGCACCGGTGTTGTACAGTTCGCCGGCGTTACTGATCCATCGCCGGAGGTGCTGCTGCATTGGCGGAAGTCTTTCTATGTATTGAATTGAAATCCACCACCACCATGGGTTAAAGAGATCCGATAATATTCATGCGGGTTAAAAACGGCGAGGTTCGTCAATTTCATGATCTCCGACTGTAATACATCGGAGAGTGGATGCGGGGTTTGATTCTAGATGGTGATAATATTTCATGACTTTATTGTAAATTATTTGAAAAAGGGTATCAAAATTGCTATGTGTTGATCAAATTGGAACGAAAGGGAGCTGCATAACAGCGAAAATTGTAGTCGGAGTTTAATGTTGTACCTGAAGTTTTGATATGTTATTCTTGGTCTCAGGTTGGTTTAAAGATTGTTGTACGCTTTGATACTGTGTGTTATTGACCAACATGGTATCAAGTCATAATCTTTGAAAAATTGAACGTAATTGGTTGCTTAGTATAAGTGTTACAAGTATCATATAAAGTTGTAAATTATTATTTTCTTGTTGTATGGTGGTTTGACGGAAGAAAAAAAACAGAGAAAGATGGATGGAGTGAGAAAGTGAGGAGAGAGGAGAGATGCAAGAGTTGTATGTTTTGCATAAAAAGTTGTAATGAAGAATTTCCTTTTATTTAATGTAATAAACACAAGTAAAATGACAACTTTGACCTCACGTGAACTTGTGATTGAGTCAAAAATGCAATTATATTAAAAAGCCCATATGTGAATTGGGCTATAAGGTACACATGTAAATCCACTAAATAACAATATACATACTAGTAATTCTTTAGAGAAATATAATTGATTAATTAACATAATCTTAAATCTTAACTCTTATAAAGTGTTTGCCCTTCTGACTTAAACTTTAATATTTGAAAATGCGAAGTTAGCATTATACCCCTATTATTGACTTATTAAATATGGTAAGCGTTAAACTGATATCAGATCACACATCACACATTTATAATGTATTTATTATTCCTTTATATCATAATCTATCTATCTATTTTATATAGAGATTAAAAGAAAAATCTTGGGAGAATAAGGACCATTAGATGGAGATCAACAATTAAGATCTAACCCTTAATTTGTTTCATGATATCATTAATCCCATTTTTATGTGACTAATAGACTAATATACCCTTCTATATTTACAATATATACCCTTCAATATTTACAATATAAATCCTCTGTTTTCCCTTTTTTTTTAGATAATCCTCCAAAAATTTATAAAATTTTAATATAATAACTAATTTATTATTTCTATTATAATTCAAATTCTTCCTACAATCTTATTTATTTTATTTTTTTTTCTGAAAACACCCCAATAAGTTTTTTTCAATTTCAAAAAATTAATAACTTTATTTCATCTCCCAGTGATTTAAATTCTTATACGACCTACTATTTTGAATCTTTTTATCAATTTTTAATTTACAATTCTTGGATCGTGGATGTCAACGGGTCGGGTTTCGACGGATTTTTGTGTATTTGTACCCTTACTACCACCATTTTTGAATTCTTTTATCAATTTCTAATTTACAATGCTTGGATTATGGATGCCAACGGGTCAGTTTCCGGCGGGTTTTAGTGTATCTATACACATACCCGTTTAGAATATTCATACTGATACCCGACCCAATACCCGTTGGGTACCAATTAGTATTACCCATCGGTTTTTCATATTTATTCGCGGGTTTCCGTTATCCCCATGTATGTAATTTTGACGTAACAAAAAAAATTTAGTTATTAAAAATAAGACGCAAATTTGAAACACGAAAAAAAAAAACTCATAACTTCATTCCATCGCCCAATGATTTAAATTCTTATACGACCTACTATTTTGAATGCTTTTATCAATTTTTAATTTACAATTCTTGGATCATGGATGTCAACGGGTCGGGTTCCAGTGGATTTTAGTGTATTTATAACCGTACCACCGCATTTTATGAATTCTTTTATCAATTTCTAATTTACAATATTTGGATTATGGGTGCCAACAGGCCAGTTTCGACGGATTTTAGTATATCTGTACACATACCGTTTAGAATATACGTACTAATACCCAACCCAATATGTCACACCCCTAAATTCGTTGATTGTGGTTAGCGGAAGATTTTTGTTAAGTATGGGGTAATGACACCAACATTGTACATGCATACGTATCAGAGAATATGATTACAACAGAACATATATATTAAGATGCCAAAGTTAATAATTTACAAAAGTTGACGATTCACTGAATCGTATAAAGTAATTACTATTTTACAAAAGTAGATTTCAGAAATATGACTAAAACACTTTTAGTTATACTAAAGAAATCCCATCGTCAAAAGTTGGCATCCTAAAGCTTCGAGGGTCGCCTATGATCCATATGTGCAGGCGGTCCTTACGTGTGCTGCTAATTCCCTGAAAAACATAGTAAAAAGTCAACACATGGTTGAGTGAATTCACAGGTTTTATGTTTGCAAGTATAGTTCGTTAAACCAAATACGTTTGCAAGTAGTTGTTTGTAGGAAAGTTCGTATCCTAGTAGTTGTAGGAAAGTAGTATCCTATTTCCAAGTATGTTTTGTAGGAAAGTACGTATCCTAATCCGAGATATGTTTCGTTGAGATATCGCCCAAATTTCAGTATCAGTTATAGTAGGAATGTCAGTATCCTAATAGTTGTTTTTCGTAGGAATGTCAGTATCCTATGAAATGTTTCGTGGGAAAGTCAGTATCCCTGATCCAAGTCAGTAGGATCGAGTACCCAAGTCAGAAGGGTAAAACCAGAATAGTAGGGAAAGTCAGTATCCCTGATCCAAGTCAGTAGGATCTGGTCCATGTCAGTCGGACCCATTAGTTGCTCAATCAGTATAGTAGAAGAAGTTGCTGGTCACTTTCCAGCGAAGTCAAAAGTAGTTTACCGGACGTTCTCCGGTTTATCAAATATCGTTTAACTCGTTTGTAGTAGTTTGTAGTATGAAAACGTTATTTCATAAACATCAATTCGTGTAAGAGTTTAACAGTTTCAAGTACTCTAATCGTTCGAGTAAAACAAGTATACAATCATGTAAGAAAAAGCAATTGACTATGTTTTTCACCCCTGTTCAAAAGTAGCAAAGCAGTAAAAGTAGGGGCTGTGAACTCACCTGTTGAGTTGAGTTGAGTAAAGTGCGAGTGCTAGCAAAGCCTAAAGCCCAAGTCTAGTCCAAAATCTCCTAACGTTCTAAACGTGTGTGTAACACCCCCAAATTTCGTTTATCGGAAGCATTTGTTTAAGTATGGGGAGTGCCACAATACACGGTACATGCATACGTATCAGAGCATATGATTACAACAGAACATAATATATTAAGATGCCAAAAGTATTAATTACAAAGTTTACGATTCATCGAACCGTACAAGTTAAAAGTAATAAGTTTACAAAAGTAGATTTCTGGAATATGACTAAAACAGTTTCAGTTATACTAGAGAAATCCATATGTTTCCAAAAAGTTGGCATCTTAAAACTTCACGGGTCGCCTAATTCTCCATGTGTGTTGGCGATTCTTACATGCGCAGCTAATTCCCTGAAAAACATAGTAAAAGTCAACAACGAGGTTGAGTGAATTCACAGGTTTTATGTTTACAAGTTCAGTTTTGATAAACCACGGTTGTTTATAACGTATCGTTGGGATGTCACCCGAAAGTACAGTGGTGTTGGGATGTCACCCAAAAGTGTAGTTCGTAAAACCAAATACGTTTCCTAATAGTTGTTTGTATGAAAGTTCGTATCCTAGTAGTTGTCGGAAAGCAGTATCCTATTTTCAAGTATGTTCTGTAGGAATACACGTATCCTAATCGTAGATATGTTTCATTGGGATGTTGCCCAAAAGTATAGTTCAAGTTATAGTAGGAATGTAAGTATCCTAATAGTTGTGTCTCGTAGGAATATCAGTATCCTAATCGTTTGGTGGGTCCATGTCAGTAGGAACCCAGTGCCCATGTCCGTAGGGACTTTTCATCAGTTAATAACAATAATATACCCATGTTCGCAGGATCTAATGCCCATGTCAGAAGGGACTTTTCAACGGTCTGTGCCCATGTCAGTAGGGACTTTTTAATAGTTTAACAACAATAGTAGACCCATGTTCGCAGGATCTAGTGCCCATGTCAGTAGGGACTTTTTAACAGTCTGTGCCCATGTCAGTAGGGACTTTTCAGTTGCTCAATCAGTTAAGCAAAAAGTGTTGCTGATCGTTCTCCAGCGTTTTCAAAACATATTTATGCGTTTACAGTATTTATAGTATGAAGGCGTTATTTCATAATCGTCAGTTTTGTGTAAGGTTTCAACAGTTCAATGTACTCCATTCGTTCGAGTAAAATAGTATACAATCATGTATATATAAAAGCGTTTGACTATGTTTTCCACCCCTGTTCAAAGCAGTTTAAACAGTAAAAGTAGGGGCTGTGAACTCACCTGTTGAGTTAAGTACGTTCGAGTGCTAGCAAAGCCTAAAGCCCAAGTATAGTCCTGAATCTCCTAACGTCCTAAACGTATGAGATTAAATAAGTATGTGGATGTCCTAGTCGGCCATCCATGCTGGTGTTCGTACAACCAAGTTATGTCCAAAATGTTTGTTAAACGTTTACGTTTGTATTTCGTTGTTTGTGAAAATGTATACGACTCGTTGGTGATAGTTTGAAATCATAATTTCAGCAAAATAAGTGTGTTTGTAATGTTTGTATCATTCGTATATCGTGTCGTAGGTAAATATTCGTTTCCGGTTAAGTTCGACATTTAGTTTAAAAATAAGTTGCAAGTTTTCTGTTTTTGGCGACACTGGTCTAGTGTCGCTATAGGCGACATTAGTTAGGCGACACTAGGTGAGTGTCGCTAGATTCCTATTTTCAATTGAGTAGCGACACTTGGTTAGTGTCGCTTTAGACGACATTTGTTCAATTATGGCGTCACTAAGGTAGTGTCGCTAGGATGGATCTGGTTAAGTATTTCAGCGACACTTAAGTAGTGTCGCTATAGGGGCGACACTTAGGCATAGCGACACTTAGCTAGTGTCGCTAGCACTGTTTTTGTGTGACAACCGTCAATTTAGGACTAGAATTTAGTGCCTAATCAAGTTGTAATACATGTAATTAGTTCTGTGTTAGGCTAATTAATGTATCAATTATTATATATATTGTTGAATATATATATACACAATTTTTTCGGTTTGTTTAAATCGTACGAGTTTCAAATCGAATGAATTTCGATACAATGAATACGGTCGTTGGTGAACAATTTAACTAAACAACATAACGTTATTTAATGGAACTATTATATCTCAAGAATATTATTTTGTAATATTTCAGTTTAAACAGTATCGTGTAAATAACAATTTACCTAGTTAAATTACAAACACGCGCGACAAAACAAAACGAGTTTAAGTTACAATTTATAACTACAACCTAAAGTACTTTAATAAAAATACTTCAATCAAATCATCGGGAATTTATTCGTATTCTAAAACGTATATTAAAACAAATAAAATAAATGTTTAACGTTTAAATGACGGAGAAAACGAACACCACCCGGAACGCGGGGCGAAAACTGGAAAAATGGGGATAACCCCCACCTCCCACTTTTCTTTCTTCATTTCATCACTTCCTCCTCTCTCTCTCTCTTTTCTTTTCTCTCTAAACAAACAAAACCACCAAACCATTAAAAATCGCAAATAACACCACGAAACGCAACCGTATCATCAATATTTTTAGAGATTCACGACCACCTCGCGACGATCTACAACGCTACCTTTCCGGATTTTCATTTCGGCAAATTGTAAGTTTCCGACAAAATCCCGAAACCTCTCGATTCTTAGTATTTTTCATTTGTGGTTGTTATTATAACTAGTATATGTCCATTACCATGTATAGAACACGAAATTACAGCTTGAAAACGGGTTTAAAACGGATTTTTGGCCGGAAAAATCGTAACAGCCGGACTTTCTGGGCTGGTGTTCATCCATGCGACACAAGCCTTGTGTCGCATGTTGTGTCTGGCTTTTGTGTCGCATAAACTCCCTTGTGTCGTATCTTGTGTCGTACCCGAGAATTAGTGTCGTAAGTCCTGCGACACAACCACTATGTCGCATACCTTATACGACACAATCACTATGTCGCTGTTGAATCAGCATTTCGTATCCATGCGACACAACCCTTGTGTCGCATAACCACTTTTGTGTCGCATTATTGTGTCGCATAAAACAGCAGGTTTTCAAACTACAATTTTACTAAGAGTCGAGACCAAAATTTTATCACTTGATTTCACCCAAATTCAAGTCCAGATGCGTTTTTCCTTAAAGCAATATAGTAGAAATAAAAATTTTCCAAGCTGACCTGGCAGCTCGACCCTAGCCAGGGGCTGCCGCCCCTTGGACCCCGCTACCAGGGGCGCTGCCCCCGGACCCCCGTACTTAGATTCCGTAAGCACATTTTTCACCAAGTGTCAAACTTGTACAACTTCAAAACACTTATACGATACAACTTTTCAAACATAATGGAATTTGTTTTTCAAGTATAACGCTTCGAAATCAATGTGGTAACATCAAGACTATTGTTACAATTAATCACCAACGGGCCGTACATGTTTTCAAACATATTTCAGAATCAAACAAGTCGTTGTAACTTGTATCAATTCATTCAAACAAGTCGTCGTAACTTGTATCAATTCAATCAAACAAGTCGTTGTAACTTGTATCAATTCATTCAAACAAGTCGTCGTAACTTGTATCAATTCAATCAAACAAGTCGTTGTAACTTGTATCAATTCATTCAAACAAGTCGTTGTAACTTGTATCAATTCAATCAAACAAGTCGTTGTAACTTGTATCAACTCAATCAACCAAATCGTAGTAATTTGGACATATATATAAAGTTGTATAACAACTACAAAGGTAGTCTTTCGAGATACCGGTACAATTAATAACAATCAAGTGTCGTGAACACATTCAGGTTTCAAGTCTTTGGACATCAATTCACCGCTAATTACTTCAAGTTTATTAAATTAAACACTTCAAGACTCAGGTGAGTTTCATGGCCCCATTTTCACTACTTTTACTAGGGGTGTGATATTACTACTTCATTTTGTTTTACAAGTAGAACGCAAGTGCCAAACTTCAAATACTACATGAGTTTCAAGCTAATCAATTTAAAGTCCTCCATAGCATAGTCTCTAGTATTTATAGCGTGAATGTTAGTATATGATATCATATAGGATTGACAATCCTCATCCGGGTTAGCACGCACTAACCGGTCAAACGGATGTATTAGCATTTGGGAAGACGAGTGTGGATTAGACACTCGTAGGAGGCATTTCAAGTTAGGTTTCCTTAATTGGACCTAGCGCTCAAGTTAAGCTCAGACTATGTGCTCATGGATTGTATAACTTTTTATTTTGCTTAATTGCATTTTAAATTCAATATAAATCTTGCGGTTCTTACAACTATATACTGACATACAAACCTGTGAGCTCACCAGCGTTTTCGCTGACCCATTTTAGTATATATCACAGGTACCCAGCAGTAGGTTGACTGCACAAGCAGGGATTACTAGCTCGAGTCAGCATACATACAACTAGAGATTGGACTGCATTATTATATTTTGTAAAAGTAATTATGCCATGTAATCTCTCAATCTCAGGAACCGAGCTAGTGTAATACTATTTTGATGTAAACGTTACTTTATTTAATACAAGTTTAAAACGACGCATATAGTGGTCGTTCATTATTATCTTATGTGCTTTGTATATTGATTAGTGACACCCAAATCGAGCTTCCGCAAATCATTAAATTTGGGGGTGTCACATTTTGGCACATATCGACACTTCCAACTGTTTGACGAACAGCTTGAAAAAGTCGGGTTTTTGGTCGATTTTGGACGTTTTCGGTTGTATAAATCACTAAAACATGGCAATCTAAGTATACTAAACACAAAATATCAAAGGAAACTTCGAAATCTAAGGATTTACGGGAAATGTCGGAAACTTACGCGTATCGGTTTTGAAATCCGAAAAGGTAGAAGTGTAGATCGTTGAGAGGTGATCGTTTTTCTCCAAATGGCTAGATGATTCGGCGCGTTTTTGAGGTAGTTTTTGTGTGATTTAGGTGATGGTGAATTTTTTTTTTTGGAGAGAAGGAGATGAGAGAATGAGAGAATGGAGAGAGAAATGGGATGGAGGAAATGAAAGAAGGAAGGAGGTGGTGGTGGGTTTTGCTCCACTTTTTGTCTCCTGTGTTTGCGTTCCGTGTTTGTTTACCCGATCGTTAAATGTTATACTATTTTAATTTGGTAACTTTTTAAATATGTATTCGAATTTATTTTTAGTTGAGATATTTTATAAAGATATTTTTGTTAAGTTATAAAAATTTAAAAGTTTATTTTATTTCGTTTTGTCGAAAATGTTTCGAGTTGTTTTAGTTTGCGAAATACTTTGTAAATATTATCGACATAATACTTAATAGTTAATAACGTTGTTATTTAATAATTTCGTTTTATTAAATAATTTTGTTCACCAACAGTCATATATTTTTGTCGTGTTTGTTCCAATCATTTCGTATGTAATTACATCTAATTACAAATAAGTAATACTACGCGTATTAACTAGTTGGGCTTTGCTAGACTTACCTCTAAAATGCGTTGTGAATTCACTCAAAGTAGGGAATTAGCCTAAAAATGCATGAGTTTAACGTTTATGGTTTTGTCAAAGTTGCGGGGTGTCACAGTGTGAGATTTAATAAGTATGTGGAAGTCTAGGTCGACCATCCATGCTAGTGTTTGTATAACCAAGTTATGTCCAAGATATTCGTTAAGTGCTTACGTTTGTATTTTGTAGTTGTGAAATTGTATACGACTCGTTGGTGATAGTTTGAAATCGACATTTTAATAATGTAATTGAGTTTGTAATGTTTGTACAGTTCGTGTATCGTATCGTGTGTATGTATTCGTTTCCGTTTAAGTTCGACACTTATTGAAAAATGGGTTTTCAACGTTCTGTTTTTA
This sequence comes from Helichrysum umbraculigerum, assembly GCA_949592205.1. Classification (NCBI taxonomy): domain Eukaryota; kingdom Viridiplantae; phylum Streptophyta; class Magnoliopsida; order Asterales; family Asteraceae; genus Helichrysum; species Helichrysum umbraculigerum. Next base: position 21,113,874 of record CATIUR010000003.1, on the reverse strand, counting down.
GCGACACAATATGCGACACTGGGTTGAGCTGCGACACAAGGTTGCGACATAAAGATTTGTGTCGCAGAAATATTGTGGCGACGTTAGGGTTTGTGTCGCATATGCGACATCTGCAATTTAATGCGACGGAGATATTTGCGTCGCAATTAATGCGACATAAGTGGTTGTGTCGCAATTATGCGACGTAGTGTACACTGTGCGACGTAGAAATGGTAATGCGACACAAAAATTTGTGTCGCACTACTGTTTTTGGGCCAAAAGCGACGCAACAACATGTTCGTCGAACAGTTTGGAAAAACGGGTTTTTGTTCGATTTTTGGACATAATCAGTTGGTAGAAACACTAAAACATGGTATATTAAGTATTATAAACATGAAATATCAAAGGAAATAGCAAAATCTAAGAGTTTACGGAAATGTCGGGATCTTACAAAGTTGTCGCGAGAGAAATCCGAAAAGATGGAAATGTAGATCGTGACGAGGTGAACGTTTTTCTCCAAATGGGCTTTGCGATTTAAGTTTGTTTGGTGGTGCTTTTTGTGGAATGAAGATGGTGGTGGTGGTGGTTTTTAGAGAGAAAAAGAAGAAAGAGAGAGAGAGTGAGATGATAGAAATGAGAGAAAGAAAGAGAAGGGGTGGGGTGTATGGGGGTTTTGGTGAAAGCCTCCCATTTTTCGTTCCCTGTAATTGCGCTCCGTGCGGTGTTCGTTTACCCGATCGTTAAATGTTAATATGTTTTAAGGTGATAAATTTCTAAATATGTTATCGAATATATTTTTAGTTGAGACATTATATGAAATTAATTTAGTTGTGTTATAAAGTTATAACTTTGTTTTATTTTATTTTTAGGGATGCCTTTTGAGTTGTTTCAGTTTACGAAATAAACGTTATACGCTGCAAAATACTTTGTAAATATTATCAAAATAATATTTAATAAACGTTAATGTTATTTAATAATTTCATATTATTAATTATTTTTGTTCACCAACAGTTGTACATTTTTGTCGCGTTTGTTCTAATTGTTTTGTGCGTAATTACAACTAATTACGAAATGTAATACTGCGCGTAATAACTAGTTGGGCCTTGCTAGACTTATCTCTAAAATGTGTTGTGAATTCACTCAAGTTAGGGAATTAGCCTAAAGTGCAATTGCTTAGCGTTTATAATTATGTTGAAATTGCGGGGTGTCACACAATACCCATTTGGTACCCAATTAGTATTACCCATCGTTTTTTCATATTTATTTGGGGGTTTCGGTTATCTCCATGTATGTAACTTCGACGAAACAAAAAAAATTTATAATTTGAAACACAAAAAAAACGATACCAAAATACCATAAACACTTCCTAACGGCCCTGCGTAAAAAATGCATACAAATAAAATGCGCCGCATCCACGCTGCGTAAAAAATGCGCCACTATTGAATAATGAAACATAAAAACAAATTCACATTTATCAACTAAATTACAAACACATTATTATCATAATATCTTGCTTCAGTCAAACCAAGTAACCAACAATTAAACACGATCCATACAAATAAAAAGTACCAAATTCTAAAAAGAAAAAAAGAAAAAGAATATAAAACAAGGAACATTTTACAAGCTCGAGCTCGACTAACTAGCCGGTGTAGATATGAACACAGATTGCTATAAGAAAGATGGTAACAAACCCAAAATAAATGACGGTGTGAACAAGTATCGACAGTCCACTTGGTTCCGACCCGGTATTTGCAACAACAACCCCGGTGACAACAACACAAACAGCACCTAATGGCCCAATTCCTTGTATCACATCCCATTTTTGAAAGGATAAGATGAAACAATTTTAACCTCTTGAAAGAAAAAAAACGATACTCAAAATAATAATAACAATTATACAGCTATGGATACGGCTACTTAAATATTTTTCATGGACCATTCCGCGAATTTCGCGGGTCGTAAACTAGTATCATATATTTGATATTGAATTTACAATCACTACATTGCATTTTTAAATACATATAATAAATTAGCAATGAAGAATGCATTCAGATAACATAAAGCTCAAAAAGTATTGAAAAAAATAAATTACTCATTGTAATACAAAAATTAGTATTGGTCACCAATGTCGATCAACGTTAATAACTATCATCCACCAACAATTATCCCTTGCATGAAACTACTTACTATCACCATTTGCTTCTTTTCATTGGCTACTACTGCATAGCGTAGGTAATTTACTAGTACAAGTTTAAGAAATCGTTCTAGTAGCTTCCGAGTAATGAGGCAATAAGAGAATAAATACCGAAAATAATTAAAACTTCACAATGTTAAAACTTTTTGAACAAAAATTATTAAAGTTTACCCATTTACAAACTGTTGTGAAGGTTAACTGAACTTCCCTATATTTAAGAAATTGTCACCGCATCTGAAGTTTAATTATATACAAAAATGACACCACCAAAATTATGATTTATGATTTTTAATCGATGGTTAGAATATGTTCTCACCTAAACATTGTGTTTATACTGGATCTCATATCTATCATTACTATAGAACACCAAGTTTAACCAAATTTTGACAAATGAGTAACTAAAATAGTGCTATGTGTAGTCAACTAACAATTTTTAACCAAATTTTGACAAATGAGTAACTAAAATAGACATATTTATCAATTTTATTTGATAGTACCTATGAATTATACTAAAGAAAAAATAATTGATATTATAATTTAGTTATTTATATTTACTTGTGAAGTATCGCAAAGAAAAGAAATTTGGTGTCAAAATCAAATGTGCTTGCCATTTGTGTGCTAATTGTCAAACTATACATTTATAATTTGAAGTTTACCTTTGTATTTATTTGAGAGTTTCACACACACACAAAAAAAACTTCTTGTGCCAAGCCATTGAGGGATGTCATCCAAGAGCTTTCGAGAGAGATTGAGTCAAGAAATTAAGAACTAAATGAGGCCTCTATGTTTAAATTCTTTTCGAAAAATTAGAAAGTATTTTCGTTTTTATGTAAAAGTTTATTAAATCCGATTTTTTTATATAAACTTATTGTTATAATATTTTCCCACTCAAATTTTCTCATTTTTAGGGGAAATTTACGAAAGAAGATACATCATGTCGAATCTTAATAAATTATATATAGGAAACTCAATAATAATGTCATCATCTAATTAAAATTTTTTATTGAAAAATTTAGACATTTTTTTTACTCAAGTTAAAAGTAAAACCTCTAACTTCAAAAATAATAATAATAATAATAATAATAATAATAATAATAATAATAATAATAATAATAATAATAATAATAATAAATTGTAAACGGCAAATACAATAAGAGTGAACTAAACTATTAGTTGTAATTTGATAATGATTTGAATTGATTAACTTAAAATTTTAAAACAGTAATCGATATATAATAACTCATAAGTAATAAATGGTATGATATAACCTTTTGAGATAAGATAGTTATAACTTATTAGAATACCATTTTAAGATTATAGCTCTTACTAAATTATAGTGAAAAATAATCTTTAAACTATACTTAAATACGAAAGGGACTTTTTATTGATTACTTATTCGTCTCACCATTCGAATTGAATATCAATGTATCTCTTTTTAATATATCGCTGGGAAATTATTACTTAGAGATTAGAAAAGTTAGTATCAAAAGGACAAATGTGGTGTAAAAAAGATCTTTAGAGGATATAATTACTGCTCTGTATTACAACTTCACTTTTATAATTTGCTCACTTCTATTTTCACCTTTATACTCTTTAACTTATCTTACATGTTGTGAGATACAAATCTACTATCGCTCTATTTAGTATTTACATACTACCTAAAATAATTTACTTTGTAACTTGAATATCATTTTTAACTCCATATAAAACGATATAACTTTATTATATGCATTAAAATTGTATTTCATAAAAAACAATTACAAATCAACATGCCACATGTACACACGGGTTTATGTACCAGTAATGCTATATATGACTACTTATATAAACCTAAATTAGACTTAATTTTCTTATTGATTGATTTTTTTCTCCCTTATGTTTTCATCTTTTTCTCTCACTACAACAAATATGTCATTTATAAACACTATTTTTACCACACTTTTTAAAAATATGTGGAAAATATGTAAATTTATTCACACTTATAAGTGTGAAAAAATTTGTTACATCAATAAGTGTGGAAATAACTACAATCTTCACATATATAAGTGTGGAGAAAAAAAGTTAACACTTAAAAGTGTGGAGAAATGATGATTTTTCAACACTTAAAAGTGTGGAAAGCATTTTTTTTTTTTTTTTTTTTGAACGGCAGAAATATATAAATTAAGAAAAAACCATTAGCAAGAAGCTAAAGGCAAAAGAGTACAAACAAATCTAGAAATCGAAAAGAACTACAAAAACTAGAATCATCTTGGGGCTTTAACTGCAAGGACTGCAAAAAGGGTGAAAAAACTCTTGCCAATTACGATACCAAGACAAGAGAAAAACCCCCACCAAGTGGAAAAAATTTTGTAACACCCAATTTATCCACACTTTCTCTTGTGTGGAAAAATCATGTGTTACAAATTTTTTTCCACACTTTTAAGTGTTGAAAAGTTGTAATTTCTCCATACTTTTAAGTGTGAGCTTCTTTTCCTTACATATATAAGTGTGAAAAATCTTATAAGTTTTACACACTTTCTAAAAGTGTGGAGAAAAAAGTGTGGAAAAATGAGTTTTTTTTGTAGTGTCTTTACTACATATAGAAATATCGATAACACAATCACATTTGTCATCTTTTCGTTTCTCTTCTATGGTCTCGTAAAAATAACTCCAGAGTTCCTAATAACTGGAGTCCGAGTAAAATGTTTAGACAAATCGTAATGTGACTTGTGTGAATCATGGTGTACCTTGTATTAAAAGCTTTTTAGGATTTGGCCATTTGGACAGACGATGTGTCCTTATGCTCATTTGTAAATTATCATTAACAGTGAAGTGATGTTCGTGATCTTCGGCTGACGGAAAAATTGTTGGGTGTAAACTCAATTATTAGTGGGAAATAATTTAATGTAAGGATTTTACTAACGGAAGCCCTTAGAACTTTCGTTAAAACTTTCAAACATGCATTAAAACTTAATTTAATAGCCAATATGTAAATGAAATACTAGATTCAGAGGGCCTAAAAATCTAAAATGACTTTGGCCACCAATTTTCAATCCTTTCCTAATGTCTATATTCAACCCGTTGCTAAGCCCAAGACTATAAACTTTCTTATTTTTGATTTTTATAAACTTAGGTTTTTAAAGTTCGCAAGTACAGTCCAAAAAACTGGAAATTTTCATAAATGGATGAATATATAGTGTACATTTTTTCTGTTCTAAATTGAAATAAGAGAAACTATCTATATATCCGTTGTTAGAATCGTCGTGAATTTTTAATTGGTGATCGGTTATTGTAACACCCCGAAAATAATTGTAAGTATGTATAATAATTTAAGAGCTTAAATTATTAAGTTAGTGGAGTATTTTCCTAACCTTGTTAAGAATAGCAAGTATAAAGTTTAAGAAAGTATAAGGGACCAAAGTGTAAGAATCAAAATTTGAGAGTAGAAAATGAAATATTTCAAATAAAACCCACCTCCTTTCTCATTTTAATAAAAAAACTAGATTATAACCCGCAAGTTTTGCAGGCTACTTCATAATTTTGATACAAATGTTTATATTATAATTTATTTTAGTGAGTAACTTTAAGTCGACATATTTTTGCTGATGACACTACACAGTTTTTTTTAATTGAAATGGATATGTTTATCTATTGATAGTAGCTTTGAAGATACATTATTAAAAATGATTTATAACATTGAAAATATTTATTAAAAAACTAAACAATAAAGAAGCAATACATAAAGATAAATGTTTAACATGATCAACTTAATGTGCAACGTTCAAACAATCAAAATATAGAAACTATAAAGTTTGCAAGTCATCGTCATCTTCAATAATAATAAGTGTTTCATATTGACCGTCATACCATCTAACTATCGTACAAAACCAATGCATACAATTACACGTACATATGATATGACAATTCAAAAAACTTAGCAAGTAGAACATATTAAATTAATTGACCGGAAATATTATTACGATCAAGAAATTTGGTGCCATCAAAGTACTCAAATCTATTTGTTATTCTTTCGGTCTAACCATAATAGTGGAAACATACATTGATCATCATAGTAGGTGGAACCAAATTCCTTGTTAAAAATATTATTAGTTATTGATTAAGAAGAAAAAATGCATCCATATTTTTAAATGATGCAATATACTAAAAAAGTGTCCATCTTACATAATAATCATGTGAATGATCATCAACAACTCTTTTCCTTTGATACCATTAAGCATTAAACGTTTTGGATATTATAATGCATATATCATGCCATTTTAGTGATATATTAACGGTTCCTCTATATTTGCTTGACAGCTATCATGGACAATCATCTACAATCACACCCCGTGAATAGTTTTAAAAAATAAAAATACATATATAATTACCTCACGAATAGAAATAAACAAAAAGTAACATGTCCGCAGTTATAATAATTACGGTAAACTATTCTAAAGCATCCTTCACCAATTTTATTAGTAGGATCAAAATATGAGTATCAATTTGATTTGTCGAAGACCAAACAAATCGTCTGAAGTTCAAGTGTGCACAATAATGAAAACATACAATTACGAGCTAATCAAGTTGGATTATATTTATGCGAATTAAAAAAATTTAGTTGAAAAGGCGATGCAAATTATAAAGAATTTTGATTTGTTGAAGACCAAATAACCCGTATGTAGTTCAAGTATGCACAATACCGTTGAAAATGAAAACATACAATAGATTGAGATGGCACTTTCAGCCCATTTAATTACGAACCAATCAAGTTGGATTATATTTATGCAAAAAATTCGGCTGAAAAGGCGATGCGTCCCCAAATTCTTTATAAACCCACAACATCTTAAATCGTTTTTTTATAATTATGTATAATTTTATTTTTTGTTATGCTAAATTATGTGTAGATTTATGCACATAAATGTAAATTACATATTTTGATGAGTTTTACAAATTACTAACACATGTAAAAACTCCAAACCCCTAAACCATTTATCATACTAAACCCTAAACCATGTAAAAACCTAAATCCTACTAAACACTAAACCCCAAATTCTAATTGTAACCCTAAATTAAATATACAACCAAACAATAACACATGTGTTAATAATTTGTAAAACCTACCAAAAAATGGGAAAAAAAACTCGTCGAAAATATACCTTGTGAGATCTTAAATCGAAGGGGAAAAAACACTGAATTTTATGGTGCAATTTTCATAATTTTTTGATTTTTCGTTTGTGAGATAATTAATTTACAAAAAAAATATTTAATATTCAACATTACCATTAATATATCACCAATCAATAAATAACTTACCAAACATATAATATAAGGTTATTATAGTCTTTTTATCATATTCTTTTCACTATTTAGGTAGTCATATTTTTAAAGACTAAATCAATGGTTCACATTCAATTTAATAACTCATTTAAGGGTTTAGATTAACTTAGACTACCTAATTTACACTCTATTATAATATATAGTGTAGATTAGATTTTTAGAAATAAAGGGGGGTTGGTGTTGGCGATTTCAGGAAGGAAAAGGGGGGAAGAACACAATCTCAAAATTGACAAAATTGGAGCCTTAATTGTATGAATTGAAGCTTGTAATCACTTATTATATCATCTCTAAGGTATGATACATCTTCTATACCCTTCAATTTCATGATATAGTGAATTGGGGTTATGAACCCTAAGATTTAAGAAAAGTTGAAATTAAGGCTTGACACAGGTTATGTAGGTGTTATTAGTCATTATTGCACAAGTTGTTTATGTAGAAACTGAAATTTATGAAAAAGTGTGTTAAAAGACCTCATGTAGTTAATAGATTCTTGAGTGTTGATGAATATGATGATATAGTTATGATATTAAGCTACTAATGAGTTGTGAGCATCATTATTAGTAGTTGCATGCTAAATTCATTAGCAAAAAGGAATGAATTAATGATAAGCTTGTGTGAAGATCGAATGAGAAATCTATATTATGGGTAGAATGTTAGAATTCATGTACCATAGATGAGTTGAATTCTAGTAAGTATAGGAATTAAGTAAGTTGTGTCACTTGTTTAGTGGCTAATCTTGTATGTGTATTTCTATGATTGTTTAGGTGTTTAAAGAGATAGCTTGTGAATTGTAAACTTCAACATCATACAAGGTAAGTAATGGGGGATGGGATGGGAAAGTTACTAATTAAGTTGTTTGTGAATCCATTGTGGATGATCAAATAAACTTAGTTAGTGTTGGTAAGATTATGGAATGTAAGGCTTTATATGCCTTGAGTGGAATGTGTGGCATTATGCCCAATTGTAAGTGTTCCTATTTTAGGAACAATGTAAGTTAAGTAACGAATCCTTACTTGTAAGATGGTGTCAAACTTATGATCACCTTGAATGTTGAAAACTTGTTGATGTCTTATTTATTTCACATTACTTACTAAGTATTATAATACTTACCCCATCATTTGTGTATGTGTTGTAGGTGCAAGTGGTTCTGGGGATAATTTGGGAAAAGAGCCGAAGGTTGACTAGTGGTGGAACTTGCTACCGAGTAGTAAGTTTGAATCCCTTTTTGTGTATGAAATCATGCTCTTGATGTGACCAAAAAGAAGCCCCTTTTTGTAGTAAAACACGTTTTATCTAATTTATGTAAGTTTTGTAAATCTTGGGACAAAGGATTATGTGGTCACTCACTTATGGTTACGAAGACTTATGATACTATGGGTTTTGCTAAATGTGTTGTAAGTATTGTGCAAATGAAGTTTCGGAAGTAAATTATATGTTTAATGTCATAAATTGATGAATGGGTCGTATGGTGTCCATATGGGCATTGTTGTGTCAACGAGTCATGTAGATGAAGGATTTGGTCTTGGTATTATGGATTATGTTGGTAGACTATTTAATTGAAGTGGAGTTTGTTGATGAAAGCATTGAGTCAGAAACTATATTGGTTGAAATTGTGGGTTGGTGTTAAAATGGTATAAATGACCATAATTTGGTCATTTATCCGAATCTTTCGTTAATGTAAATTTTTGGAAAGTAAAAATGAGAAAAGCTTTGAATTGTAGTACTTGAGGTGTCTGCAAATTTTTGGGTCAAAATCTTAAGCGAGCAAAAAGTTATGCAAGTTTTAGTTTCGAACTTTTGCACTAAAGTCTGCAAACCTGCAGGTACCAAGACGTACCCGGCAGGTAGTCTTGGTACCCGACGGGTACTAAGGCTTGTTTTTGAACAGAAACCGACCCAAAAGTGTGTACCCGGTGGGTACTTCTATACCCGGTGTGTAGTCTTATTACCTGGCGGGTACCCTTGCCTACCCGGCGGGTACCCTGCCTTTTTCAGTATATTTAGTTTTAAGCTTTTGTTTGTAAAATTTAAAAATGCGTAAGTATTTAATAAAACTTGTTGGGACACTTTTAGGGATTATGTCCCTAAATAGATTCAATTATGTTTAATTCATTAATAAATTGTTACAAAAAAAAAAATCGGGGAGTTTCAGTTATCGTTTTCACTGAAAAATAATGTAAACATCTACATTCAAATCTAAATCTACATCTACATATACCAAAAAGTTATTGGGTTAGCGGTATCAAGGTAACCCTCTAATTAAAAGGTTGAGGTTTCATGTTAAGAGTTGAATAAATGTATATATTCGAGGAGAAAATGAAAATATTCGTAGTGGGTGTGTGATTAATATTACTTTTCTAAAAAAAGTCTACATCTACATATACATATGATTATATTTATAAGCAACCAACAATATAGAAAAGCATTGCTATAGAGAATTCATAGTCGTAAGAAACCTTTAACATCGCTACTAAATTGAGTTCAACTTGATGTTTTGAATTCTGTAAGAGTATCTCCAACGTATGCAAACACTACGTCAAAATGGTGTAATAAATTAATCTTTTAAGAAAATGTTTCACCAAATGTGTTTCATCTCCAACATATGCACTAAATTTTTGTAGTAAACTTTTCGCATATACACGTTGCTCCTAAACTATTTTTACATTATACTTTAGTTCAATTCATTATCTTTATGACCAATTAACCTTTCAAACCATTAACTTAAATGTAAATTTTATTTACTTCGTCAAGTTTCAATTAGATAAGTTTTTTTTATAAATCAATGTTTTAAGTATCATAAACTACATGAAAATTATAATTTATTGTTTCAATAATCATATAATCTAAAGTATAAGGTACCTAAAAGAATTATACAAATAAATAAGTTTTTTTTCAAATTTCTACTTAACTAATAACAATATTTCGTACATAAGATCACTTTCAATGGTCACGGGTGTGGTGGTGGTGTGGTCAGTGGTGGGTGCCACGTCACCATCACATTGGGTGGTAGTATAACACCATGGAGTGATAAACCCCACCACGCAATATGATGGTTGGTTGGACCCACCTTGGCCCCACAATTTTATTTTTTTACTTACTAAAACAAATTAATAATATTAGTTAAAATAAAAATAATAAATTTTTTAAATAACACAAACATTTTCAAATTAAAAATTACTTCATTAATTTAACAATAACACTCACACTCCTAGATATACAAATTATAATAATTGAAACATACGATACTTAAAAAGTAAAAACATACAATCCATGGTTTTGGAACGTACAATCCTAAAAACAAATAAACTACTCGTCATCTGAGTTGGGAACTTCATCGTCTTGAGCTTCATCTTCATCGTCCGAAAGACCAACGAATTCATGATACTCTTTTCGGACGAATAGCTTCATCTTGTTGAGACGTCTTACGTCACGATCATTCTCGACTTGTGACGTACTAATAGTAAGAAATTGAACTTTGACCAAGCTGACCGAATCTTTTCACTTCGGGTAAAAGTGTTGGCCGTCTTTTTTTAGCCGATTTCATCTCGTCCTTGTATTGGGTCAAATCCGCCATGATATGCTCCATTGATGACGAACCTGGAGCACGAGAAGAAGTTGCGACATCGGAAAAACTAGAACTTTGGGCCGCTTTTCTTGCTTGGTTTCGGTCCATGGGTCGGGGAATTGGATCTTCTCTGAAAAGCTCGTTCACTCATTGTAACACCTCCAAATTTACTGTTTAGCGGAAGCATACATTGGGTGTTACTAATCAAATATCAAAGCACACAAGATATAGCAAATGACTCTATATGCGTCGTTTTAACAAAATACATTAATATAAGAAATGTTTACAACATTTGAAACTGTACATAGCTCGTGTTCGATTTAAATGAGAGATTTCAGTACATAAGTACTTGTACAAAATATACTAATGCAAGAAAATCCCTAATATCTGCATGCTGACTCGAGCTATAGTATCCCTGATGGCAGTCCAACCTACTGCTGGGTACCTGTGATACATGCTAAAATGGGTCAGCTAAAGCTGGTGAGCTCACAAGTTTGAAATCAGATAATATCGTATGAACCGCAACATTTAAGTAGTGATTTGCAACCAGCAAATAAATAGTAATGTATACAGCCATGAGCACATAGTCTGAGCTTAACTCGAGGGTCGGGTCCCATATAGAGAATTCCGAGCGAGGTGCCTCCACGAGTGCCTAATCCACACTCGTCTGAACAATTATTAGTACGTCCGTTTACCCAGTTAGTGCATGCTAACCCGGACGAGGAGGGTCAATCCTATATGGTACCATATACTAATAATCACGCTACAACGTATTACCAAACTATGCTGACGGAGGTCTTTGAAATGATTAGTGGAAAACAACTCATGTAGTATATTGTAAAGTTTGTACTTGCGTTCACATGTTAAAATAAGCATTGAATCACACCCCTGAGTGAAAAACGGTAAAAAGAGGGGCTATGAGACTCACCTGAGTCTTGAGCGTTTAGTTGATAACGTAAGATGCTTAATCAAGCAGTGAGATGTCCGCAGACAGATAACCTGAGGGTGTCCACGACACGCGATGGTTATTAATATGAGTAGGTAGTTACCAAGACTACCTTTGTAGTTGTTCGTTCAACTATAATGTCCAAATTACTACGATTTGGTTGCTTGATTAACTTGTGTTTTGAAAACGTGTACGGCCCGTTGGTGATTAGTTGTGGTAATAATCTTAACATTATCATTTTGATTTCAAATAGTTATACTTAAAAGTGTTTATACGCTTAGGTGACGGGGGTCCGGGGGCAGCGCCCCTGGTTAGCGGGGTTCCAGGGGTGGCAACCCCTGGCGGGGTCCAAGGGGCTGGCCCCTGGTTGGGGTCGAGATACCAAGTCAGCTCGAAAAATTTTTATTTCTACTAAATTGCTTTGGTGAAAAACGCATCTGGACTTGAATTTGGGTGAAATCAAGGGATAAAATTTTGGTCTCGACACTTTGTAAAAATTGGTTTGAAACCTTCTGTTTTTAGCGTCACTTATAGCGACACTTAGGGCTTAGGCGACACTCAGGGAGTGTCGCATTAAATGACGGATTCTGATTAATGGCGTCACTTGTGCAAGTGACGCATAGAGTGCGACACTCAAGGAAGTGTCGGTTGTAAGTGTCGGTACATGTGTCATGAGTCACTAAGGTTAGTGACGGGTGAAATCAGTTCTCGATTGTAGGCGTCACTTAGACAAGTGACGCTATAAGTGTCGGTTCATAGTGACGGGTATTGAATTTGTGACACTTAGGCAAGTGTCGGGAAAAAGGGGTTTTATGCGGCACTTAGGCAAGTGACGCAAAATTAGGGCTTTTAGCGACACTCAATGCGTCACTTAAGTGACGCACGAAGTGACGCTATACTGCAGTCGTCGTTGCGTCACTTCGAGCTCTTAACGGATTTTTGAGCCAAAAACGTATTTTCCGGCGACCACTTGGTCCGATCCTTTTACCCAACCCATATTTGGATATTACAAGCTTAAACAAGCCGCAAACATGTAAAAGTAAGTGAAATCGGAGAATTTCGGATTTTGTCGGAAACTTACAAACTTTACGCCGTGAGAATCCGAAAAGATAGGAAGATAGATCGTGATGCCGTGAATCTTTTACTCCAAACAAGTCTTGAAATCCGAGGTCGTTTGTGTGTGTTATTTGGTGATTTTAATGGTGGTGGTGGTGTTGTGGTTTGGAGAGAAAAGAAAGAGAGAGAGAAGAAGAAAGTGGATGATGAGGATGAAATGAGGATGGGAGGGGGTTTTCCCCCTTTCCTAGGCCGGTTGGGGTGGGGGCCCACCGAAGCGTGGGTCTCCACTTTTTAACTCCGTTTATTTCGCGCTCCGTGCGGTGTTCGTTTTCCCGATCGTTTAAACGTTATTTAATTATTTATGTATGTTTAAATACACGTTTTAAATTGCAAATAATTACTCGATATTTTGGTTGAAGTATTTTACCCAAAATACTTAATATTGGAGTTACAAAATATAATTTTAATTTATTTTGTTTTGTTTGCGCATTTACATTTTAATCGCGTAGATTTCTATTTGTACGATACAAGTTTGCATTGAAATATTATAAGAAATAATATTTTGGATATAATAGCGTTATTAAATAATTTTATATTATTTAATAAAATCGTTCACCAACGTCCGTATTGATTGAACCGAATTACATTCGATTTGAGATGCGTACGATTTAATCAAATCGCATATTCATATATATTCATCAATATATATTTTGATACATTAATTAGCCTAACACAAAACTAATTACATGTATTACAATTGATTAGGCACTAATTAATAGTCCTAATTTGACGGGTGTCACACTCATTGAGCCGGGTTGTCGTAGGAAAGATTAATCGGCTCGCTATCCCCGAAAATGTCATCGTAATCGTATTGAGTACTCGTTCCACCAACTCCTTGCTGGGCATACCACTTTGGTTTGTCTCTTAAAAACTCCCAACATGATTTGTATGTAAATACCTTAACATAACAGGTTTTGTAGTCTTGTTCCGCTTGTTCAACCATGTTTAGGTCGTTTCGACCACTACCCCAATTCCGGTTCACCACATTATAGATAGCGTGAAAGCATGACACGTCGTATTGATGGGACACCATTTTTCGAATATCGCATCCTCACCGCGAACCCAACCTTGATCATTTTCGTTGCATTTGTTTTTAACCATCTCCCAAAAATTTGTTCTCCTTTGGGAGTTGCCTTTTTTGAGTCTTCCGACGAGTCGACCCAACATTTTGCCAACCACAATTTTTCCTCGAGTTGCCAAAGTTATTTATTGCACTTAACTTTTTCACCTTTATAAATGCCTTTGCCTTATTGATGGCTTCTTTTTTCGGTTCTTCGTCGGTTTGTTGTTGGGATTGTGCTGGTTGTTGTTGGGTTTGTGGTTATTGTTGGAGTTGTGGTTGTTGTTGGGGTTATGGTAGTCATACACCATATTGTTGTAAGTATTGTTTCTTGTATCGATAAAAGAAAGTTGTGTTGGTTGTAGTCGAGAGAACGTTGAGGGAAGTATTGAGGTTGGGGATGATACATTCCATATTGTCGTGGGGAAGGATAGTGAATTGGGGATGTGGAACTCGAGTCGAGAGTGTTTGGCATACTGAAATCTAAAAGATTAGCGTACGTATTATCGCCGTGGGATGATATTTGGTTTGGGTTTTAGTTTTGGTTAGACATTTTTTGTTGTGTGAAATGTATAGAAATTGATAGTTTTTGTTGTGTGAAATGTGAATAATAGTGTGTAGTATTTATAGGAGAAAAATTGTTGATTTTTTTTTTTTTTATAGAAAAAAACAAATAGCCGTTGGGTGCCAACGGTCCAATTTTTTAGCTTATTTATTTATTTTAACAACCGTCAAATTTGATTTTTTTAAAAAAACTTTTTTTTGTTTTAATCGTTGCTATCCCCACTTCACCCCCACCCCGCCCCGTGTGTGACATCCGTCACCAAAACTCTATTCATAGGTTCGTTTTTATTGATCATTTCTTATTTTCTTTTTCTTGAGTGGAATTGTTGGGGAAATTAATCAAGTACTTTATAATCCAAACTATGTGAGAAATTTAATTCTCATATAGTGTTCAAAACTCGAATCAATGTTCGTACGCAGTTGAATTAAAAGTTAGGTTAATATTAATGAAATAATAACAATATTTAATAATAATATAACATTAATAATCATATCCTATTATGATAATATAATTATAATAATTATTATAATAACAATAATAATAATAAAAGTAAAATCTAGGTGGTTCAGTAAGGTCTAATCTTATTAAATGCAGGAAGTGAAGGTGCAGTTTTGTGAAATGCTTATGGCCATATACGTGTAAATTGTGACAAGATTCAGTTTCTTTTAGTGATAGTAATCATTCCCAAATTTACAAAACAAACCTAACTACAATAAATATAATAATTCACGCCGCCGTTCATTCACGACCAAAAATCCCAGAAACATTATATTCAACTTATAGGAACTACAAGATCGATGATTGGTAGCTTTTGAAGATAAATCGCAAAGTATTTACGGTTTCAAACTCAATAACGATTCAAGGTAATTCATGTTTAAATTTTTATGAACTAGATATTGCTTGCAAATTTGAAATACTATAGGATCATATTTGGTTGAGTTTTACGAAAGACGTATATATATGTTCTTAAACTATTAGTCGAGTCCTTGATTATCGATTATGAAACTCGTTTTGATAAGATAAGAATTGATGTTTATAAAGTAGGTTGCTACAAACAGATCGTGTGACAAAGGTATTAATGATATAGCAAGGTCTTGTTAATACGTGTACATGAAAATTTTCAAAAGATTTCATTTGTTAACGAGAGACTGCGAGTAGATTTCATAAACGATTGGGACAAAATAATAATTAAGATTGTGCTTGTTGAAAGTGATTGGTGGCTGCTTTAATTTGTAAGCATGTGATCTTTAACTAAAATTGTTTAATTCACTGATTTGTGGTCTTAAACTACGTACTAAGTTGAAATTGATTGTACGTTAGTTTACTTGTTTAATAATAATAATAATGTCATAAATATACATCATGAGAAGATCCATTATTTTTGATTAAAGTATAAATCTAACAAAGTCCTAATGAAGTTAGGAGCTGCTTTGAAATCAAAATCTAATACAATGCATTAATGTTTCTTTGTTTGTGACATAACTATTATATTTTATTTTAAAATAGTAGTAAGGGAGTTTTAAGTTTCTTAATACTTGACAACTGTTCAGTACAGTAACAAGAACTAAATATAAGTTAATGTTATGTCGAGTATAATATATTTTGCAAACCGAAAGTTTTGTATCGTTGAACTTAGAATCTGTCACAATGTTTCAGTGGTAATCAACGTCAGATTTGACTCATTTACATTCATTTTCAGGCTTCGGTCAAAACACGAAAGTTGTAGACCTCGAAATTTTACAAAGGCACGCGAGGTTTCGGCCTCTAAAAAAGCAATGTACGATTTTATAAAAAATTATTTTGAAAACTGCTATTAAGAGTGACGAATTTTCAGAAAAAGTTGATTATGTTAAATCGGTTTGATCAAGTAGTCTAGTTATTTTGGGGGTTGTAAAGAATGTTAAAGGATATACTTTTATGTAAATAAATCACATTTATAAAATTTTAAAATGTAATTTATATATTTGAACTAAAAAGAATGAGTAATGTAAAATGGTTATCAACAAGTATTATACTTAAATTGTATGAACATAAAGCCAGTGATATATTGATGTCAATAGAATCTACTTAAACAAAGTACTCCACATACCATTTTTATGTGTAGTCAGATTTTAAGGGATTAATAAATCAACTAGGATATAATAAATAGGTATAGTTTTGCCTAGGTTATTAATCTATATTAATTTATCTGTAGATTGACGTATTGTTGGTGGATTCATTTTGGGACAATATTTGCTTTGTTAAGCAAGGTGAGTTTTCGTGGCCCAATTTTCTTTACATATTTTTATAATTGGGGGAAAAGTATGCTCACATGTTTTATCAATTGTTTTATGCTGTGAAACGTATTCATTTTCATTTTGGACATATGTTTGAAATGTGTGACGCTATGTGACTTATATGCATTGAGACTTGTTGCTTACATCCGTGATGTACTTCCTTGTGAAGTATTTGCCGTACATTGAGATTGGTTGTTTACATCCGTGCTGTACTTCCTTGTGAAGTATTTGCCGTACATTGAGATTGGTTGTTTACATTCGTGCTTTACTTCCTTGTGAGGTAATTGCCGTACATTGAGATATATTGGCTGCATTATTTCACATTTGTGTACATTTCTATTGCATTGTCCTAACTTATCATTATCACAGCAAAATATTTTATTTTGTGGTGTTTGGTTTCAAACCTACGAAACTCACCAACATTATTGTTGACGTTTTTGAGCATAACTTTTCAGGTAATATTAGTGGACAGAAGATAGAGGACAAGAAAGCTTAGTGGACCTCTAGGTTGCATATAAGCTAAACTTGAGAGTTTGTATAACACCCTTCATTTTCAAAGCCATTTTTTTTTTTAAACCGGAAGCGAAAGTCCAACTAACATTAATAATGTTACTTGTATAATATACTTATATAATCAAACCATTTCAAAACATAATTTACCATTTGGGTGTTACATAAATTAAAAGACACCAATGATTTATAAAATCAAAGATCAGAGTACACGTCCAGTCGTCAAACATTCCATCCAGTCAATAGATCCTTGCTCATCCTATAATCTAATCATAACCTGCAAGGAGTGGTAATGTGGGGGATTAGCTCAACGCTAAGTGAATGAACTAATAACCATCAACACAGCTTAGCCTAACAAATATGTTTACAACTAAGCATAGCATACTAAACGAGTTTACAGCAACAGCATCGTAAACACACAATCATTTGTTTACAGCATAAAGCATCGCAAACAAATATCATCCAAGAGGATCGGCGGTCCTTGAGGTGCCCTCATGCCCGGGTGGCCCCCAAGCAACCTCACACCAACTGCAGGCCAATACAGCGGTAAACCGATAGCCTAGGTACTATTTACCCACACAACACAGTATTCCTATAACCATCCGTGTACAAGGACCTGTGTTGGCAACTCAATAGTAACCTTAAGCCCAAACCATGTTGACCTCTGAAAACACATATGCCCAAAGGCCAGATATCACAAAATCTATATCTATCAAGGCAATATGTCAATCCACAGTATATAAGCAGTAAAACCACGTTTACCCGTTGTAACCAAATCTGTTACAACTAAGTTACGCTGAAGGTTACAGGTCCACTCACCAATACCTCCGCCGTCCACTCAGTAGTCTAATGTCACTGAGTCTTCTCCACATCTGAGAATACAATGGAATAACACAAGTTAGTTACTTGTCTCAAAATCTATACAACATCATTCCAATATTATAAATAACATCTTAACAACATAATTCACAATTACTTATCAAGTTTATGCTCATTAATTCACAACCTCATTAATCAACTTTTACCATCACAACTAACATGGTTACTATAACACCCCTCATTCTTACATAATATTATTATATTGAAAACACGGAAGCGAAGAGATTTAAAACATATTTAATTACTATACGTTAGAACAAAATCATAAACCGATCATAAGTTAAGTCATGTCAAGTTAAACATGGTTAACAAACACATAATACAGGGTATTATATAAAACTTAGCATTAATTATTACAAAACATAATCAGAGTAGCAAGCTGTCAAAACATTCCCCAGCTCCTAAAGCATCTACTTTCTGCTACTCACCTATTCAAAATATAATCTGCAGAAAGTAAATACGAGGGATTAGCACAAAGCTAAGTGAGTGAGTTCATAACACAACATCTAACTTAGCATAATCATATAATTGCTTCAAACAACCGCAATACGATATTCAACAAATCAACAACAACTTAACGAGGATCGGTGGCTCTGGGGATAACCGTAATGCCCGGGTGGCTCCCCAAGAACACTTACCCAACCATATCCGTATGGCCATACGGACGAGACCGATAACTAGTGGTAGTTGAACTCAAATACAGAATCAAACACACAACAAATGAAGTACGACTCTGTATCATTCATTCAACCCCTGACTAGTTCAACCAACCATTTAACAACTCGTTGACCTCGTTAACAACTGATGCCCGAAGGCCAAACACATAGCACATAGGTTCACAGTCAACAAGGTATATCAACTAATCAACAAAACATATTCACGTTTATTCGTTGCAATCAAATGATCACAACTAAATTAAATGGTGAGCTCTGAATCCACTCACCGATACCTCTGAAGTATCCACACTTAGCGTCTAATCACTAAATCTTTGGTTTATCTGTAAGTACCACATAACATCAAGTTAGTAACTTGTTTCTAACTAATAATAGTCAACTTCACAATTCAAGTTACAATGAGTAATAATAATAACTATTTATATTATATAAACTCAGGTTCACAAACTATCATAATCATCAAAATTTAACAGACAAACGCGATCCGGCTACTGGTGATGGGATCGCGTTCCAATGAAGAAAACATTCGGTCATCAAATAACACTTGACAACGCGATCCGGGAACAAAGGCGGGATCGCGTTCGTAATAAGGAAAAAGTTCTGTAACCAAAATACGCTAATCAACGCGATCCGGTAACTGCGGCTGGATCGCGTTTCGAAGAAGAAAACATAACCAATTTCTTTTATAACAGAGAAACGCGATCCCGGCAAGGGTTTCTGGATCGCGTTCACACGCGTTCCATCTCAGGTCAGACCTGCAACTACATTTCAGCTCGAGCTAAACTCAACCAAAGCTCATAATCATGGATTTGATGCATATAACTAGTTAAGAAGCACACATATAATCATATATCACAAGTGTTTACCAACTATATCAAATGATTCATCTCCATTTATCAATTTCATCATTTATTCTAAAACTTGAGTTCATGAACTAAAATCACTTACAAATGGTATGAAGATCAAGATGAGAAGCTAGGTGATGATGATGATGTTCATAGAAGAGATCACACTTCAATTCACCTTTCAATTTGATGATTAGCTACTATAATTAAGTTAGGGTTTATGGTTTTGTTTTAAAGAGAGAATTGGGAAAGTGATCCCAATAAAGGGATCGGCCCTTTATTTAACCGGCCCCAAACAATGGGTATTTTATACCCGCTCTAAATCTATTGTCTGACACTTAATCACTAAATGCGAGAAATTTATTTTATATTACCGTCAACTTTCATATTTTAAATCAAACAACATTTTATTGATCACAATAAGTCCTAAGACCTATTTAACCAAGTTTCACAATAAGCACAATTTATAACAAATAATTATCTAAAAATTAATTATTCGATCTAGATAGAAAAATACCAGGCCACTGAAGAGGATGTTACAAATCTCCCCTCCTTAAGGAGATTTCGTCCCCGAAATCTCAACACCATCAAACAATCCAGGATATCTGGACTTCATTGACTCCTCAGTCTCCCAAGTCAGGTTGGAACCTAAACTATGTTTCCATTTTACAAGCACCATAGGAATTTGTTTCTTCCTAAGTTTGGTAACCTTCCTATCTAGGATTTCTACCGGTTCTTCAACTAACTTTTGAGTTCTATCAACTTTTAAATCCTTCAAAGGAAGTATTTGTGACTGGTCCTCAATGTTACACCTCCTCAAATAACACACGTTAAACGTACTATGAATACCCGAAAGCTCCGGAGGAAGATCCAACGTCACCGACTGTTCGTTAACCACTTGTCGAATCTTAAACGGACCAATGTATCTAGGTGCCAACTTTCCCCGTTTTCCAAAACGAATTACACCTTTCCACGGAGAAACTTTAAGGTAGACTAACTCACCTTCAGAAAATATAACCGGTCGCCTTTTCGGATCCGCATACTTTTTCTGTCTATCGCGTGCGGCTTTCAACTTCTCACGTGCAATTGCTACCTTATCCGCGGTCATTTGCACAATGTCGGGTCCAGCAAACTGTTTCTCACCGGCTTCCAACCAACATGTCGGTGTTCTACAACGACGGCCATACAACATTTCATACGGAGGCATACCGATACTCGAGTGATACGAATTGTTATAAGCAAATTCGACCAACGGAAGATGTGAATCCCATGAACCTCCATATTCCAACACACAAGCACGAAGCATATCCTATAATGTTTGAATTGTGCGTTCTGATTGACCGTCTGTTTGAGGATGATACGCTGTACTTAGATTTACACGGGTACCCAATTCTTGTTGGAGACTTTGCCAAAAATGCGAAACAAAACGGGAATCTCGGTCTGACACAATTGACACTGGAATACCATGTCTTGATACAATTTCATTAAGATACAACTGGGCGAGCTTAGTCAAAGAGGTGGTCTCACTCGCAGCAAGAAAATGTGCGCTTTTTGTCAACCGATCAACGATAACCCAAACCATGTCATTACCTCGAATGGTACGCGGCAGTTTAGTTACAAAATCCATGGTTATATGTTCCCATTTCCACTCGGGAATTTCCAACTGTTTCAGTGATCCGTACGGCTTTTGATGTTCAGCTTTAACTTGCGCGCAGATATGACAATTACCAACAAACCGTGCAATGTCAGTCTTCATCGTGGGCCACCAATACAAAGGTTTTAAGTCGTTATACATTCGAGTACTACCGGGATGAACAGTTAACTTAGACTTATGAGCTTCATTCAAAATCGTATCCCGAATTCCGCCAATTAAAGGAATCCACACCCGAGACTTAAAAGTTTTCAATCCTCTAGAATCGTCCACTAATTCATCTTTTCTTTTCAACATAATTTCGGACTTTAAGTTGTGATCCAACAAAGCTTCTAATTGTACAATTTTTATTCGATCAATCAAGTCAGAGGAAACATTTACCTTGAGATAAAAGATTCGATCAGAAGCACCCTTTCGGCTTAGAGCATCCGCAACCACATTAGCTTTGCCTGGGTGATATCTAATTTCACAATCATAGTCTTTGATTAATTCAAGCCATCGTCTCTGACGCATGTTCAACTCTTTTTGGGAAAACACATACTGCAGACTTTTATGGTCAGTACAAACAACACATCGAGTTCCGTACAAGTAATGTCTCCAAAGTTTTAAGGCAAATACAACCGCTGCAAATTCTAAATCGTGAGTGGGATAATTCTTTTCATGCGGTTTCAACTGACGAGAAGCATAGGCAATAACTTTATCCCTTTGCATAAGAACACAGCCCAAGCCCGAAAAAGAAGCATCACAATAAACAATGAAATCATCTGAACCCTCCGGTAATGCTAACACCGGTGCCTGACACAACATTTGTCTTAACGTTTGGAATGCATGCTCCTGACGATCAGTCCATACGAATTTCTCATCCTTACGGGTTAATTTGGTTAACGGACCCGCAATCTTAGAAAAATCTTTTATAAACTTCCGGTAATAACCCGCTAATCCAAGAAAGCTCTTTATTTCCGAAGCAGACTTTGGGGCGTTCCATTTCATCACAGCCTCGACTTTAGTTGGATCCACTTTCACACCATCCTTACAAATTATGTGACCCAAAAATTGAACCTCTCGAATCCAAAATTCGCATTTAGAAAACTTAGCATACAACTGTTCTCGCTTCAACGTATCCAGAACTAATCTTAAATGCATGGCATGCTCCTCTTCAGATTTCGAATACACGAGGATGTCGTCAATGAAAACAATAACAAATTTATCCAAGAAAGGTCGACAAACCCGATTCATCAAATCCATAAACACAGCTGGAGCATTCGTCAGACCAAAAGGCATAACCAAAAATTCATAATGCCCATACCTAGTACGAAAAGCAGTTTTCGGAATATCTTCTTCACAAACCCGGACTTGATGATAACCCGATCTCAAATCAATTTTAGAATACACTGAAGAACCCTGCAACTGATCAAATAAGTCATCTATTTTAGGAAGAGGGTACTTATTCTTTACCGTTCTCTTGTTCAACTCTCTATAATCAATACACATGCGCATAGACCCGTCTTTCTTTTTCACAAATAATACTGGTGCACCCCACGGCGAAGAACTCGGTCTAATAAAATCCTTATCTAACAGTTCCTGTATCTGATTCATCAATTCGCGAATCTCAGAAGGCGCTAACCTATAAGGAGCTTTAGCTACAGGCGACGAACCCGGCACAAGATCAATACGGAACTCAACTTCCCTAACTGGTGGCAACCCAGGTAACTCATCAGGAAATACCTCAGAGTATTCACACCCAACCGGTACATCGGAAATAACTTTTCTTTCAAGTTTAGCATCAACTACATAAGCTAAGTAGGACTCGCAACCTTTGGATAATGACTTCCTAGCCTTCATCATCGAAATCAGGGGAATAGACATACCATCCCGTTCTCCTCGAGCCACAACGTATGACCCGTCGGAGATTGGGATCTTAATCAACTTTTGGTGGCAATCAATGCTAGCCCTATTCTGACTTAACCAATCCATACCAACTATTACGTCAAAACTAGGGATTGGCATCAACAAGAATGAAATAGGGAAAGTTCGGTCATCAATCACAATATTAGCTCCAGTCACCGAGGTGGTAACATGAACTAATTTACCGCTAACAATTTCTACTTCTACGGGTTTGGTTATCACAGTAGGCACTAATTTCAACTTGTCGCAGAAGCATACAGATATAAAAGTACAAGTAGCACCAGAGTCAAATAAAACACGAGCCGGTACAGAGTTTATAAAGAATGTACCAGTTATAACATCTTCTGTATGCACAGCCTCATTGACTGTCATTTGAAAAGCCCGACTGGTTGCTGGTGGAGGATTCTTCCTTTTCTGACCGGAAGATGCCGAACTCCCGACCGAACCAAGCCCCGATTTCCCCGCCTCTGGACATTGCCCCACTCGATGTCCCTCCTTCTTACAAGTCCAACACACAAAGTTCGGATAACGACAATTTCTTATCTCATGACCAAGATCACCACATTTCAGACACTTATTTGTTTGCGGAGTACACGGCCCTGAATGTCTAGATTTGCATGTACTACACCAGTTCGAACTTCCCGACGAACTACTCTTACTAACATACTTCTTTGTCTGACGATTCCCTTGCCAATTTGATTTCCCTTTACTAAAGGAGTCCGCTCTAGACTTTGAAGAATTATCTCTAGATCGTGTTTCACGAGACCCTCTAATGTCACTATCCACGGATCGAGCAAGATTAAAAGCCTGAGATAAACTAGTGGCTAGTCTCACGGTAGTACGATAGTTATGGGGTAAAGTATCCACAAACTGCTCTATCTTCGTCTTCTCCTCCGGAACCCATTGTTGTACAAATCGAAGTTTTTCTGTAAATTGTGCTATCAACTCCTCCATGGTCATATTATCCGTTAATTGAAGGTTCACAAAATCCCTCCTAATTTGTGCCATATGGAAATCAGAACAATATTGATTACGCACTACTTGATGAAATTCATTCCATCGTAAAGATTCCTTTTGTTGTGGAGTAAAATGCCCAGTAATTGAATCCCACCAAACCATGGCATCGTCCTTCAGGCACTGCACAGCAAACTTGACCTTGGATTCTTCCTCACAGCTAATCACATCAAACTTGCGTTCCATATCTCTTAACCAATTTAAAGCCACAGTTGGATTGGTACTTCCATGGAATTCCGGTGGTTTGCAAGACATAAAAGTTTTAAAAGTACACATCTTATTAGTCTGAGAAGATGGACTAGCACCAAACACCGAAGATTGTTGTTGCAAAAGTTGCCTAGCTGCAGCTTCCTCAGCTTTCCTTTTAAACTCTCTCAGAAATATCAATTCATCTTCTATCTCATGTATATACTCATCCCTATTGGTTTCTTCACCGCCTTGATGAGATGTACCTTCCCGAACATTTGTCACAATAGGAGGAACAACATACCGAGAGGCATTATTGGGGTTGGGGATCGGTTGTTCGTCATCTGCCATTTCTGAAATCAACACAACACTTGAAACTTGTTAATCGTTAGTACCTATCTACTAACAATTTCACAACCAATGTTAAATCCCTTACCCAGGAATGTTTGACATACCACGCTACAGTTTTGGGATTGAACATTCTACAATGCTCAATTACCCCAAAACTATGCTCTGATACCAACTTATAACACCCCTCATTCTTACATAATATTATTATATTGAAAACACGGAAGCGAAGAGATTTAAAACATATTTAATTACTATACGTTAGAACAAAATCATAAACCGATCATAAGTTAAGTCATGTCAAGTTAAACATGGTTAACAAACACATAATACGGGGTATTATATAAAACTTAGCATTAATTATTACAAAACATAATCAGAGTAGCAAGCTGTCAAAACATTCCCCAGCTCCTAAAGCATCTACTTTCTGCTACTCACCTATTCAAAATATAATCTGCAGAAAGTAAATACGAGGGATTAGCACAAAGCTAAGTGAGTGAGTTCATAACACAACATCTAACTTAGCATAATCATATAATTGCTTCAAACAACCGCAATACGATATTCAACAAATCAACAACAACTTAACGAGGATCGGTGGCTCTGGGGATAACAGTAATGCCCGGGTGGCTCCCCAAGAACACTTACCCAACCATATCCGTATGGCCATACGGACGAGACCGATAACTAGTGGTAGTTGAACTCAAATACAGAATCAAACACACAACAAATGAAGTACGACTCTGTATCATTCATTCAACCCCTGACTAGTTCAACCAACCATTTAACAACTCGTTGACCTCGTTAACAACTGATGCCCGAAGGCCAAACACATAGCACATAGGTTCACAGTCAACAAGGTATATCAACTAATCAACAAAACATATTCACGTTTATTCGTTGCAATCAAATGATCACAACTAAATTAAATGGTGAGCTCTGAATCCACTCACCGATACCTCTGAAGTATCCACACTTAGCGTCTAATCACTAAATCTTTGGTTTATCTGTAAGTACCACATAACATCAAGTTAGTAACTTGTTTCTAACTAATAATAGTCAACTTCACAATTCAAGTTACAATGAGTAATAATAATAACTATTTATATTATATAAACTCAGGTTCACAAACTATCATAATCATCAAAATTTAACAGACAAACGCGATCCGGCTACTGGTGATGGGATCGCGTTCCAATGAAGAAAACATTCGGTCATCAAATAACACTTGACAACGCGATCCGGGAACAAAGGCGGGATCGCGTTCGTAATAAGGAAAAAGTTCTGTAACCAAAATACGCTAATCAACGCGATCCGGTAACTGCGGCTGGATCGCGTTTCGAAGAAGAAAACATAACCAATTTCTTTTATAACAGAGAAACGCGATCCCGGCAAGGGTTTCTGGATCGCGTTCACACGCGTTCCATCTCAGGTCAGACCTGCAACTACATTTCAGCTCGAGCTAAACTCAACCAAAGCTCATAATCATGGATTTGATGCATATAACTAGTTAAGAAGCACACATATAATCATATATCACAAGTGTTTACCAACTATATCAAATGATTCATCTCCATTTATCAATTTCATCATTTATTCTAAAACTTGAGTTCATGAACTAAAATCACTTACAAATGGTATGAAGATCAAGATGAGAAGCTAGGTGATGATGATGATGTTCATAGAAGAGATCACACTTCAATTCACCTTTCAATTTGATGATTAGCTACTATAATTAAGTTAGGGTTTATGGTTTTGTTTTAAAGAGAGAATTGGGAAAGTGATCCCAATAAAGGGATCGGCCCTTTATTTAACCGGCCCCAAACAATGGGTATTTTATACCCGCTCTAAATCTATTGTCTGGCACTTAATCACTAAATGCGAGAAATTTATTTTATATTACCGTCAACTTTCATATTTTAAATCAAACAACATTTTATTGATCACAATAAGTCCTAAGACCTATTTAACCAAGTTTCACAATAAGCACAATTTATAACAAATAATTATCTAAAAATTAATTATTCGATCTAGATAGAAAAATACCAGGCCACTGAAGAGGATGTTACAGTTACACCTTCAACAAAGTTATTATCATCAAATATCATTAATTCATTCAAAACCCCAACACAAGGTTTCATAAACTCTTATCCACATAAGTGTTAACTTTACCCTTTGATTATTAATCAAGTGTTCTTAATCACAACTAATATCAAGTTCCTCAAATAACCCATCAATTCATCACAATCATCAATTTTCCAAGAACACTTTATGAACATTTAATCAAATTCTACAATTTTAAGTTAATACTTATGTTATAATCATGAATTAGGTACTAATTACCAACCATAACATAACCATAAGCCTCAATTCATGTTAATCATGCTAATTCCATCAATTACCCAAAAACCCATTTTGATTACAACTTGTATAACATGATTAATTCATTTCTAGGTTAAATTAATATTACTAACCATCTTATAAACACTTATCAACATCACCTTAACCAATTTCATACTTTAAATTCGGATTAAAGTCATTAACCCATCAAAATCATCATAAACCCTAAGAATCAATATAAATCTATAATCTTAAGCTTGAATCTAGTTAGTAATCAACAATAACATGTTTAACTAACAACAATTACACAAAATCAAACCCTAATTTCGGATTAAACCAAGAACATCAAAAACCCCCAAATTCTAGGTTATGAAAAATGATGAACATGTGATTATACCTTGTTTTGATGATGAAGGAAGCTTGAATCCAAGCTTAGAAGCTTCAATTTGATGATTTCTTCATGTTTTGATTTAGGGTTTTTGGTGTAGGTATGCATGTACGTACGTATGTGTGTGTGGGAGAAGAAATAAAACCAATTAATCCATATAGTATACCATTTAAGTGTTACTTTTCATTCCCCGTATTTATTATTGTCTGGAACTTAAAAACCATTTACGGGGAAACACTATTTTACTTTACCGTCAACTAAATAAATTTAAAACAAGTAATATTTTACTATCCACAATAACTCATTTAGCTAATGGACCTATTAAATTTATAATTATTCACAAGACATTAATTATTTAAAAACACACTTAAATAATTAAATAAATAAAGAAATTACCGATTTCGACTAGGCCCAAAACGAGGATGTTACAAATCTCTCCCCCTTAAAGAGATTTCGTCCTCGAAATCTAATCGCACCTAGTTAACCTATTGTAATCAAATCACGTAAACAATAACTAGTAAATGCACATACGACATGTGTGTACATTAGTCTAAGTATCTATGCATCCACATAAACACTAAATGAGTACTCTTTATAATATACTTACATGGTATATTTTAATTCATCTACTTACACATCACTAGTGTGTATTTCAACTTAAAATCACATAAGTCTTGATAAACCTATATAAGCATAACCGCATATATAGCAAAATAATAGTAGTGATAAACACCACCACATGCACATTTGTAATAAAAGTTTAACTCAATTCATAACTAACCATTTAGCTAATAACCATGTATCTCTACTTTTTGCAATTAGTTAAATACTGATTTACGGCTTGTAAATGTAACACCACCAGGTTACATGAAGCCCTATGCTTAGCCATATAAATACTTTGGATCACACAATTACTTAAAATAAATGAACACATAATCCTTTATTTTAATCTTAATCAGAAAACTAGCGACATGCTAGGATCTTTAAACCGAATATAAATACTTACATTCCTTTCTCTTAACAAAACAACCACAATGTTTATAAAACTTCAATGTTCATATTCACAATGAGAATTTAATTTAGATCATGCAAGCAATTAACCACATACATCATCCTTAAATGATGAAGCATCAATAACCTTATCCATCACAACTATTTATCTTAAGGTCATTTTTTATCAATTGAAATACTATTTGATCCTGTAAAGTCTATTACTCACCTGTGTTTCAAATCATACCACTTAATCCCACCTTTTAAAGCAAAGTACAAGTCACTTCCTATGATTAAAATCATAATCTACAAAATCAAATAGCACCAATCTCAACAGATAATTGCTATTATACATCAATGGGTACTTGCTATCTCAGCACACGTACCACATTATCAAAATGTGCTAATCATCAACACATTTTCAACAATATTCACCTATTTAATCCTTTTTAGCTGACCTCTTACTTAACTGATTTCATCGCATAACTTTTTCAAATTGCAATTTACCACTTTATCTAGCCATTAGATATACAACAACACATAAAATCACATGCAATTCGCACTTAATGATAATAAAATTATCAATTTGTCAAATTTAAACTCTTATATTATAGACTATCTCGTCTTTCACATAGGCATAATTTCGCACATTTTTCTAACCATAAACTATCCGTGCATGGCAGCCTTTACTTAACCTTTATTACCATGAATGAAGAATCACGTACTCATCTTAACAAGTAGTATAAACAGTTCAAATTCTTCTTTTACCACGTTTCCACATTAAACACTAGTTAAATAGTTTACTACCACCTTATTTTAGCCAATCAATAACTATTTCATAACTGCGGGTCAATACATGTTACCCGTTAATTTAAAATCATTTAACTTTATTTGGTACTTATTAGCCTCAACAACTCCATGTGAAATGGCATAATATGAATACGTTGGCCAGACGTCATCATATTATATCAGTCACACTTTATTCTCAGGCTAGTTCATACCGTTGATCTTCCAAAATTTATTAGCCTTTACCCTTACCAATATCACAACAATGAAATCAACCATATGCACAATTATAACAACTCGTAGTAGCAGGTATATCATCAAGTATTAGTTTGCTACCGTTTCCACTTATCATTTTGAATGCACATTACACATATCATCAAGTTTACACAAACAACACAGACATTCAACACCTCTCTTTATTATATCATTAACTCAGGTGTAATGTCTAACACCATTATTACAAACAACTTCTTTATTACCTAATTCAAGGTCATTTACTAATTACATCACTTAATATTAATAGTACATTCAATGCTAAACATTTTATCAATACTATGTGTAATACTCAGCTTATTCTCTTCAATCTATCCTTCTTTAGTTGTATTATAAGTAAACCCTTCATACCACACATGCAAATTGTTACTCTACTGTCAAATATCAATAAGTATAGACCCATGTATTCCTTTCAATCTCTACAAATACTTATTTTAACTATTTCTAGTATTTTAGATGACTCATTTACTTCATCCTTTCTCACTTAATCCATATAACTCAAGGATTTAAATCACCACCAACAACGGTTGGCCACAATTGACAATACGACGAATACACAGCTTGAAAATAACTTATACTCAATAGAATATGAGGACCTCTTAAAACAAGTTATAACGTCATATTTAGTCATAGGGATGATCCCAGGGCTCAAAGAAACAAAAGCCCAATTTAAAACGTAAGTCAAAAGTTAAAAATAAAGTCCGAAAAACAGTAAAATGCCATTTTCGGGCCCCAAACGACCCCGAAGTGCCCAAAACTGACAGGGCTCATGGCAAAGCGAAGAGCTTTGACCGTTGAGTCGTTTCCAAGTGACCCTGTAAATTTCGTCTTAATCGGACACCGAAATTTTCTAAAAATTTTCTACGTCAAGAACTACGTCGAACGTCGCAAAAAAAATTTTTTTATACTAACGCGATCCGGGAAATAGGTCAGGATCGCGTTCCCTAGTGTAAAATATTCTGTAACCAAATTAGGCATACAAACGCGATCCGGAGAAGTGAGCGGGATCGCGTTCCCAAGAGAAAAAGCATCTGCACAAATTACACACACAAACGCGATCCTGGAAAATGGCTGGGATCGCATTCCCAAGCAGAAAATAATCTGAGCCAAAATAACACGTACGAACGCGATCCAGAAGAACTTGTTGGGATCGCGTTCCCAAGCAGAAATCTGAAGTTCAGAAAAAATCATATTTTTAGCCAATTTCAAACGCGTATAACTTTTTACTCGTTTAGAGTTAGACTTTAAAATTTTGCAGGCACGTCCACTATGCCAAAATGAAACTTTCTCTCTTTACACTTTTTCAATTTACACGTTTTACGAGAAAACGGACGTACGACTCATTTTTGACCATTTTCGACCATTTTGGTTGACACGCTATATTTCAAACGACTTGGTTTCTGACTTCCACCTTTTACCAACATGTTTCTATATACATTAGTGACGTGTGGGCATATTCGTCACCTACAAACACTCATTCTACATTGTTTTGACACGTTGACCCGTTTAGGGGTCCAAATGGACATTTTTCCCAATTTCATTCATAATGACCACATTAATACTTTTAATCCACATTTTATCTATACTTATGACTGTAAGTCATTTTAAAAGTCATCATACACAAACCACATCAAGTTTTAACCGTTTTATCACTAAGTGACCCATTTGGGCACTTAAATGACCCGTTTAGGTTTATGAACATATAATCACTATTCTATTACCCATTCCACATAACTTTGACTAATCCAAGTCAAACCAAACCATTATCACTATTGGTGGCATAACATAACCTTAAAACACCAATTTCACATATTACCATCATATTTACACAATTACATCAAGTTTTCAACATTGACCTTCCTAAACTTGTCAATACATACAAAAGCTAGCTGACCATTTTTGACTTTACTACTAAGCATATAATCAACTATGCTAAAAACATAGGTAAAATTAACTTACTCACAAATGAGAAATCATATCAATCTAATTCAATTTACTTCACTAATCATAGTCCTCATAGCAAGTAAACAATTCAAACTTATTTAATTTAAACAAGCTTATAGAGAATTACCTGATGCTTTTACACCAACGAACATAGAGGAATCATTGAGAGTACCAGTCGGTTACTCATGTTCCTCCTTCTCTGCAATCAAACACAATCTCACATCTTGTTAAGCGTTAGTACATATCTTACTACCCAATTATCATGCAACAACTAACCCCACCTTCTGAAATGTTTGACTTGACACAAATCCAGATTTGGGATTAAACACCATAAATGTTCAATTCACCCAAACCGATGCTCTGATACCAATTTATAACACCCTTCATTTTCAAAGCCATTTTTTTTAAACCGGAAGCGAAAGTCCAACTAACATTAATAATGTTACTTGTATAATATACTTATATAATCAAACCATTTCAAAACATAATTTACCATTTGGGTGTTACATAAATTAAAAGACACCAATGATTTATAAAATCAAAGATCAGAGTACACGTCCAGTCGTCAAACATTCCATCCAGTCAATAGCTCCTTGCTCATCCTATAATCTAATCATAACCTGCAAGGAGTGGTATTGTGGGGGATTAGCTCAACGCTAAGTGAATGAACTAATAACCATCAACATAGCTTAGCCTAACAAATATGTTTACAACTAAGCATAGCATACTAAACGAGTTTACAGCAACAGCATCGTAAACACACAATCATTTGTTTACAGCATAAAGCATCGCAAACAAATATCATCCAAGAGGATCGGCGGTCCTTGAGGTGCCCTCATGCCCGGGTGGCCCCCAAGCAACCTCACACCAACTGCAGGCCAATACAGCGGTAAACCGATAGCCTAGGTACTATTTACCCACACAACACAGTATTCCTATAACCATCCGTGTACAAGGACCTGTGTTGGCAACTCAATAGTAACCTTAAGCCCAAACCATGTTGACCTCTGAAAACACATATGCCCAAAGGCCAGATATCACAAAATCTATATCTATCAAGGCAATATGTCAATCCACAGTATATAAGCAGTAAAACCACGTTTACCCGTTGTAACCAAATCTGTTACAACTAAGTTACGCTGAAGGTTACAGGTCCACTCACCAATACCTCCGCCGTCCACTCAGTAGTCTAATGTCACTGAGTCTTCTCCACATCTGAGAATACAATGGAATAACACAAGTTAGTTACTTGTCTCAAAATCTATACAACATCATTCCAATATTATAAATAACATCTTAACAACATAATTCACAATTACTTATCAAGTTTATGCTCATTAATTCACAACCTCATTAATCAACTTTTACCATCACAATTAACATGGTTACACCTTCAACAAAGTTATTATCATCAAATATCATTAATTCATTCAAAACCCCAACACAAGGTTTCATAAACTCTTATCCACATAAGTGTTAACTTTACCCTTTGATTATTAATTAAGTGTTCTTAATCACAACTAATATCAAGTTCCTCAAATAATCCATCAATTCATCACAATCATCAATTTTCCAAGAACACTTTATGAACATTTAATCAAATTCTACAATTTTAAGTTAATACTTATGTTATAATCATGAATTAGGTACTAATTACCAACCATAACATAACCATAAGCCTCAATTCATGTTAATCATGCTAATTCCATCAATTACCCAAAAACCCATTTTGATTACAACTTGTATAACATGATTACTTCATTTCTAGGTTAAATTAATATTACTAACCATCTTATAAACACTTATCAACATCACCTTAACCAATTTCATACTTTAAATTCGGATTAAAGTCATTAACCCATCAAAATCATCATAAACCCTAAGAATCACTATAAATCTATAATCTTAAGCTTGAATCTAGTTAGTAATCAACAATAACATGTTTAACTAACAACAATTACACAAAATCAAACCCTAATTTCGAATTAAACCAAGAACATCAAAAACCCCCAAATTCTAGGTTATGAAAAATGAAGAACATGTGATTATACCTTGTTCTGATGATGAAGGAAGCTTGAATCCAAGCTTAGAAGCTTCAATTTGATGATTTCTTCATGTTTTGATTTAGGGTTTTTGGTGTAGGTATGCATGTACGTACGTATGTGTGTGTGGGAGAAGAAATAAAACCAATTAATCCATATAGTATACCATTTAAGTGTTACTTTTCATTCCCCGTATTTATTATTGTCTGGAACTTAAAAACCATTTACGGGGAAACACTATTTTACTTTACCGTCAACTAAATAAATTTAAAACAAGTAATATTTTACTATCCACAATAACTCATTTAGCTAATGGACCTATTAAATTTATAATTATTCACAAGATATTAATTATTTAAAAACACACTTAAATAATTAAATAAATAAAGAAATTACCGATTTCGACTAGGCCCAAAACGAGGATGTTACAGTTTGTTTGAGAAGGATGATACATATGGCATTCAAATAATGTGGAAAGGCTTATTTTGCCTTAACATTTCTATTATGGGATTTGTGTTTGTTATTTTGGATTCATTGTTGGAATGAATGTATGACATGAACCGTTTTTCATGTTAATGACATCATGACACATTGATTATTTATTTCATTTAGTTTTCTTTATGAATAATGTGTTGTGATCTTATCTACGTTGTACCCTGTTGTTTCCGCTTTAGACGGGGTGTGACACCGTGAGAAACACCGCGCCACCATTACCGGCGCCATGGCGTGGTGGTGACTCCACGCCCTTTGAGCACGCCCCACACCAAATGGTCTAAGAGCTAAATTGAAACATTTAAATTTTGGTGCAAGTTTAGTGTTGCACCAAATTTGGTACAAATCCTCAAATGTTTGATGTACACTAAACTTGCATCAAATTTGATGAGTTAGTTGGATAAGTAATACTCCCTTCGTCCTAGTTTTATTGTTCTCTTTTGACTTTTGAAGTTTTTCTTTGATAACTTTGACCTTGAATATTTTTGTTTGTGTTATATAATATTTGATGCAAAATATATGAATGGATTGGGTTTTGAATGTATTTTCATCGGTATAATTTGCATCAATTATTATATAACACAAACAAAATATTCAAGGTCAAAGTTGTCAAAGAAAGACTCCAAAAGTCTAAAGAGGACAATAAAACTGGGACGGAGAGAGTATTATAAAAAATACCAAATTTGGTACAATAATGAATATATTGGAGATGGCCTAAAATTTGTAATTAATTCGTCATTACTTGTTAACTAAAAGCTTATGTCCTAGTGTTTTGGGAGGCTATTAAATAAATATCAATATTAATGGTAGCGTTGGGTTTTAAGCCTTAAAGGAGTACAACAACATTAAACGAGAATAAGGAACCAACAAAAATGCGTCACATGTTATAAAACTCACTTTCCCCCCGTTTTTAAATATTAAATATCTTACAAACGGTAAGTCAAAAAATTATAAAAACTACAACATAAAAATTAGCGTTTTTTCTCTTCGATTAGACATCTCACAAGGTATACTTTCGACGAATTTTTTCCCCGTTTTCGGTGGGTTTTGTAACAAAGTGATACCAACCACTATCACACGTGATACCAACGAAATATGATACTAATGTTGTACAATTTGTAAAACACATAAGAAAAGTCATCGAAAGTATACCTTGTGAGATATATAATCGAAGAGTAAAAAATGCTGATTTTTATGGTTCAATTTTATAATTTTTCGACTTACCGTTTGTAAGATATTTAAATTTTAAAAACGTGAGAGAAAATGAATTTTGTAACACGAAACACATTTGTATTGTTTACTCATTCTCACTAAAATTTTCATTCTCATCTATATATATATTAAACGGGGGATTGAGCTGACGTCATGCAGCTGCATCCCTCCAATCATGAGCTGTGAATTCACCTACGTGGCACGCTGTAATGCAAGGATTTATCTCAAAGTTTTGATTTTTTTTTAAAAAAAAGAAATGCAACCGATCGTAGTGGATGAAAGATGGCTAAA
This sequence comes from Helichrysum umbraculigerum, assembly GCA_949592205.1. Lineage (NCBI taxonomy): Eukaryota > Viridiplantae > Streptophyta > Magnoliopsida > Asterales > Asteraceae > Helichrysum > Helichrysum umbraculigerum. The sequence goes on along the minus strand of CATIUR010000003.1, from coordinate 21,078,084 downwards.
GGTGTGCATGTAACTGCATGGTTCACCCACTTTTTTCATTTACGATGTGCATGTAAATGTCATACACCAAATTTCATCAAGCAACTCACGTTCACATACAAAGCTTTGCATGAAAATGCATGTGCTTATACGACTTTTGTTTTACCCATTTGTATTCAAGCAAACAACATGGATGTTTGTAATTATTTCCATTTTATTTAGTTTTTTTTATTAAATATTTTATTGGTTTACAAAACGGTTGCTAGATAGATATATATGCAGCTCCAAGTATTGAATAAGGTGGTAAGTCGATTGGTAGAATATTACATGCACATTGTAGTATTTAACAAGCAAAGTGCATGCAAATACTTTAGGTTTCCTCACCCAACACTTCCTGTGCAAACTTTAATCATATTTGCCTCTTTCATTAAACCAATATCTTCTATGTGCACCGCCCAAAATTTAGCAGCTTTTCTTTTCTTTCTTTCTTCATCCCCATCTGTTTCTTTCTCTGTCCTCTTTATACGCATAAAGCTATAATCATTTTTAGTGTTTCTTCTATTCATTGGATCTTGATATTAAAACAAGGTTCAAAATATGAAGAAAGCTAAATAATTGATACAATTCCATCTACTGGTTCTTGGAAAGGTTTCTTGAAAAGTTTGGGGTTTTTATTAACAACGTGGATTATTGATAACAAAAAAAATGTATCTGAAGAACCGATTGAAGATTCTTAAACAAAGTTGAGAAGGTGTATATTTCATCTTCATCTAATGTTTATGATTTTCTCTTCATCTTCTTTTTTCCTATTTTTTCGTTTTCTTTTTTTAGTTTTATTAATTCAGATTGACATATAAGCAATTGTCAATGACGTCTTGAAAAAGAGAAGAAGAGGATTGTGTTAACACATTTAGCTGCAGAAATCGTTTTATTTGATGATAAATACTTGTAATTGATTTGTGTGGGTTCTGAAATTTTGGGTGTGATTCAAGTCTCGTAGATACTGATTATTCAAGGCTATAGGCATTTTAAGTCATCTATGTTCCATGATGAATGAAGCTGGGATGAAGAATCAAAGAATGTGTTTGTTTGTTAAGAACCTACATGATGCACACCAAGTGTTTGATGAAATGTGTAAGTGTTTTCTTTCTACACTATTTTTTAAGCTTTAAGTTTGTATTTGTATTGATAGCACTAACTCCATTTCAATTTATTAGATGTATATTTTGCACTTGCTACTTATATAGCATGAAGATGAAGAATACGACAAGTCGTTACAAGCTGCAGATTTCTTCATTACACGAAGGCCATGGCTTGGTATATCTCTATAAAGTCGTATTCATTTATAATGTAGAATGGAATAATATATGTGTAAGATGCTTAATATTGTGTCCATTACCATAGGTAGAAAGTAATAGCTGTAAAAATTAGGAGCTTCTTGATCTTTGCTTTTTTAAAACAGTTTATAAATTAAGGCTTCCTATCTTTTGCGTTTCAGAGTTTGAGAGAACAACTTGGCTGGTTTCTGAACTTGTAATTGTAGTAGTAGAAGAAAGAGCTCTTCTTGATCAATGTGAATCTATAATCTCTTGTGCATCTTTGTTTCAAGTAGTTATTACATTTATTGTATTAAAGCTTTATTTAAATATTAAGTAAAATTGTTAATAATATTTAAATCACTCTAGCGGTATCTTTACTTGCATAAATAAGGTTGTGTATTAAAGGAAAATGCCACTGAAATGATGCTTGCTTTGATGAAAAAAGAGTGGAAGGCTTGAATGTTTTTCTGTTATAGTAGAAGCATATGTAGCAAAGGCTGCTAGAAGGCAGTTAATTGTTAATTGAATGTTTAAGTTTTCTGATGATGAGTTGTATGAAAGTTTGTTTCATATATCACAATGTGCTATTGTGTGCAGTTCTCTTTCAAATTATATGTGCATTATGTACAGGGGTATTCTATTTTTTATGAAGGAAGTCATTAGTAACTTTGTACAGTTAGAATCGAAGGTATGTAGCTGTATATTGTAACTGCTATATCCAATCTTTCATGTAGTAAGCTAAAAACTATGTAGTAAGCTCTATTATTGTCTGACCTCTTTTACCAATTCACCTAATTAAATAACTTTTGGTTAGTTACTTTTGTTGTGAAATTTGAAGATATATGACTTTTATATTTAGATATACTTAGTTCGACAGTAAAAAAAAAAGCCCAAAGTGGTGATTCCCGAGTTATTTAAGAAAATTTAAGTCAGAGTTTACAGGTGGTTTTTGGCTAGAAAAAAAAATGTAAAGATTTTGTGGGTCGATTGGAAAAATCCTAATGTGGGTCAGTTTTAAAATCTGGTTACTGCTGATCGGGTGAGTCTTTGTTGATGTTACTGTCTGGTTTGGTGGGAGTTGATCTTCTGAGATGGGTCTAGTCATCAGAATCTGTTGTGTGCTTCACATTTGTAGAATTGATGTATGTTTAGAACCTATACGATGAGATGACCTTGAAGTGTTAGTTTGAATACTCCAATGAATTGAACTATTTTAAAACCTTGTGATAGATATGTAGTGCAGTTGTGTAAGGAGTAATTTAAAGTCATTTAATGCAACTGGTGGTATATTATATTTATCACATGTTTAAGTCATACTCCAGTATTCTATTGTAGTTATATTTTAATATTTATCACGCTTTGTAATTTTATTTATGCTTTAAGTTGTGAAAGAGAAGAATAGTTTTAGTGCCCTTCATGGGCAAGTTACTATTGGGACCCTCATCTTACTGGTGCAAACAATTGAAACTGTTTGTTATCAATTTTGTCTTAATTTTGATATAGCAGTTTATGTTAAGATTGAGCCCAGTTAGTACCCTCTAAATATATATTGTGAACTTATTTGTGTGTTCTTTTGCTGCTATTTAATTTCTCTAATACTAACCATCTTTGTATATATAAGTTTATCTTACAAAAATGCAGAGTATCAAGTTTGTTAAAGCTCACAAAAAGCTTTTATGGATGCTCAGCAGAAGTGGTTTGTTGCAGCAATACGGCAAAATGTGAACCGGTTCTTTCCCTTTGTAGAAGATTGTATTGTATAGTTGTAATAGTTTTCATGTTTCAATTTTAATTTTAGTGTTTATGTACATTAGCCGCTTCACTACATGGGTATTGAATAAGATAGATCTCATCAAATTGATGATGAGTAGCAAGGTGTAGGAGAGCTTAAAAGTAAGGTGCATAGTTTGCTGGTTTTTAATTATATAGATCTCATGAAACTTGGTGAACTGCCAAAGAAACTTGAGGTTAGATTAAGCTGAAATGTCGGGTTGATCAATGACACTGTATTATTATATCATACCCTAATTTTTATCTTAATGATTGCAGTGGTATGAGAATCTACTGATGCCGATGAAGTCGTACAGGTGAGTGCAAAGTATGGTCACGGAGTGGATGATGCAAGGGATTAGATACTATCAAAACTTCCTTTGGACCAGCATATATTATCCTAATGCATGTTAGTATAAGTTTTCGATTTGCTCATGTCTTTGTCTTAGGGGGTTTGAATTTGCAGTTTGGAGCTGGTTATAGTAGATAATGAGCCTTTTACAAAGTTTTTTTTATATATTTTTTCATTTACAAAAAGTAATAATCAAATCTATATTATGTATTAATTACTTAACTAACCCGTGCAAACACGGGTCGATTCACTAGTTTTAACCTCATAAGGTGTAACACCCCAAAATCCAAAAAAAAAAACATATTATTGTGACAAATAAATTAATAGTTGTTCTAAATTATTAAATATGTAAGAACAATAAAATAGTTTAAAATCGCAAATGGTTTTTAGGTTTCAGACAATAGTTCAAAAAGGGGGGCAAAAGTAGTACACGTGTATAGATATATATTCTATTTTTCTTCTCAAATCTTCTAAATGGAAATAGAAAGAAAATAAAAGTTCGATGCATCCCTGTGGTTTTGGCGACTCAACTCAAGAACCAAAAGCCATAAAATTAAACCCTCAACTCAAGCTTAAAATCTGGAAATCATCATCCTCATCATGTTCTAAGTTTAATTGTAAGTTTAAATCTCCTCTTTACTTAACCTAAAAGTTTGATTTTAATGAATTGAAATTGGGTTATGGGTTTAGATATGGAATTGAGTTAAAAACATGTTTGTGTGATGTTTACTAGTTTATATGCTGTACAAACTGGTTTTGATATTGTTGAATTAAAATTTGAGCTGTCCAGTTAGAACAGCAGGTGTTGGGTTGGGGACGACGAGATTCGCGACACGACCGTAAAGGATCGCGACGCGAAATGCTTGAGGTCGCGACGCGACTTAGGTAGATCACGACGCGATCTTGCCTGGTCCAGAGTCTGTCTTTGTGTACTTTTGAAACTGATTATGTTGATAATATAAATTGAAATCAGAAGTAATACTATGTTCAATCAGGAAGTAAAGTTTGAAATTTAAAAGATATGAATTGATAAATCATGTGGGTCATGCCTAATTGTGAATATACTAGTTAATTGTGTTGTTAACAACTAATTAAAGTGTAAATATGTTAGAGTATCAAGCTCATTGTATTTAAATTGTTAATATTATACATTGACAAGCTTAAACTTGAATGAGAATGGGTTATGATCAATGAACTAATTCTAATTATTGGTATGATAAATAATAAGATTATGATTGAACTATGGATACTATATGTAAACAAGATTATGTTAAAATGATAATTAAAATAATGAAAGATGTAAAAGATACTGAGAATGTCTCATGTTTGATCACGTAAGTTAATAAGAAGTAAAATTATAAAATGAGTTGTTAAATGTGATATTGTTTATAATATGTATTATGTGCCTATGTAATTAGGTAATAAAGAAGATGGAAGTATTGCAAGTAAATCGTTAAGCTCTTTGCCATGTAAGTTTTCGGATTACATGATCATGGTGCTAGAAATGGTTGCGGCCATTTGCTAGTGGTTTGGTGCGGGTAATGGTTGCGGCCATAGGCTCGTAGGATTGCTAGTAGTATACAACTAGCATGGTAGCAAGTATCCTTAGCTAAAATAAAATAATGACGTGTGATTATAATTCGTTTACTTACTAAGCGTTGTGCTTACGGTTGAATTTATAAACGTTTTTAGGTGTATCGCTTGGATGGAAGGGAGGCTTGGATAAGAAGTATATTGGAAGCTTGCTTTCTGGTTAGATGAGCTTCTCTTCTTTTAAATTATCGCTGCGGTGACATTTGTATAAATCGCCCAAGTATTGTAAACTTATGTATTATATCTTTTGTCATATATAAACACTGTATTGATATGTGTTAATTTTGTAAAGTTAAACAGATAAACCGATGGTTTGGATACGTAAATGTCAAAGAAGATCAGATATGAACATGTTTTTGTCGATTGTTATAAGATGATAAGTGATACGAAATCTGAATTTATATTATAAATGGGACTTAAAATGAATGAATTATATTTAGATGGTATAATTTTATAAAATTTAAATCACGGCGTTTCAAGTTGATATCAGAGCGATGGTTTAAGAGAATTAGGCTATCCACGTTAGGATTGCCTAAACTTAAACCAAAACGAAATGTGTGATTATTTATGCTGATTATGTGCTGCAGTAAAGTATAGTAGACATAACTGATATGCTTCTTTGTAGTGAACTATTCAATGATTGAATGTGTTAAATTTATACTGTTAAATGAAATGCTAGTATTCTGAATAGTTCTAATTGAAAGAAGGTATGTTATGTGTTCAGTATATATATATATATATATATATAATTTCAGTCAGACAGATTTAGATGTTGAGATAGGCTAACTTAAGTTGGCCATATGTGTGGATATGTGGGAAATTGCTAATATGTATATTGACAATCTGTTAAAATTTTAGATGAAAGAATTGCTAACTTATGCTAGCTATGATTAATATGATGATATGTGTTATATGGGCATAATAAATCTGAAAGATGAGAAATACTGACCGGTGTCAGTTGTTAAGTAAAGAATGATATGTGAAATGATAAAGTGGGAGAGGCATTAATAAATGTCTCATGAAAATGTGAATTGATTATGTGTTATGTGTGAATGGAGAATTGTAGAAATTACAACTGGACTCGTGTCGAGGTAAATGGATAGTTTTGATTAATGATGCATGATATATGGTCATTAATTGGTAAATAAAAAGGTAAAGCTAATTGTGGATAATTAGCATGGTTTAAATGATTTAGTATGTTATCACCCGAGAGGTGGATTACTAAAGTGGGGGCAGAGTCCAGGAGAGTTTCTACAATTGCTCGATTGATATGTGTATATATTTGTATAATTGTGGAATAGTCATAATAAGAATTAATAGTATGAAGTGGCCTAAGAATGAAAATGTGAAAAACATAATCTAGCTACGCCTGATCACCGTAGTTATATTATGCTATGTCACATGAAGTTCTTGAGGTGACCAATTATCAGAGAGACTTAATGTGACTATGTTGTGGTTAAGTGTAAAATGTGTATGCACTCTGTGATGAGTAAAACAGGAATAAGTGGAGTACTTATATGTACATGATTATGTAAATGTATTTATAAGAAATATATGTTGAGTAAATTATTGGATAAAGTTATGATGTAAAATCTAAGTAGAATCTTGGACTGATTTTATTATTTAAAAAAAGTTAACTTTGTCGATATTGACAGGGGGATATTAAGGGTAAAGGTTATAGGATGAAAGTTGTGGTTAATACCTTAATGGGTCAAATGGTACCTTATGTGAAATGCTAAAGTATGAAAAGATTGAAATGATTTCCATTGTAGTTCATGGTTTGTATTAAATTTATATATATATATATATATATATATATATATATATGGTGAAGTGGAAATTTGAGACTTTAATCCAATTGGGTAATGACATGTAGTCGTTACTTGAAATGGTCAAAGTGTATGGAAACTTAAATTAGAAAGTCAATGAGTGGTTAATGATTAAAAACTACGTTTATGGGTCAAAAGTACCTAAACGGGTCACTAGTGTACCCATAATCTAAATGTACTATTGTATGATTATGTTATACATTATTATTAATTAAGAACGTTGATTAGTAATATTAAAAGTGCAAGTGTATATAATACTTGTGCCATTATGAGAGATTATGATGATATGAATACATGATAAGTGGACTAGTTGTTGAATGGGGCATATAGTGTCCAAACGGATTTCTAATAACTCTTGGGCTTAATATAAGTCAAAGTTAAGAAGTGTTGATTCTATTATTGTTTAATAGACCAATAGTAAGAATAAATATTAATTGAAGGAAAACTTAAGAAAAATACATATAGAATTTATATTGTGGTATGTTGACTTTAAAAGTCAAACCGTGAATAAAGAGTTTCGTATATGTGTATGGAAAGGATAGGAAATTGTTTGATTTGATTGGTTCTAGTTCGGGTCAAAACTTATGGAAAAATTTTTAGAAGTTGTTATTAATTGGTTGGGTGAAATTGAAGTTGACAAATAGTCAACATCCTTGAAATGGTTAAACCTGAGTGAAACTTATAAGTGTTTGTTTGAAATGTGATTGAAATTTCCAAATGGGTCAAATAGTGTCAAAATGGGTCATATACGACCCAATTAAGTTAAATAAGTTAGTCAAAGGTTATGGAACCTTGGGTAATGGCCTCAAGTTTGTCTTAGAGCATTAAATAAGTGTGCAAAAAGTTAAAGCTTGAATGCAGGTGGTTTTTGATATAGGTTGTCATCAAATAATGGTCAAAACGGCCACAAATTGTTTATATGCCCAAATCCTTCATGAACACATAAATTGAAAAGTGTGAAAAGAAAAGCCTTTAATATGTTATTACAAACGTGTATGAAAAATTTCAGGTCATAACTCTCATCGGGTTAATAGTTATGTGCGTTGGAAGTTAGTAATTAAAACTGAGTTTGTGTAGGTCTGAATAGCGACGCGATCCTATCAAATCGCGATGCAAAAAGTTTTAGGTTGCGACGCGATTGTGGGATATCGCGACGTGATCTGGTGCTGGACGGAATTTTAATTTTAGTTTCTTTGTGGATTAGTTCATATTAAGTTATGTTCAATTATATTAAAGCTGATAGTACACAAATAGTGTGCAAGTCTTATGGTTGAGGAAATTTCGGATGTTTATGTTAGGACATGTTATGGTGACCATCGCTATACAATTCAGGAACGAGCCTAGAAGACCAAAGAATACGTGAATCGAGAACTCAAGTCGCAAGGCACTGCGATGCGAGATGAGATCTAAGTTCGCAAGGTGGATAGCGAACTGATTGGTCTCGCTGGGCCACATGGACAGCGAACCGAGCCCAACAAAGTGAATTCGCAGAAGCCCATGACCTGCGAAGTTAGATTTAGGGTTTTAGTATAAATAGAGTTCTTAGGTTTATGGTTTCAGTTGATGATTTAGTTGCAACGGTTTTCGTCCTTAGCCAGAGTCATGTAAGTGTCTAGGCTAGTCTCGTTGATTCAATTCTTTGAATCATTAGACGTATACTCCTTTGGTATTGTAATCATTAGGTTACTGTAATCGATTGATTTATTAATGAATGATTTATTTTACCAAAGTATATCTCCTATTCATATTTGAATTGTGTTTTTTATTCAGTTCGTATTCGTTCGTATATTGTTCATAATCTCAATGATTAGTTTACGAGGATTCCGCACTCGTAAGCTAGTAATCGGATTCCGCGTACGCATTAATATATGCTTATAAACGACCGCAGGGACTTTAACAGTGGTATAAGAGCGGGTTGGGATATGTAATTGAGATTTTGAGGCTGAGAATCAAAAACGGTTTTGTTTTTAGGGTTTACAGCCGTTTTCGCGAACTGAGATTAGGATTTCAGCATAACTTGCAAACTGAGTTTTGTGAGTTGAGTTGCGAACCGAGATCACTTGCGAATTGATATTGAGTTGCGAGCCGAACCGATTGGCGAATCCACTTGCGAATCGAGTTAAGTTTGCGAGTTGAACTGAGTTATGCGAAGTGAATTAAGTCTGCGAGATGAGACTTCCATCGCGAACTAAGATTTAGTCTACAAAAGTCAACCGCGAACTGAATGTTTGACTAAGTCAAAAATCAGGTACGTAGTTTATATTATTAATTGTTTTTATTTTTTGAACTTTATATTGACAAGTTAATTATGACTTGAGATGTTAAGGTTTTTAAAAAATTAATTAATTGACTTTCGACTTTAATGTTAACAAGTAAATCATATTTTCTTATGTTTTAGACTTGAGACTTTTTGGGTAAAAGTAAATTACAATTTAAAATTATTTTGTTTCGTATTGACTTGAGATTTTTAATTACAAGTAAAATACGTTATAAATATTTTTTAAGTAATATACAGGTTAAGTGGAGTTGTGATCGAAAGTCTTCCGACTCATTGCGTAGTCGAGCAACGTGTCCCGATATTTTATATTGGCGGTCACAATCTCTAATATAACTTATTTGTCTTAGACTAGTGAATCTTTCGATTAACAAGTAAATTACATATTTTTATATGCTAGACTAGAGAACTTTATGTTAACTAGGAAATTTTTTTTTTTTTTTTTTTTTATTATATGCATTTTAGACTTGTGTATAGACTTAAGACCGTAAGGTATATATGTAAATAACAAATAAAATTTGTAGACTCGTATAACTTATTCGTAAATAGACTTAAGAACTTTAAGTTAATAAGTAAAAGACTAGATGTTAGTTTTCAACTTAAGAATGCTTCATTGATAAGTTGAATTATACATTATAGTAATTAGACTTGAGAATATTTATATTAACAAGTAATTTATGAAAAACACATAATTTTAGCTCGAGATTTTCTTTATACAAAATTAACTGTATCACGGGTTTAGTCAGTTAATATATGTAAGAGGATCATCATTGAGGAAAAATTAGGCCAAAACATTTTCTAGGAAATGTTTAGGCTAAACAATTACAGAGATAACTATATAAATTGAAGAATAGGAGATTTACTGAAACCAAATAAACATGCTCGAGTGAAAAGGAATGAAGATCATGGTGTTTCGATAAGCTTCAGTTATGGTATTTGGATTGACTATACATCTAGTTTTAGATCATAGCGGTGTGATGATAGATTAGGTACATCATATGAAGATTGAAGATGAAGATTGAAGACCAAGAAAGATGATCATTCCAAGAGTATGTGTGTGAGATTTTGTTGAAGTATTTTTGTGAATTTATAAAGATACAAGACAGAGTCAGACACTACTGGTGATGACAGTGATCTAGGGTACAACATAAGAAATTTAATATAACACCCCTCATTTATACTCATTTAAATATAGTAAATCGGAAGCGTAAGTCTAAATAGATAGTAATAATTTACTTCATTGTATCCACATATAAAATTCAACCTTTTCAAAAAATCAATTTCTCAACAGAGGTGTTATATAAAAACATGATAAAACATTATTTTATACAAATTAACTATCAGAGTAAAGTCTCGTGGTCAAACATTCCTTCTAGTCCAACTTCTTGCCCACCCAATACTATAGCCAAAACCTGCAAGAAGTGTTAATGTGGGGGATTAGCATAACGCTAAGTGAGCAGATAACTAATCAACAGTCTAACTTAGCTTAACAACTTTATGTACAACACTTAACACTAAACAAGCAAGTACACAATACAACTCATCAGCAATACAACTGTTCAACAACATCACAACTTCATAATGAGGATCGGTGGCTCTGGGGATTACCATAATACCCGGGTGGCTCCCCAAGAACACTTACCCAAACATATCCGTATGGCCATACGGACGAGACCGATAGCTAGTGGTTACTATACTCAGATACAGTTCCAATATACACAACAAATGAAGTATGACCCTGTATCATTCACACAACAACCAACTAGCCCAACCAACAGTTCAACAACTCGTTGACCTCATTAACAACTGATGCCCGAAGGCCAATTAAATCAAGTGATCACGTAATCAACATGTCATGTATTCAACTAATCAACCTATCAACCGTATTATTACTAACAACCTAAGCATCAATGTAACTAATAAAGTAATAATACGTTACTTGTTGTAACCAAACTCGTTACAACCAAGTTACGCTGAGGATTAGAGATCCACTCATCGAATACCTCAGGCATCCACTCAGTAGTCTAATATCACTGAGCCTTCTGCACATCTGAGAATACAATATAATATCACAAGTTAGTTATTTGTCTCAAAATGATATTAATTACTGAATTAGTCCACATTACACAAGTACTACGTTCAATACTTAAAACCATATTAACAACACTTATCAATTATACATCACTTAACAAGCTTATAGCTTTAATTCTTAATTACATAATATTAAGTTCATGACTTTCTTTATGAACATATATCAAATTCATCAATTCTAAATTATAGCTTAGCTTATAACCATAGTTCAATCATCAACTAACCATTATAACAAGTTTACAAGCTATAATTCATAATTATTCAACTAAACCCATCACTATTTATATGATTATACTTCAATTCTTCCTAATAATATTCCAACAAATTTTATAATTACCAATTATAGTGTGTTAACACCAAAACATCATCATAAGATCAAAACCCATCTAAATCATAAACTCTACAACTTAATTAATTCACTTTTAGGGTAGTTTAAGGTTACTAATCATCTTATTAACACTTAGCAACACCACTTTAACTAATATCAATCTTTAATCTCGAATTATAACTACAATCTCATCAAACTCATCATATATCACAAGAACACTAATCAAATTTACAAACACTAATTCAAATCTACAAGATAACCCTTGAATCATGTTACATATCATCATTTATAAGCTCAATTAACATTAATTTAACAATTTCAAACCTCAATTTCGGATTATAATCAATAACCCCCAAAACCCCAAATTTTAGGTTTATGAAAATCAAGAATTCAAGACTTACAAGCTAAGTAGAAGGATTTGAGGAAGATAATCCATGTTTTAAAAGCTTGAATTCGAATTCCATGGCTCCAATTTGGTGATTCTTCAAGAATTTAGGGTTTGATGTGTGTGTATATGGCGTATGTATGTGTGTGTGTGAATATATGGATAAAATGAAAGACCGACTCATTTAGGAGTATATATTACATAATTAGCTAGTTTGTGTACTAGTTTTGTACCCCGTACTTATCATTGTCTGGAACTTAAAATCATCTGCGGGGTAGAACTATTTTATTTTACCGTCAACTGAATTAATTTAAAACAGTTAATAATTTATAACCCACAATAAATTATTTGACACTTTTCCTTATTTATTTTCAAACAATATAACATATCTATTTTCCGACACATTAAATAATAGTTTACAGTCAGAAATATTAAAATACTACTAGACCCGAGAACTGGGTGTTACATTTAATTTATAGGAGCTCTACAGATTGAATATCAAGTGCTGTGTGAGAAGATCAAGTCTAACCGGTAAAGACCAGAAATCATTAGTTAAGGGGGAGGCTATTGGTACAGATTTTGTTACAAATGATTTATGGTGTCCATTTGAATTGAGAACAATGGTCAAGGGGGAGTCTGTTAGGACATGTTATGATGACCATCGCTATACAATTCAGGAACGAGCCTAGAAGGCCAAAGAATACGTGAATCGAGATCTCAAGTCGCAAGGCATTGCGATGTGAGATGAGATCTGAGTTCGCAAGGTGGATAGCGAACTGATTGGTCTCGCTGGGCCACATGGACTGCGAACCGAGCCCAACAAAGTGAATTCGCAGAAGCCCATGACCTGCGAAGTTAGGTTTAGGGTTTTAGTATAAATAGAGTTCTTAGATTTATGGTTTCAGTTGATGATTTAGTTGCAACGGTTTTGGTCCTTAGCCAGAGTCATGTAAGTGTCTAGGCTAGTCTCGTTGATTCAATTCTTTTAATCATTAGACGTATACTCCTTTGGTATTGTAATCATTAGGTTATTGTAATCGATTGATTTATTAATGAATGATTTATTTTACCAAAGTATTTTATCTCCTATTCATATTTGAATTGTGTTTTTTATTCAGTTCGTATTCGTTCGTATATTGTTCATAATCTCAATGATTAGTTTACGAGGATTCCGCACTCGTAAGCTAGTAATCGGATTCCACGTACGCATTAATATATGCATATAAACGACTGCATGGACTTTAACAATTTAGAATTTAAAAAGGTAATAAATAATTGCATTAAGCAAGTAATGATTAAGATGATGTATCTATGTGTTGTTGTAAAAAGGTGATAAGTTGAATTAAAGTGGGGGATAAATTTTGATTTAATGATATATATACATCATGTGATGACATAGTGTATGATCAGTAGCTATATAATGAAACTTGAAATTATGAGTATAAAGACTGAATGAGGATTTTACAACCTGAATAGTGTATTTTAGAGAATTGACTTAAATTGGTGTTGAGAAAATAAGGTGAATGCTTGGAACAAAAATGGTGGAAATTGTAACACTTATATTATGTTGATATATACGTAAGGATGAGATAAAATAATAAACTCTGACTAGAAAGGGTTAAAACATGGATAAAGCTAATGTAAGGGGTCAATTAAATGTGATTAAAATAATGATGACATTGTTAAGTATGTGCATATAAAATAGCACACTACGATATTATGGTATGTATGCTGTTGTAGCATAGTACTAAGTGAGGTGGATTTGGCATCCATTCGATATATGTTCGTGATAAATGATAAAGTGGTTATGGTGTTAAATTGTAGAGTTTAACCTCTACATATTATTGAGTGATATATACATATATATATATATATATATATATATATATATATATATATATATATATATATATATATATATAAATATTATATGATTCTAGATTAGCTCTAAATAAGAGGTTTGGTATAACCAAAGGGGGATTAAAATCTTAAATCTGATTAAGTGTTAATTAGTTGTACAGGTTGAGGTTTAGCATTTGTTTGTCAAAGTAACAGGTGATTACTAACTTGGTGGTTAGTTATGAGTTGAAATTAAGCTCCATTACTGGTACGTGTATTGTGGTTTACATAACTACTGTTATTATTAAAATGATGTAAGTAATTATAAAAGTTTAGAGATTTTAGTGTATTGATAGTTTTTGAATTGTTAGAATTGTCAGAGTATTAGCAATTATTATGCCGTCACATATGTTAGGTAATTATATGGTTTGAAGTGTTTATGTGGCTAATTCTAAGGAAATTGCATAAGTAATCAGTTTAGATATGAGGATATGGGTTATGCCCAGTATATATGTGCAGGGGTGAAAACAGAAGCATGTACATATTTAGATAAGTGCATGTGGAAAGAATTGAGGATATATATACATATTTTAAGTTACTCATAGGAGTAATGTACGTTATGAGTATTAGTTGTAATTAAGTAATTGCTAATATGGCATATTGTACTCTAGATTGGTGGTTTGAATAAACTCAAATACACATGTCGTGTAATGTAGATAAAGAGATAAAGAACAATGATGCTAAGTAGTTGTGTAAGTTGATGAAATTATACGAAATATACATAATAAGTGTAAGTGGACATGTTTAAGTTATATGATGCTAAGTAGTTGTGTAAGTTGATGAAATTATACGAAATATATAGTTGGAAAGCTATTGAAATCAATGTGATATAAATATTATTTGAAGGAGGTTAAATTAAATCTACTAATGATAATAGTGAAATTTCAATTTCACTGATATGAGAATATAAGGTATATCTACCTCGTTGATCTCGATGGATCAAGTTGTGCAACTAAAGCACGAATAGTGTGGAAGAGTTCTCAAAACTGATCAATTAATAAGTTTGTATCGTAAATTGATCACTTGTAAAGATAAACTAGTTCGAAATATTATTAAGATCAAACTGACTTGACTAGCATTCGTGAGGACACGAATGGAACAAAGTGGGGGATAGTTGTAACACCCCAAAATCCAAAAATATATATATATATATATATATATATATATATATATATATATATATATATTATTGTGACACATAAATTAATTGTTGTTTTAAATTATTAAATATGTAAGAACAATAAAATAGTTTAAAATCGCAAATGGTTTTTAGGTTCCAGATAATAGTTCAAAAAGGGGGCAAAAGTAGTACACGTGTATAGATATATATTCTATTTTTCTTCTCAAATCTTCTAAATGGAAATAGAAAGAAAATAAAAGTTCGATGCGTCCCTGTGGTTTTGGCGACTCAACTCAAGAACCAAAAGCCATAAAATTAAACCCTCAACTCAAGCTTAAAATCTGGAAATCATCATCCTCATCATGTTCTAAGTTTAATTGTAAGTTTAAATCTCCTATTTACTTAACCTAAAAGTTTGATTTTAATGAATTGAAATTGGGTTATGGGTTTAGATATGGAATTGAGTTAAAAACATGTTTGTGTGATGTTTACTAGTGGAATTTCTATGCTGTACAAACTGGTTTTGATATTGTTGAATTAAAATTTGAGCTGTCCAGTTAGAACAACAGGTGTTGGGTTGGGGACGACGAGAGTCGCGACGCGACCGTAAAGGATCGTGACGCGAAATGCTTGAGGTCGCGACGCGACTTAGGTAGATCACGATGCGATCTTGCCTGGTCCAGAGTCTGTCTTTGTGTACTTTTGAAACTGATTATGTTGATAATATAAATTGAAATCAGAAGTAATACTATGTTCAATCAGGAAGTAAAGTTTGAAATTTAAAAGATATGAATTGATAAATCATGTGGGTCATGCCTAATTGTGAATATACTAGTTAATAGTGTTGTTAACAACTAATTAAAGTGTAAATATGTTAGAGTATCAAGCTCATTGTATTTAAATTGTTAATATTATACATTGACAAGCTTAAACTTGAATGAGAATGAGTTATGATCAATGAACTAATTCTGATTATTGGTATAATAAATAATAAGATTATGATTGAACTATGGATACTATATGTAAACAAGATTATGTTAAAATGATAATTAAAATAATGAAAGATGTAAAAGATACTGAGAATGTCTCATGTTTGATCACGTAAGTTAATAAGAAGTAAAATTATAAAATGAGTTGTTAAATGTGATATTGTTTATAATCTGTATTATGTGCCTATGTAATTAGGTAATAAAGAAGATGGAAGTATTGCAAGTAAATCGTTAAGCTCTTTGCCATGTAAGTTTTCGGATTACATGATCATGGTGCTAGAAATGGTTGCGGCCATTTGCTAGTGGTTTGGTGCGGGTAATGGTTGCGGCCATAGGCTCGTAGGATTGCTAGTAGTATACAACTAGCATGGTAGCAAGTATCCTTAGCTAAAATAAAATAATGACGTGTGATTATAATTCGTTTACTTACTAAGCGTTGTGCTTACGGTTGAATTTATAAACGTTTTTAGGTGTATCGCTTGGATGGAAGGGAGGCTTGGATAAGAAGTATATTGGAAGCTTGCTTTCTGGTTAGATGAGCTTCTCTTCTTTTAAATTATCGCTGCGGTGACATTTGTATAAATCGCCCAAGTATTGTAAACTTATGTATTATATCTTTTGTCAAATATAAACACTGTATTGATATGTGTTAATTTTGTAAAGTTAAACCGATAAACCGATGGTTTGGATACGTAAATGTCAAAGAAGATCAGATATGAACATGTTTTTGTCAATTGTTATAAGATGATAAGTGATACGAAATATGAATTTATATTATAAATGGGACTTAAAATGAATGAATTATATTTAAATGGTATAATTTTATAAAATGTAAATCAGGGCGTTTCATAAGGCATTCTTTGTTCGTTTATTTTTTCGTGTTTATCGGGCAACGGTGTGAAACGGAATTATTTGTGGGCTATCTTTTCATATATAAATTATTATTGGTAAATTTGGAGCTCAAACAAATGTATTATTGATAAATTAGGGTTCAGAAAATTCACATTCTTTCTGTTTTTGACAGGCAATCAAACGTCTCTTACTCCGTTCTTAACAAGTCTATGTTAACATAACGCTAATGTAAAAACAAGTTCTAACCTTCATCGTAGATGCTCTCACGATAACAATGCATTTATTTAAGGGTGATGATCCGTACACCATAAAAAATTATCCATACATCACTAACTGTGATTTACAGTGTTGTATAGTACAACGTCATAAAGCATATTTAGTGATGTTTACGAATAATTTTTGCTGACGTACGGATCACTTACCTTTATTTAAAGATGTTAGTAAAAAAAACAAATTACAAATATCCGATTACAGCTATATCCCATGTTTATTTTCTTACCAATATTTGATTAGGACGAGCCTATGGCCATCAATCCACCAAAGTGTACACACATCCATTTGACCATTTCATATTACACATAAGACCACTTGCAATGGTGATAGGCATTCTGAGTGTTCTGAGGCTCCACGTAAGCAACCATGCCATATCAACAACCTCAATTTTCCTTTAGGCCCCACCAATTTAATTTATTGTTTTTTAAAAAAAAATTTTTTATTTATTTTAATTTAAAACCCGGAAAGAAGAAAAAAAAAAGCATTGGTTCCCTCATTGAACTCCAGAACGTCCGGACATTCTGAGGCTAAGAATGACTCATGCAGGATGCGTTGCAAGTGGTCTTACATACCCGACTACTCCATACTAGTAAACGACAAACAAGAAGAGAATGGTCGGCTTGTTTGGAGCTACAAAGGGCCCACATTAACATGACCCCACTGGACCATCAACCATGAATCAGAACACAGGTTTGAAAATTTGGTAAACAGCACAGAAGATTTTGGGGCTCATCGGTGTGGATCAGATATTGTCCACCGCCCCTTTCCTTTCCTTTTCCATTCAGTCACTGTATGAGAATACGACTCCGTTGCAGACGTTTAGTTCTGCATTTCTGATGATTCCAATTTGTCACTGGTTGCAGTTTTTGTCACCCATGCGTATTTAGTTTGATATTGACATTGTCTACCATTGTTTATTCTCTGTCCTTTCTCAAAAATAAATACTACAAAATAGAGTAAATTACATTTTCCGTCCCTGTGGTTGTCCCTTTATTATGAACCCAGTCCTTGGGTCGGGTATTGTGCAGGTCTAGTCCCTTGACCCGGTTTTATGTTTCATTGCCGGTCCTCCTTCCAATTAGAAAAAGGGTAAAAAAGTCTTTTCTTAAACTTCTTTTCTTTTTTACTTTTATTTACAATTTTCAATTTTCAATTAAATAAAATCAAAAGCATAAATATATTTATTTTACTTATTAAGATTTTCCTTTTTTGATCTTTTTATAATTGGATATTATTATTATTTTAATTTTTTTTTACTTTTTAACGTCAAAGAATTTACGTACAGATGCCATCACCATTTTACTTTTTGAATCTTAACTCCCACCACCATTTCACTACCACTAGTCACCACCAAAACCCACATTTAGATCTGCTCAAACCTTCGTGGATAAAACACAAACCCAAATATGTGGGAAAGAACCCGATCATTTCGTGTTCATCACTACCACTCACCACCTCGTCAGAATCACCACCGGTCACAGGTGCAAACTCCGACTCAAAATGCACAAAACGGATCTGTCGAGCTTCCAACCTGAATCGCACTATGACAACCGGAAAACTCCGACGCTCGTGCGTCGGATTCCGTGACTTCCGTCAGACACGATTGTCCTTGTGCAATTTTGATCGTCACGAGATTCACAACATACGAATAGTGGTGGTCAACTGTTGTTATTAGTAGTGGTGGTGGTAACCGAAAAAAAGAATCTCAGTGGTTATCTTTTAATGTGTAGGATTATGTTTATGTTTGTTGTTCTTATCTTGTTTGTATTTGTGGTTTTTATAAGAGAGATATAATTTGTCTTTGAGAGTTTGAGTTAAGAAAATTAGGGTTGAGAGTTGAAGAAAAAGTTGGGGGTTTGTTGTTTAGGAAGATGGTAAGGGTATTTTAGTCTTTTCACTTCGATTCAGGTGGAGGAAGGACCGGTAATGAAACAAAAACTCGGGTCAAGGGACTGAACCGGCACAATACCCGATCCAGGAACTGGGTCCGTGATATAGGCACAACCATAGGGACAGACAATATAATTTACTCTACAAAATAATTATATTTAACCTACTATATTTATCAAAGGTAAATCTTACTATTTTTAACCTATTTAAACTCATCTACTGCTATTTCAACTCAATTAAATAAAATATAGTAAAAAATAAATGGATAGACATGCATATATTCATTTGGGTTTATTGTTTCGTTATGTATTATACTTTACACTTTTTACTATTGTATGAGTCGAACTTTGAAAACTACTATTGTATTGTAAATATCGTCTATTGTATGTACACTTTTCTTTTTTGGCATTGACAAAAATGGAAACTTTCCAATTTTAGCCTTACACAAAAAGGAAAGTATACATACAATAGACGATATTTACAAGTTCAAAACATACAATATAAGTTTTCAAAGTTCGAGTCATACCATAGTAAAAATTGTAAAGTTTAGTAAATAACAAAACAATTAACCCTATTCATTTTGGTGTATGTAATATCATATTGCAATTTAAAATAGTAGTTAATAAAATATAAATATAAATAAAATCATAAATGCCTATTTTACTATTCCTAACATATTAACACTCATATACAACTAAAATAAATAAAATCTTCATCATACCAACATAATAATATTTAAAATAAGAGGAAACATTAACATTTTAAAATATAATCTTCGTTTTACCAAGATAAATTATGACTTTAAAAGTTAATAACAACGTATTAAAAAAGAACATATAGTTAATTAGAATTTAAAAATATTGCTATAAATAAATCAATAGAGTCAAATGTAAAATGTAGTTTGTTGACCTTTTGAAATGTAATCTTCGTTATCACAAGATATGGTTATGAATTTGAAGAATTTAAAATTTATTATAGGGGTATTAGATAGAGCATGTAGTTATTGTAATAATATTGCTACAAATATTATCAACAAAGTCTATATAAATTGTAGTCCCGTGCAAAATAAGTGATTTTTTTTATTAAATATACTCAAAATAAAGTTTAATACGGATTATATAAATATGTGCTTATAAGGTATGTTAAAAGTACTATTAGATAAAATTGATTTAAGATTGAATTTCGGAGGATACCGATTACAAATATGATAAGATTTGTAGTGGATATCTAATGTATCCAAATTTTCAACAAAGATAAAAATCCAATTTCAAAGACTTGAGAAAATCAATATCAATTTCGATAAACACTCCCTACTATAGTGCCTGAAAAATGAAATTCTTTTATGTTTTAAGTTCCGTTAAATAAGCAAGTAACCCAAAGAATAATTACATTCATGCTTTTAAAAATGTACACTTTTTCCTCCCCGCTACAACGCACGGGTAAAAAAAACTCGTTATTTCCATTAATAATCTTCCTCTACTTCGCATGAGTTTTGTAACAAATAAAGTAATCGACTCTCTAATATTTTTTAATGATCGGTATCAATAGGTAAATTACATAATTAGTTAATAAAATGAATTGGGAAACAGGGGATAAAAATTGAATTGACAACCTCTGTATTTGTAATGTCTCTTTTATATTGCATGTCCTATACCATTAGACTACTGCTTAAACGTGAATTTTGTAACAAGTCAACACAGGTTTTGGGTTGAAAACAACTTGGGTCAAATTTAAAACAAATTGGGTCAAATTTGAGCATTTAAGTATTCCCGTCATAAAGCTATACTCAAAAATATTAACGAGATTAAACACGACGTTAAATAATCATAAAGGAAGATTAGATATAAACGCTTGTTATGGTAGAAATTGTAGTAACAAACCTTTTTTAACATTAAATAAGTCAAGTTTATATCAAAGAGGATAAAATTATACTGATTTTGGTGTTTCTTTTCCCCTTTTTCCATAAATGTATACGTATATTGAGGCTAAAAATGAAAAAAAAAAAAAAAAAATAACAATTTAATCTTAGCTTAAAAAATAATTTCACATTAATCATATATTAAACATTCAAAACCATGTTAATAGGTAGATAACACAAGTACACAAGGCATTGTTTATTTTAGTTTAAGTTATTGCATTTGCACGACAATTATTAAGTCAGGGGTGGCAATTCGGGTTAGGTTGAGTTGACCTGTTCATGTTATTGAGTTGGCGTGTTAGAAGTAGTCGATTCAAACCCAACATGATGTTCTAATCGGGTTGAATATTTCAACCCAATCTAACTCGGACCCAACCCGACCTGACATATGCTACCCTTTTATCTAATTAGATCAACATGTTTTCGGACCATTTTAATTAACAGGTCATTTTCAAGTCAAATAGTTCACATAAATCAATTCTGAAATTTATAATCGGTCATTAATAAACATAAAAGCTTTTATAAAATCCCAAAAAAATCATATTACCTAATATGTTAATCAAAATTCAATACTAAAAGTCTAAAACATCATTAAAAACTTTTGATTTATTAAATTAAAATAAAACTTTTTAAATTCTAACTACATATAGAATATATTCAGGTTGTCGGGTCAACCCTTTTTATTGGGTGACTCAAATCCGACACAAAAAAATACTCTGTAGTAGGTTAATTGGCGGGTTTCCATTAACAGGTTCAGGTTCGCAAGTCAAAAAACCTCGACCCGATCTATTTATGTTCAAGTCGGTTTTGTATCGAATTTCAAATCATATCAGAAATTACAGCTCCAGATTAAGTTGTTAATCCTTGTAAAGTGTATCGAATCAAATGAATAATAAAATTTAGAATGCGAAAACATGGTTTCCATGTGGGCATCGTAATATTAGACACGTCATCAATCAAGAGAGAATATATGCCTTGCTTGTCAGAAATGGAGAAGCGACCACTGGGTCCCACTAAACCGGTTTATTTCCGGTTTGCTACTGAATTTCGGCTCACTGTCTGCTTTAGACTTCACTCACGTCATCCACGTATTCGGTTGAATCTGGATGATTTTAAACGTGTCGACAAAGTATGACAACCGTCAAACTGTGCACTATTCGATAGGTCCCGATAAGACAAATTAAATGGTTAACCGGTTCAATTTGAACCCACTTATATTAGACCATCCGCAGTCGTAACATCAGAACGCTCATTAATCAGTCGTCACATCAGCATAACACCACAACACCATTTCATCACACACAATCATAACACCAGAACGCCCATTATCCCCCTGTGGGCCCCACTATTTTCCACATAATACTATTTAATATTTTTTTTAACCCAAAAATAAGAGATAAAACATTTAAATATTGGTTTTCTCTCGTTCTCGTCCCGTTCTCCCAAAACGAACGCCCCACTGCTGGCGTTTTGGACGTTGTCGATGTGCAAAATGCCCGTTTGGGCTCCCAATGCGGGTGGTCTTACATTGTAATTGTAATTGTAATTCTTTAACTAATTTCTTTTATCAAGATACTCCTTTCCTTTTACTCTCACTATCATTAACGCTAATAACGATAATAAACCTACTTAATGATAGACAATCGTCGCTCGAAGCCGATCAGCATGTTGCCCAACTAATAAATAAATAATAAATATATGCAATGAGCTCATAAGTAAGCTAGTAGATAAATTAAAGACTTATTGAATGCACAAATGTGATTGCCAATAATATGTACTCGATGCACTGCAGTGTAGTGCAGTGCAATTGATCTATATCTTCAATCTCAAAATGTTTGAAACTTGAAAGTCACATTTTGGCAAATGAGTAGCTTTTTGAGTCAAGATATCTAGGTCAGACCAATATGTGAAGTAATTAATTGTAGGTGTTTTGTTATTTGATTTCGATGTTTCAGTTATGTTTCGACGTATGTTTCGTTAGAAGAAAGTATAACATATTCGTCCTTGAGTTGTACTCATGAGACTATCCTAGATGGTAATAAACAGATGAATAGATAACCCGAATTTTGCCTTGCTTGTCAAAAAAAGTATCCTTAATAAAAGACAGCTTTATTCGAGGGTAAATAGTTGATGTAGAAAATGATACGAATGTTTGCATGCATAAATTTTTTAAATGAGAGACGATTAATTTTAATTGTATATTCAAAATGTAAAGGGAAGTGATAGATACAACACCATTATTGTTTCTTACACCACACTGTACAAGAATTTAAGCTAACAGTACAAGTACCCTCTAGCATAACTTTGGTGTTTAAATCAACTTATTTGTTTTATTTATCAACACCCAAATGTAAATTGTTGAAGTAATTTATTTTTACACTGATGTACGTAATTAGCAAGAAGTTATTAGTTATGCCCTTACATCACTCCCATCGCTACTCGTCACTTCCCGGTGGGAAGTGACGATACCGACACCAATGTTACCACCTCGTCGGTGAGGCTCGTCAGTTAATCTCGTCCCCAAACCGACGTGTGTGGTTTTTTTTCTTTCTTTCTTTTGTTTGTGTGTATATATTAGAGATAAATTGGTAAATGTGGGTCCCAGAAATATGAAGTGACGGAGCAGGGATGAGAGTGGTCTGTCAGTTTCAGTCAGTTTTTTTAAAAAGCTTACGTGACGCTGACGTGACTCAATTAGTTTTTTTCAGGGTTGGGAGTGGTCTTAAGTGCACGTTTGGTTGAAAAGTTTTGATCCGTACACCACCAAAAATTATTCATACATCACTAACTATTTGTTACAATATTGTACTGTATAATACCATAAAATATATTTAATTAATCTCCGAATAATTTTCCATGTTTGGTTTAAACATTGGACCAATGGACCACAGACATTTGACGGCAGTAGGGGATCCCACATATATGATCCCACAGGGTGCGCTTTTTCTTTCTTTATATTCCCACACGGCCACATCCCAACCCAAAAAAAACACACTCATTCATTCACAAACTCCTCCTCTCCCCCACAATGGAAACCATCGTCAAAACAGAAAAAGCCACAATCCCATTAACCTCATCCGAACCAACCGAACCCATGACCAAACGGCTAAAACCACACTCGGCCGACCAAGACCAAACCCAAGTCCACTGCCCACGGTGCGACTCAACCAACACCAAATTCTGCTACTACAATAACTACTCACTTTCACAACCACGTTACTTCTGTAAGTCGTGTAGACGTTACTGGACCAAAGGTGGCACACTTCGTAACATACCCATTGGTGGTGTCTCACGGAAACACAAGAAACTCTATACCCACATTCGTCAACAGAAACCCCCACAACAGATTGTGGTTAGCCCAAACCCAGTCGGTCTCCAACTTTCCGATCCGGAATCATCGGGCTACAACAAATTAGACAATTGTAAGGTTTTTTTTTTTTTTTTTTAACTTTCATGAACAAAACCGTCTACTTTCACTTAAAACCGTTAATGACTGCTATAATAGTTTTTTAATCGCTATTTATCCGTTATTCATAAATTTCCAATTGTTTATGAGTATACAAGATTCGGTTTGTGGTTTATTTTAAGTCATTTGATAAGCTAAGTAATTAAAATGAATTTATTAATGTTTATAATTATAGGGGCAAATGTTGATGTTACATTTTTTTAATGGTTTTTGTTACATTTTGTCATATTGTCATGTTTAGTTGTATTAATTTTGTTGATCATGGAGAAAATAATGTGAGTAATTTGTATTTTTTGTTGTTGTAGTAACGAAGTTTTCGACCTATCCTAACTACATGTTTGAGAATCTTACGATTGATTTCATGGAGAGTGGCGGCGACGGTAGTGGAGAGTGTGACGGTGGTGATAAGTTTCCGGTGACGGTGGGAAACGGGTACGAACCGGATACGGGTAGTACCCATGGGGCAAGCCCATTTGAAGAAATGATGACATACTATCACGGTCATTATGATAAGGTAATGAATGGAAATGATGTGAAGCCAAGGCTATTTGATTTTGATCGGCGAGATCAAACGGGTTGTCATTCGGATATTTATGATTCGGGTGCTGGAAGAAATGGGTATGTACCGGGTCTTGGGTCTACATGGGCCGGGTTGATGAATGGGTATGGATCTTCGTCAACAAACCCATTAGTATAGAGATAGTTATTAGAGTTTATATATAATATGAATATGATTTTAGTCTTTTGTCAAGTTGAATTCTATTTTATGTTTTATGGAGTATTAGTATAGTTAAGTAGTGTTTTCGTTAGAAGAATGTAATGTTACAATTTTAAAAAATTGTAACTTCTAATTGCCCCAAAAGTTACAACTCAAAATCAATTTTGAGATATTACTCCTTGACTACTTAGAGCACAAGCCCTTGTGACATTTATTTTTCGGTGTTCTATGAAAGCGCTATGATTCAATATGAGGGAGTGGAGACTGGAGAGTATACCTATCACAATGCCGCATGCGCTCTATGCTGTTTCAAAACATTACTGTCAAATGGCAGAAAACGAGCCCAAACAAAAAAAAAAAGCCTTCCAATCCGTATGCTTTTGGACTCTTATTCAAGGAAATTATTATTATTATTATCTAATAATATCGAGCTTTTAACCAAGTTCTTGTATTTGGAAATATTTGCCAAATCCTTGTGCTTTCAAACATATTTACCAAATTATGTTGATTTTTGAATTTCTTTTTTCTGTTTTCCTTCTAATAAGAGACGTACCCTTCTTATTTTTCTACTATAATATACATAGAAATGTCATACTTTTTAAGGCTGTCAATAACGTACATAAATTGGTTGTACTTCAGGTGATATTTATGGGGGTCAACTAAAATTCAGGGGGGGATTATAGTATGAGTATAAGTATTAATGCGTGTTCTGAATTCTTATTGACAGCCGTTAGAGCTGTCATTATCATTTCCTTTAAATTAATTAATTATGTTTTTGTATTTTTAATTTTAAAAATTTGTAAAATCATAAAGAAACCGTAATTTCACATTTTCTTTTTTTTCATTGTTAGCAAATCATTTAAAGTTGTGTGTATTACGCTATTCCATTCATCATACAGCATATTATAAACATATTTGTAAACTCCATTTTACTTTATTATACATTTAGTTCAATAAAAATTTAATTATAAAACTCATACACCTTTCACATGTGGAAAGTTCATATATTTTGTGTACAACAGTAACCATATAAAGTTCAAAACTATAAACCAAATGAATAAATCAAATTCAAGCTACTGTAAATGAAATTGAAAACCAAAATAGCGACATTCGTCACATATTTGATCGAAATCTATTGTAAAAATCAAGTGGAATACAAAACTGAAAAATCAATCAGGAACCAAATTGAAGCTATATAAAAGGAAACGAAACACGAGAACCAAAGTGTTTGAAGAAAGTAGAAGGGAAACCTCAGAAGAAAAACCAATTGAAATCAACCTTGTTCGGGAAGTATGTTTGCAAGTACAACCATTTGATATAAAAGCAGTGTTAAGGAGTCCCTGTAAAAAATGAATACCTTTGCAAGTTAATACGTACAAAATTATAGGCATTTAATGAGAAAAGGAAAAAAGGGGCATTCCGAGAATCGAACTCGGGACCTCTCGCACCCAAAGCGAGAATCATACCACTAGACCAAATGCCCACTTGTTCAATTCTAGTATTATTAGATTTTAGTAGTGTTAATTAGACAAAACTCAAAGACAACAGCATTCATAAGCTCACAACTTTATTGAGAGTTATGAAAGAATTTATGAATACGTTTTGATAGAGGTATTCAACATGAACCTAACTTTAGTGTTGAAAATTGCATTTACAGATGTTAATTTTGGAAACACCACCTGGTTCTTGAGGAGATCTCTCTTCAAATTTGTTTTCTTAATCATGTGTGAGAGTTGCAAGATTATGGAAGAGGTGGCAAGGCCAGACCGAATGGAGATTTGGAGCATAAAAGATGGATAAATGTTGTTACAATTATTGCTTCACATTTGAAGAAATTTTTGGAGGAGACTTGTTTTTCTCCATATTTGAAGCAAAACATGTTACTAATTCGAAGCCGAGTATTTTGAAGTAAATGGCTGGAGATGAAGGTTTAGCATATTCCAAGATGATGCTATATATTTCTTCAAATTTGAAGATGGAGAAATGTTCGTGATCGGAGAAGGTCGCCAGCCATCCAGTTTGGATACACACGTCATATCTTTTCAAATGTGTTTTCTCAACCATGCGCGAGATTTCTCTTGTTTTTCAACGAAGTCGATTAAACTAAATGATGTAACTAGATTTTTCTATTCAATCTCTTCTCTTTAATATATTATAATAGAGTGTTTATTAGGTTGTCATTTTTAATTTAGGCAACTTTAATCTAATCACAACCTTTCATTGATTAACCATTTTTAATTAAAACCATTGATAATCTTCTATGTAAATGACAACCTAAATAGTAAATGTGTATTATTCAAAAGTCCTAATTGTCCCTTCTTAGATATTACAAATTTGTTTAATTTAATTAAATTTAGATTTATTTTAGAAAAAAAAAACCCGTCAAAAACATAAAATAAAAAAAGTTTTGTAAAACCCCAAGTCAAGCCCTAAGTCAAACAAAAAAACACACAGCTGGAGAAGAAGAACGCAAACCACATATGGAGAAGATGGAGAAGAGGAACGCCAATGGTGATGTTGACGGCAACGATGGTGATGGCAACGTTGATGTTACCATAAGTTCGATGTACATATTTCAGTAAACCTTCTAAATTCTTTCTTTTGATTTCTCAATAAATTAAATCTTAATTTTGCTTATGTTTCAATCTTCTCATTGATTTAATTGGTAATCAAGGTTGATTTTTTATTCCCTTTATCTCCAATCTATGAGCATAAGGGATTTTAAATAAAAATTGAACGATCTTAGTGTTCATATTTGAAAGTGTTTGCATTTGGTTGAACACTTGTGAAATAAAGCATTTTTTAGATAGGTGCTTGGGGTTCGATTCTCACCCATTTGGATTCATGGTGATCTGCTTGTGTAATGAGTTTTTATTAAAAATGTTGTATTTTTATATTCATAAATGGTTCTGGATATTCATGGAATATGTTAATCGACCCAATTGAAAGTATTAGGGTAAGTAACATGGAATGAATGGGGTGAATGGGGTGGGTTAGATGTATAAAAGACCTACAGGTGTGTATTTTGTGAAATTGGAATTAATGTATTTTTGGTGTGAAGACTAGAATACAAGAGGCAAAGAGAGAATGGTTGGCAAATGGGTATAAAATAGGTACTCAACTGATTTTATGTAAATAAACAGGTTATGAGCAAGGAATATTAGAACAACGGATGTATATAGATGCATAGTGAGTATAGTTGTACTTTTATGATGGTTAAATATGAATGTTAAATGGTAAATTTTAATTTTTTCTAATTACTGGATTTTTACTTTTATGTATTATGTGTATGATAATAGGTCATTGATGAATCACTCAAGATGTGTTTGAGTGTCAAGGTGGTTTCCGGCAAGAGATGTGATCACAAAGGTTTCATGGGAATATGGGATGGCTGGAAAAATCCTACTGATGGTCAGTTCTCAATATTTTTATGTTCATCTAAAATGGTTGATGTATGGTGTTTGATCATTTTGTATATCTCCTTTACTTTAAATATACTTCTGCGATAACCATGCATGGTTCTATACTTCTATTTGCCTAAATATTTGGGTTAGTGGTTGTGAAATAATCAGTTATGCTACTAAATTCATTTGAATGGTTTTTATGTGTTTTCTTATGACATTTGACTTGATTCAGGTTTGTTGGCTTAAGGAATTTGGGGTTGCAAAAGGAGAATTGGCTCGCTATCTTGATGCTTTGTTGAAAGACAACAAACAGTTAGCTGCTATTTAGTGATAATATATCATCAGTGGATAACTTGGATTTCGTTATGGAGAGTGATGCACTTGGCAACATGGTTATGGATCACAAACAAAGTCATCAAAGTTTAATTGGTGTTGCTGGAATAATCACTTTTGAAGAAGTAAATTCACTTAAGAATATTGTTTTTATTCCACTATCATTTGCTGTGTGGCTGAACGACGTTTCTGGTCTAATATCTCATACATCTGAAAAACACAATCTCGAAATTATGATGTAAGAGTATATCTCTAATAGTCTAATGTATCGGAAAATTAATTCTAGAAATATATCAATCCTATGTAGGTGAATTTCATTGGTGCACAAGTATTGGAGAACATATCCGATTTCGGAAAAACATCTGTCCAAAGAAAGTACATGTTGATGGAGTAGGCGGGATTGATTTCAAGATCTCCCCAAGTGAGATAACAGCTGCAATTGAAGAAGGTTTGAAGGAACCCATAGAACCCGAGACAGAGGTATATTATGCTCTTAAAATGTTTTAAGTTTGATTTTAGAACTTCCATTTGGCATAATTAGTGATGACAATTTTGACACATTGACTTACAAATGGGTCGATCCAGTTTTATTGAATTTTTATTTGCAATTCAGTATAATAAAAATTCCGTCTCTAGGGGAAACAGGTATACTGAATGTAAGGGTCAAAGTCACCCAGTCTATATATAAAGCACGTAACCTTAAGTTTTTGTGACACCCGTCAAATTAGGACTAGAAATTAGTGCCTAATCAAGTGTTAATACATGTAATTAGTTCTGGGTTAGGCTAATTGATGTATCAATTAATATATATATTGTTGAATATATATATACAAGTATGCGATTTGATTAAATCGTACAAGGTTCAAATCGAATGTAATTCGGTTCAATTAATTACGGATGTTGGTGAACAATTTAATTAAATAATATAAACGTTATTTAATAACACAATTATATCCAAGGTATTATATTTATAATATTTCGTATTCATTTTGAATCATACAATCAATGGTCACACGATTAAAATAATAAACGCGCAAACAAACAAAACAAGTTAACGTTACATTTTATAACGCAACTATTAAGTATTTGGTAAAATACTTTGACAAAAATATTGGATAATAATTCGTATTTTAAAACTTAAATTTAAACGAATAAAATTAATATTTAACGTTTAAACGACCGAGAAAAAAAAAAAAAAAAACGAACACCACACGGAGCGCGAACGCAGGGAACAAAAATTGGTGAAGCCCACAACCGTGGACCCCACCAAAATCTGCCCAAAATGGGGGGAAACCCACTCCCCATTCTTCATTTCTCACTTTTCTCTTCTCTCTCTTTCTCAAATTTTCTCTCAAAAACCCACCATCTTCATCACACTAAAACACCAAATTACACCACCAAACGCCGCCGAAATCTCGAAGCTTTTGGAGAAAAAGAATCACCTCGCAACGATCTACAACCTCATCTTTCCGGATTTTCATTTCGACACCGCGTAAGTTTCTGACAAAAACCCGAAACTCTCCGATTTCACTCATTTTTACATAAAAGTTGTTTATATATGTTTAAAATGTCCATATATGGGTTGGGTAAAAGAATCGGACCAAACTATGGCCGGAAAACTCGTTTTTGGCTCAAAAACCCGTCAACAGCTTTAAGTGTCGCAACGAAGCATGCAGTATAGCGTCACTTCGTGCGTCACTTAAGTGACGCATTGAGTGTCGCTAAAAGCCCAAATTTTGCGTCACTTGCCTAAGTGCCGCATAAAACCCTCTTTTTCCGTCACTACCTAAGTGACGCATTTTCAATACCCGTCACTAATGACCGACACTTATAGCGTCACTTGCCTAAGTGACGCCTACAATCAAAACTGATTTCACCTGTCACTCACCTTAGTGACTCATGACCTTTATACCGACACTTACAACCGACACTTCCTCAAGTGTCGCACTCTATGCGTCACTTGCACAAGTGACGCTATTATTCAGAATCAGTCATTTCATGCGACACTTCCTAAGTGTCGCCTAAACCCATGAGTGTCGCTATAAGTGACGCATAAAACAGAATATTTACAACTTTTTACTAAGTGTCGAGACCAAAATTTTATCACTTGATTTCACCCAAATTCAAGTCCAGATGCGTTTTTCCTTAAAGCAATATAGTAAAAATAAAAATTTTCCAAGCTGACCTGGCAGCTCGACCCCAGCCAGGGGCTCTGCCCCTTGGACCCCGTCTGTAACACCTGCTAAATTAGGATAATTAATTATGCCTAATTACTTGTAACTAGTTGTAATTAGTATGTAATAGGACTAATTGCAGACTCTATTTGTATATATATAAGGTGAATTATATATATATGTGTGTACATACGCGATTTGGATTAATCGTACGAATTAACCGGACGGAGTCCGACACAGTTACTTGGACGTTGGTGACAGAAACTTACTTAAATAATGAGAACGTATTTTATTATATAAAATACACAGCGAACAAACATTATTTATAATACCGCGACGACAATTTAAATAATTTAACGTATATGTATTAAACGCGAGTTAAGAATTTTAATACTTCGACAAATGTTTTTATAATTAATTTCAAGGTATTTCATTAAAACATTTCCCGTCACCTTTTAAAAATATAACTGCTTGATAACGTTTAAACGACGGGGGAAACGAACACCGCACGGAGCGGGAACGCGGGCGAAATTGGGGGCTTAACCTCCCAATTTCCACCTCCTTCTTTCATTTAATTCTTCTTCTCTTTCTCTTTCTTCTCTCTTTCCTCTCAACTTCATCCTCACCACCAACTCCACATTTCTCACTAATTCACAAAATACTACCACTAAACGCACGCGAAACATACTACCCTTTTGGAAGAAAACGACCACCACATCACGATCTATCACGCTATCTTTCCGGATTTTCATTTCGGCATTTCGTAAGTTTCCGACAAAACCCGAAACTCTCCGTTTTTACTCATTTTTACGTTTTTATAGTTTATATATGCTTAAAATGTCCAAAAATGGGTTGGGTAAAAGATTTGGACCGAACGGAAGCTTTTCGACCGATTTTCCGGCCACCACTTTCCGATCAGACCGCTACGTCGCAGAGACGCTGGGCTATCTGCGACGTAGCTCAAAACGTCGCATTATGTGGCCAACGTCGCATTTAGCGACGTCGCGGCCTACGTCGCACAAAAATCCCAACGTCGCACTAGCGACGCAGCCTATTACGTCGCATTAACTTGCGGACGTCGCACATAGCGACGTAGACTTTTACGTCGCAAACCGAACCTACGTCGCATTGATTTGCGAAGGTCGCATCATGCGACGTACCTCCCTACGTCGCACCCTACGTCGCATGCTACGTCGCATGCTACGTCGCACAAACCAGAACCTTGAAAAGTCAGATTTTACTAAGTGTTGAACTTATACAACTTCAAATACTTATGTCGTACGACTTAACAAACGTCATAGAACATACTTTCAATTACAATTACACTAAATTGCGTTATAAATGATAACGCTTTGAATCATTATTACAAACCGTCACCAACGGGCCATATTTGTTTTCAAACTACAAACGAATTACTAAACAAACACTTGGACATAATGAGTTGTGTAAACAACTAGCCTAGATGGTCTTGCGAGACATCTACTTACTTAACTTTATATGTTTAGGCATTTGAAGGTTACGGGTTCGGAGAACCTACGGTTGATATTATTCACTCGTTTATTGATATAAACGTACTTGCAAAGACTCAGGTGAGTCTTACGGCCCCACTTTTACTGTTTTATCTTATTGGGGGAGATACATGCTACTACTTTTTCTTGAACACAAGTACTAAACTGTTTACTATACCAAACGGAATTGCATGAGTTGTTACTATTTACAGAAGTCTCTCCATCATATATCGTTAGTTATGGACTTAAGCGCGAACAGTAGTTAATGGATCCATTAGGGAAATGACCCTCCCCACCCGGGGCAGTAGCGCTGCCACGTACCGATTTACACGTATAAACGGGTGACAACTTATTCGTTACTGATGCTTGCTCACTTACGAGCATGTCACGGGAGCAAACATATTATTACGGGTTAAGCTTCGATTATGAGCCTCATGGCAACGGTATAAACTTATTTATTTACATTTGCTGGATTGCAAATACTAATTTTTCGATTGCTGGATTGCAATGGCTGATTTTACGCCTACGGGCACTACTAATGAAATCTCGTGTTCAAAGCCGATATTATTTACAAACCTGTGAGATTCACCAACCTTTTTGGTTGACATTTTTAGCATGTTTTCTCAGGTACCCGGATGGAGTAGGATTACTCCAGGATTTTAGCTAGAGTCGCATGATTTCAACACAACTGCATTAACGGAGATTCTTAGCATTATCTTTTGTATATTACGATTATGTAATAGAATCTCCCGCTATACGCGTGGACTCTAGGGGAAACTACATTTTGTATACGAAAGCACTAAGTTTTCAAACATTATATCTATGGAATGTAACTAATTTACAAAACGTCTCATTTAGAGGTCGTTTGCTGTATATCTTGTGCTTTGTATATTGATTAGTAACACCCATGTATGCTTCCGCAAAACAGTGAATTTCGGGGGTGTTACAGATTGGTATCAGAGCCTAAGGTTATATTGAACTAGGTTGCATTTAGTGGGCCTAGACTATGACCATTAGGCAGTATTTCCTTATTAGGCATGATTGGTTCAGGAATTACATCATACGACTTTAATTTAACATAGCCTGATCAACTATGTACAATTAAGGAAAGATGATGTGAGGTCTGAAATGGTTATGTCAAACAGGAATGCGTTAATAGACTCTGACCACGAGAGAACCGAGACTCTTACTTGTTATGTGCTAGACATACGCTAGGCTATTATGTGATATACGAGTATATACATACATAGGCCTCACTCACTGACTATGCTACTAAGCTATTATATATTGAATATATATGAATAGGCCTCGCACGTAATCACACTCGCTATAGAGATAGCCGACGTTTCCCTGGTGACACTTACGAATTTCTCTCAGCGGTTTGCACCGACCATGACAGACTTGATTACCGTCACACCACCTTGTGGCGCACTCTAATGATTTTATGAAAATCACATCTAACACCCGGAAGCAACGTACTTCCAAGGACTAAAATCCTCTCTCTGTCATTTCTATAGAACTCAAAGACGCGAATTCCCAAATGGACGACCACATGTATG
Organism: Helichrysum umbraculigerum; assembly: GCA_949592205.1. Lineage (NCBI taxonomy): Eukaryota > Viridiplantae > Streptophyta > Magnoliopsida > Asterales > Asteraceae > Helichrysum > Helichrysum umbraculigerum. Next base: position 21,044,060 of record CATIUR010000003.1, on the reverse strand, counting down.
ATAGTGACCAAGTCCACGAGGAACAAATCCAGTACACGTATCTCGATGAGGACATCGTACCAGAAGAAGAAATCATGCTGGAGGAAAACGAAAATCAGAATCTCGAAATGACTGGCATCGACATAGAAGAATATGAAAGAGTACGAGATCAGGCTGTGGGACTAGACGGCCGAAATTGGGCACTTAAGCGTAAGTGCATAGACTATGAACAAAGATTGAGAATCTCAAACCGATCTGTCCCTACACGAATCAAAGATAAGATCCGTTACTGGAAGAAAGTGGCCACCAACCTAACCCGTAGGACCAAAACATGGATCAAACGTTTGGGCAGGAAATCAACGGAGGAGACTAGGTACCGCTCCACGACTCAAAGATACAGGGACATGCTTGAGGCACGCTACCACCCACACGACCTGAACCTGGAGTCGGAAGACGAATCCGAAAGCCAGGAACCTTAACTAAGAATGAACCAACCGACTAGCAGAAACTGTGGACCGCCTTGGCACGCTATGGAACAAATTAATCTACATTATGAATAGTGTAGTTTTTGTCTTGTAATCTACCTCGTAATCTAGGGACTATCTAGCACTACTCTATAAACTAGTCGGATGTAACCATTCCCGACACCTTTTGTAATATCTCTGTAGGATGTAACTTTTGAACTCACTTTATCTATCAGATATCCTTTGTTATCTCAACTCACATTAATTGTCATTTTCCATGTTGATGTTATGTATTACTGCTTTTATACATGTACATCTGTGACAATTACAATTTCATACCAAATCTCATGTATCTTCATTTCTTTTATTGAAGAATCATGCCGCCAAAGACACGACCATACACCGATGCGCAGATTACCTCCCTTATAACCCAGGCTGTTACTGAAGCCTTGGCTCGGAATACTCCACCAAATTCCTCGAGAAACAGCGATGCCGCTGAAACCACTACTGCTAAACCTTGTTCTTACAAGGACTTCCAGAACTGCAAACCTCTAAACTTTGCAGGTACCGAGGGAGCTATCGGTCTTGTACGCTGGATCGAGAAAGTTGAGTCTGTATTTCTTATCTGCAACTGTGCGGAGGGAGATAAGGTTAAGTTCTCCGTTAGTACTTTTACTGACACCGCACTCACCTGGTGGAACACTTATGCCCAGACTGTGAGTGTTGCTACTGCTTATCAACTCCCGTGGGAGGAGTTGAAGAAGATGTTGAGGGGTGAGTATTGCCCCAGGGATGAATTGAAACAACTAGAAGTGGAATTCTGGAACCACAAGATGCAGGGTGATGACATCACCGGATACACCAACCGTTTCCACCAACTGGCACTTCTGTGCCCAACCATGGTCGATCCTGAGTACAAGAGGATCGAGAAATTTGTTGATGGTCTTCCTGAGAGACTCCAAGATCTGGTAACTTCTTCCAAACCGGGTACTATTCAGAGCGCCATCCGTATGGCCCATGAACTAACGGCAAATTCTGTCCGCCGTGGTACAACTTCAACCCCATCTACAAACTACAAACGCAAGTGGGAAGGTAACCCCAACTCATCCAACCAAACCTCCAACAAAAAGCCTGAGTACATTAAGGCTTATTCATCTGGAACTTCGGAGAAGAAAGGGTACAGCGGGAGCAGACCCTACTGTCCCAAATGCAACCGCCACCATGACGGTTCTTGCCCTTGCTCCAACTGCAAGCGGTTCGGGCATCTAGCCAAGGATTGTCGAACCAACATTCCCACCCCCAACACTAATGCACCAAAGGCCTGCTTTGGGTGCGGAAATACAGGGCATTTCAAGAAAGATTGCCCAAAGCTGAAAAACAACAACAACCCTGCTCGCGGCAGATCATTCGTTATCAAGGCTGGGGAAGCCAGACAAGACCCGAACGTCGTGACGGGTACGTTCCTTCTCAACGACCTTACTGCTTCTGTGTTATTTGATACCGGTGCCGATAGAAGCTTCATATCTGAGAAATTTAGCCCTTTACTTGATATAACTCCCACTGCCTTAGATACTAAATACATTGTTGAATTAGCTAATGGCAAACTGATTGAGACTGATAGCATCATACACAACTGTACACTTAACCTCACGAACGAAACGTTTTCCATTGATTTAATCCCTGTCGAAATCGGCAGCTTCGATATTATTGTCGGTATGGATTGGTTATCCAAGCACCGAGCTGAAATCATCTGTCATGACAAACTCGTTCGCATACCTCTTGTCTCCGGTGGAACCTTAGTCCTACAAGGGGAGACCGGCAGACGGAATCTGAACATTGTCTCCTGTCTGAAAACTAGAAAATATCTACGAAAAGGGTATCAAGCCATCCTCGCACATGTAACGGAGAAGAAGTCGGAGGAGAAGCGACTTGAGGATGTTCCGATCGTGCGGGATTTCCCGGAAGTCTTTCCTGAAGACTTGCCCGGACTTCCGCCACCTAGACAAGTTGAATTCCAAATCGAACTTGTGCCCGGAGCTGCACCCGTGGCACGAGCCCCTTACCGTTTAGCACCATCCGAAATGCAGGAGTTGTCTAACCAACTACAGGAACTCCTGGACAGAGGATTCATTCGACCAAGTTCCTCACCTTGGGGAGCTCCGGTCTTATTCGTGAAAAAGAAAGATGGGTCTTTCCGCATGTGTATCGACTACCGAGAGCTGAATAAGCTAACCATAAAGAATCGGTACCCACTTCCTAGAATCGATGACCTGTTCGACCAACTCCAGGGATCGAGTGTTTACTCGAAGATTGATCTACGGTCGGGTTATCATCAACTCCGAGTCCGTGACAATGATATCCCAAAGACAGCTTTCCGAACTCGTTATGGGCATTATGAATTCCAAGTGATGCCATTCGGGTTAACCAACGCACCGGCCGTATTCATGGACCTTATGAATCGGGTGTGCAAACCATATCTTGACAAATTCGTCATTGTGTTCATCGACGATATCCTGATTTACTCTCGCAATGAGCAGGAACATGCTCAACATCTGAAAACTATTCTAGGACTTCTGAAACACGAAGAGTTATATGCCAAATTCTCTAAGTGTGAGTTCTGGATTCGAACCGTTCAATTCCTCGGGCACGTGATTGACAGCCAAGGAATTCATGTTGATCCCGCCAAGATTGAAGCAATCAAGGGCTGGGAGTCACCGACCACTCCAACCGAAGTGAGACAATTCTTAGGTCTTGCTGGTTATTACCGCCGATTCATCGAAAACTTTTCAAGAATAGCTGTTCCACTAACCACACTGACTCAGAAAGATAAGAAGTTCGATTGGACTGATAAACAAGAGTCAGCCTTCCAGCTATTGAAAAACAAACTTTGCAGTGCACCAATCTTGTCCTTACCCGAGGGCACCGACGATTTCGTAGTTTACTGCGACGCCTCACACCAAGGACTTGGTTGTGTGTTGATGCAACGGGAAAAAGTCATTGCCTATGCCTCACGACAACTAAAAATTCACGAGAAAAACTATACGACCCACGACCTCGAGTTAGGTGCTGTGGTCTTCGCATTGAAAATCTGGAGACATTATCTCTACGGTACGAAAAGCACTATCTTTACCGATCACAAAAGTCTCCAACACATATTCGATCAGAAAGATCTAAACATGAGACAACGTCGCTGGGTTGAGTTACTTAGTGACTACGACTGCGAGATCAAATACCATCCGGGCAAGGCGAACGTAGTTGCCGATGCCTTAAGCCGAAAAGAACGAGTGAAACCCCTTCGAGTTCGAGCACTTTCTATGACAATTCATAACGAGCTTCCTGCTCAAATCCTTACCGCTCAACTTGAAGCCCTCAACGATGAAAACTTGAAAAATGAAGCCTTGCGAGGCTTGGATAAACAATTCGAAATCAAACCCGATGGAACTCGATACTTCTCTAACCGGGTGTGGTTACCCAAATTCGGAAACTTGCGAGATTTGGTGATGGCTGAAGCTCACAAATCTCGATACTCTATACATCCTGGATCTGACAAGATGTATCATGACGTCAAAGGGTTGTATTGGTGGCCTAACATGAAAGCTGACATCGCCTTGTACGTCAGTAAATGCCTAACCTGTTCCAAAGTAAAGACCGAACACCAAAGACCCTCTGGGTTGCTTCAACAACCTGAAATTCCTCAATGGAAATGGGAACAGATTTCCATGGACTTCATTACCAAACTACCGAAAACTTCGAGTGGTTGCGATACCATTTGGGTGATCGTGGACCGTCTCACGAAATCTGCTCACTTTCTGGCCATCAAAGAAACCGACAAGATGGAGCGTCTGACTCGCATCTATGTCAAAGAAATCATCTCGCGACACGGTGTACCTATCTCGATCATCTCGGATAGGGACAGCCGTTTTACTTCTAACTTTTGGCAATCGCTACAGAAATCTCTTGGTACTCGTCTGGATATGAGTACTGCTTATCACCCGCAAACCGATGGCCAAAGCGAGCGAACTATTCAAACACTGGAGGATATGCTAAGAGCCTGCGTAGTCGACTTCGGTACTTCTTGGGAAAATCATTTACCGTTGTGCGAGTTCTCGTACAACAATAGTTATCATACCAGCATAAAGGCTGCACCCTTCGAGGCACTTTACGGACGTAAGTGCCGATCACCTGTCTGTTGGACTGAGTTAGGAGAATCCCAACTCACGGGTCCAGAAATCATTCAAGAAACTACTGAGAAAATCGTTGGTATTCAAAACCGGCTGAAAGCCGCACGTGACCGTCAGAAAAGCTATGCTGACGTGAGACGCAAACACCTTGAGTTCCAGGTAGGAGACAAGGTACTTCTCAAAGTGGCACCGTGGAAAGGTGTTATTCGATTCGGGAAACGAGGCAAACTAAATCCTAGATACATCGGACCATTCGAAATCCTTGAAAGGATTGGTCCAGTGGCATATCGCCTGCAACTTCCTGCTGAACTTAGCAGCGTACACAACACATTCCACATTTCTAACTTGAAGAAATGTCTGTCTGACGAGACGCTGATTATACCGCTCGACGAAATTCAAATCGATGATAAACTTCATTTCGTCGAGAAACCTATGGAAATCATGGACCGTGAGGTCAAGCAATTGAAACAGAGTCGTATTCCCATAGTAAAAGTCAGGTGGAATTCTAAGCGCGGCCCTGAGTTCACCTGGGAACGGGAAGACCAAATGCGACAGAAATACCCACATCTCTTCCCAGACAATGCACCGTCCGTGCACTCAAGCTAATTTCGGGACGAAATTTCTTTAACAAGGGGAGAATGTAACACCTGCTAAATTAGGATAATTAATTATGCCTAATTACTTGTAACTAGTTGTAATTAGTATGTAATAGGACTAATTGCAGACTCTATTTGTATATATATAAGGTGAATTATATATATATGTGTGTACATACGCGATTTGGATTAATCGTACGAATTAACCGGACGGAGTCTGACACAGTTACTTGGACGTTGGTGATAGAAACTTACTTAAATAATGAGAACGTATTTTATTATATAAAATACACAGCGAACAAACATTATTTATAATACCGCGACGACAATTTAAATAATTTAACGTATATGTATTAAACGCGAGTTAAGAATTTTAATACTTCGACAAATGTTTTTATAATTAATTTCAAGGTATTTCATTAAAACATTTCCCGTCACCTTTTAAAAATATAACTGCTTGATAACGTTTAAACGACGGGGGAAACGAACACCGCACGGAGCGGGAACGCGGGCGAAATTGGGGGCTTAACCTCCCAATTTCCACCTCCTTCTTTCATTTAATTCTTCTTCTCTTTCTCTTTCTTCTCTCTTTCCTCTCAACTTCATCCTCACCACCAACTCCACATTTCTCACTAATTCACAAAATACTACCACTAAACGCACGCGAAACATACTACCCTTTTGGAAGAAAACGACCACCACATCACGATCTATCACGCTATCTTTCCGGATTTTCATTTCGGCATTTCGTAAGTTTCCGACAAAACCCGAAACTCTCCGTTTTTACTCATTTTTACGTTTTTATAGTTTATATATGCTTAAAATGTCCAAAAATGGGTTGGGTAAAAGATTTGGACCGAACGGAAGCTTTTCGACCGATTTTCCGGCCACCACTTTCCGATCAGACCGCTACGTCGCAGAGACGCTGGGCTATCTGCGACGTAGCTCAAAACGTCGCATTATGTGGCCAACGTCGCATTTAGCGACGTCGCGGCCTACGTCGCACAAAAATCCCAACGTCGCACTAGCGACGCAGCCTATTACGTCGCATTAACTTGCGGACGTCGCACATAGCGACGTAGACTTTTACGTCGCAAACCGAACCTACGTCGCATTGATTTGCGAAGGTCGCATCATGCGACGTACCTCCCTACGTCGCACCCTACGTCGCATGCTACGTCGCATGCTACGTCGCACAAACCAGAACCTTGAAAAGTCAGATTTTACTAAGTGTTGAACTTATACAACTTCAAATACTTATGTCGTACGACTTAACAAACGTCATAGAACATACTTTCAATTACAATTACACTAAATTGCGTTATAAATGATAACGCTTTGAATCATTATTACAAACCGTCACCAACGGGCCATATTTGTTTTCAAACTACAAACGAATTACTAAACAAACACTTGGACATAATGAGTTGTGTAAACAACTAGCCTAGATGGTCTTGCGAGACATCTACTTACTTAACTTTATATGTTTAGGCATTTGAAGGTTACGGGTTCGGAGAACCTACGGTTGATATTATTCACTCGTTTATTGATATAAACGTACTTGCAAAGACTCAGGTGAGTCTTACGGCCCCACTTTTACTGTTTTATCTTATTGGGGGAGATACATGCTACTACTTTTTCTTGAACACAAGTACTAAACTGTTTACTATACCAAACGGAATTGCATGAGTTGTTACTATTTACAGAAGTCTCTCCATCATATATCGTTAGTTATGGACTTAAGCGCGAACAGTAGTTAATGGATCCATTAGGGAAATGACCCTCCCCACCCGGGGCAGTAGCGCTGCCACGTACCGATTTACACGTATAAACGGGTGACAACTTATTCGTTACTGATGCTTGCTCACTTACGAGCATGTCACGGGAGCAAACATATTATTACGGGTTAAGCTTCGATTATGAGCCTCATGGCAACGGTATAAACTTATTTATTTACATTTGCTGGATTGCAAATACTGATTTTTCGATTGCTGGATTGCAATGGCTGATTTTACGCCTACGGGCACTACTAATGAAATCTCGTGTTCAAAGCCGATATTATTTACAAACCTGTGAGATTCACCAACCTTTTTGGTTGACATTTTTAGCATGTTTTCTCAGGTACCCGGATGGAGTAGGATTACTCCAGGATTTTAGCTAGAGTCGCATGATTTCAACACAACTGCATTAACGGAGATTCTTAGCATTATCTTTTGTATATTACGATTATGTAATAGAATCTCCCGCTATACGCGTGGACTCTAGGGGAAACTACATTTTGTATACGAAAGCACTAAGTTTTCAAACATTATATCTATGGAATGTAACTAATTTACAAAACGTCTCATTTAGAGGTCGTTTGCTGTATATCTTGTGCTTTGTATATTGATTAGTAACACCCATGTATGCTTCCGCAAAACAGTGAATTTCGGGGGTGTTACACCGTCAGGGGCTGCCGCCCCTTGGACCCCGCTAACCAGGGGCGCTGCCCCCGGACCCCCGTACTTAGATTCCGTAAACACATATTTCACCAAGTGTCAAACTTGTACAACTTCAAAACAATTATACGACACAACTTTTCAAACATAATGGAATTTGTGTTTCTAAGTGTAACGCTTCGAAATCAATGTGATAACATCAAGACTATTATTACAATTAATCACCAACGGGCCGTACGCGTTTTCAAAACATACTTCAAAGATCAAACAAGTCGTGGTAACTTGTATCAATTTAATCAAACACGTCGAAGTAACTTGTAACAATACAATCAACCAAATCGGGGTAATTTGGACATCAAGTTAAACAAACAATTTAAATGGTAGTCTTTCGAGATACCGGTACAATTAATAACAATTCAAGTATCGTGGACACATTCAGGTTTCAAGTCTTTGGACATCAATTCACCGCTAATTACTTCAAGTTTATTAAATTAAACACTTCAAGACTCAGGTGAGTTTCATAGCCCCATTTTCACTATTTTACTAGGGGTGTGATAGTACTGCTCTGTTTTGTTTTACAAGTAGAACGCAAGTGCCAACTTTCAAATACGACATGAGTTTCAAGCTAATCAATTTAAAGTCCTCTATAGCATAGTCTCTAATATTTTAGCATGAATGTTAGTATATGATATCATATGGGATTGACAATCCTCATCCGGGTTAGCACGCACTAACCGGTCAAACGGATGTATTAGCATTTGGGAAGACGAGTGTGGATTAGACACTCGTAGGAGGCATTTCAAGTTAGGTTTCCTTAATTGGGCCTGACAAATCAAGTTAAGCTCAGACTATGTGCTCATGGATTGTATAACTTTTATTTTGCTTAATTGCATCTTAAATTCAATATAAATCTTGCGGTTCTTACAACTATACATTGACATACAAACCTGTGAGCTCACCAGCGTTTTCGCTGACCCATTTTAGTATATATCACAGGTACCCAGCAGTAGGTGGACTCCACAGGGAGGGACTATTAGCTCGAGTCAGCATACATACAACTAGAGATTTGATTGCATTATTATATTTTGTAAAAGTAATTATGCCATGTAATCTCTCAATTTCAGGAATCGAGCTAATGTAACATTATTTTGATGTAAACGTTTATTTTATTAATACAAGTTTAAAACGACGCATATAGTGGTCGTTCATTATATCTTATGTGCTTTGTATATTGATTAGTGACACCCAAATCGAGCTTCCGCAAAACATTAAATTTGGGGGTGTTACAGATTGGTATCAGAGCCTAAGGTTATAGTGAACTAGGTTGCATTTAGTGGACCTAGACTATGACCGTTAGGCAGTATTTCCTCATTATGCATGACTGGTTCAGAAATTACAACATACGACTTTAATTTAACATAGCCTGATCAACTATGTACAATTAAGGAAAGATGATGTAAGGTCTGAAACTATCATGTTGAACAGGAATACACTAGTTGACTCTGACCTCGAGAGAACCGGGACTCAAACAAGTCTGTGCTAGGCACCCAATAGGCTATTATGTGATACTAATTATACATAGATAGGCCTCGTTACACTCTTAGGCTATATTATATAAGTTATTATATGGATATAGGCCTCATGCTTCCTAACGCTTTGTCTCAGAATGGCAAACACATCACCAAGTTCATCACGCTCTTATCCACATGAATCACGAAACTCAAGGGTAGCTAGGAGGGACACCAGGTTGCCTCGAGCTAGCCCATATCCAACTCATCCCGCTCTACCGGGCTTAACCGCTAGAGTACATCACCACGAACAACGACTTAACGCTATGGATATCGAACTCCAAGAAACTCGTGAAATCTGGAGACTCACGGCTATGGAACGAATCGAACAAGTCTCCGAAGATCACGAGCACGCCGTCAACACTGTGAACACTCTTCAAAATCAAGTGGAAGAAACAATCGAAACCATGGAGGTTGTCCACAACCAAGTGATTGGCAACCGAAATGAAATCTCTGTCCTACAATCAAGGCTACTTCAGTGCGAGACACGTCTAAGGGAAACCGAAGACGCCCTCCGAACTGCCAACAGACTTGCAGAGTCTGTGAATCATCTCACTGCACTGCTGCCACAACTCAACTTACGTCAGAATTAGCTTAGGCTGAATCTGTACCCTAATATGCTTTTGTAGGACCTATGTAATTTAACCGGATGTAACAATTCCCGGTGCTTTTGTAAAACATCTAATCCTATAACTTTTGGAACTTGTAATTTGGAATTGTCTATCATCTTTTGAACTCGTAATATCAATTGACAATTCCCCTCGATTACTCTATATTATTGATTTTACATTGTGATGTCGTATGTTACCGCTTTTACATATATGCATCTATTGTAATTTTCATTCTGGTACAATTTCTTATGTACCTTTTGTTTCTTTCTTTCTTGAAGAATCATGCCGCCCAAGAAGAAAAGTTACAGTGATGCGGAAATCAATGCTATAGTTTCTCGGGCTGTGGCCGATGCCTTGGCTGCTCGGGACTCGCCTAGAAACTCTCGAAATACTGGTGAAGCTCCCAATAATACCCCTGTCATCAAGCCTTGTTCTTACAAGGATTTTCTCAGCTGCAAACCAATCTACTTCAAGGGCACGGAAGGTGCCATTGGACTAATCCGTTGGATAGAACGGATGGAATCCGTTTTCAACCTCTGCAACTGTGCAGAGGAAAACAAGGTCAAGTTCGCTGCATACACCTTTCAGGAAGGTGCCCTTACGTGGTGGAATACCCACGCTAACTCCATTGGTCTTGAGATAGCTAATCAGCTACCTTGGGCCGAGCTGAAGAAGAAGTTGAGGGAGAAGTACTGCCCCGAAGAAGAGCTGCACCGTCTAGAGGAAGAGTTCTGGCATTTGACGGTGCAGGGAACTGACATAGCTGGGTATACCACCAAATTCCAGCAGTTTGCGTTGTTATGCCCGGGTTTAGTTGATCCGGAGGAGAAGAGCATCAAGAGATATATCCGCGGCCTCCCTGAGAGCATTCAGGGGAATGTCGCTTCGTCCAAACCAACCACTACAGAGAGTGCTATCCGGCTAGCACATGAGCTCATGGCGCTGGTTGTCAGCCGTGAGACACCCAATACCTCCTCCAACAACAAGCGAAAATCCTCTGAACACCAAAACCAACCAAACAAGAAAAGCAACACCATCCAAGTTTACAACACCAATACTGAAACCAAACGTAGCTACACTGGAGACAGACCATACTGTTCCAAGTGTAACTACCACCATGACGGTCCATGCAGTACTCCCTGCAACAACTGCAGGAGGTACGGGCATTTGACTAGAGACTGCCGAGCCCCCAAATCCAACAACAACACCTCCAACAACAAAACTCAACAACCCAAATCCTGCTATGAATGCGGGGAGATGGGGCACTTCAAGGATGCATGTCCCAAACGAAAGAACAAGGGCAACAACAACAACAATGCCAAGGGAAGAGCATTCGTTCTCAACTTCAGGGATGCCCGTCAGGACCCGAATGTGGTCACGGGTATGTTCCTCCTCAACAACTTAACTGCTTCCGTTCTATTTGATACTGGTGCTGATAGAAGCTTTATTTCTGATGAGTTTTATCCACTACTTGACATCACCCCTGTTGCCTTAGATGTTAAGTACACCGTAGAACTTGCAAATGGTAAACTCATAGAAACCGATAGTGTGATACCTAATTGCACTTTAACCCTAGCCGACGAAACCTTCTCCATTGACCTTATGCCTGTTGAAATAGGAAGTTTCGATGCCATTATCGGTATGGACTGGTTGTCCTAACATCACGCTGAAATCGTTTGCTACGACAAGATCGTTCGAATCCCTCTCGCTGCCGGTAGAACTTTGGTCATACAAGGGGAGACCGGTAGGACGAGGCTAAACATCATCTCTTGTTTGAAAACCCAAAAATTTCTGAGAAAGGGTTACCCAGCAATCCTCGCACACATCCTGGAGAAAAAGTCGGAGGAGAAGCGACTTGAGGATGTACCAATCGTTCGAGACTTTCCAGAAGTCTTTCCCGAAGAACTGCCTGGTCTACCACCACCAAGACAGGTCGAGTTCTCAATCGATCTCGTGCCAGGTGCTGCACCTGTGGCCCGAGCACCATACCGTTTAGCTCCATCAGAACTTCAGGAGTTGTCCACCCAGTTACAGGAGCTCCTGGAAAGAGGCTTCATAAGGCCGAGTTCCTCACCTTGGGGTGCTCCGGTCCTATTCGTCAAAAAGAAAGATGGTTCTTTCAGAATGTGCATCGACTATCGAGAGTTAAACAAATTGACCGTCAAGAACCGATATCCACTTCCTCGAATCGATGACTTGTTTGACCAACTTCAAGGGTCGAGTTTCTATTCCAAGATTGATCTTCGATCAGGTTATCATCAATTGCGTGTTCGCGACACCGATATCCCGAAAACCGCCTTCAGAACCCGTTATGGGCATTACGAATTTCAGGTGATGCCATTCGGTCTAACCAATGCACCGGCTGTATTCATGGACCTTATGAATCGGGTGTGCAAGCCCTATCTCGACAAGTTCGTCATTGTCTTCATTGACGACATCCTCATATATTCGCGAAGCGAACAGGAACACGCACATCATCTCAAAACCATCCTAGAGCTACTTAGACATGAAGAGCTGTATGCTAAATTTTCTAAGTGTGAGTTCTGGATACAAACCGTTCAATTCCTCGGACACGTTATCGATAGTCAGGGAATCCATGTCGACCCATCCAAAATAGAGGCTATCAAAAATTGGCAATCGCCAACGACTCCAACCGAAGTACGGCAGTTTTTAGGACTGGCCGGGTACTATCGACGATTCATCGAGAACTTCTCAAAAATAGCCTTGCCACTCACGACACTGACTCAGAAAGACAAAAAGTTCGACTGGGCTGAAAAACAAGAGTCAGCATTTCAACTTCTGAAACAAAAGCTTTGCAGTGCTCCAATCTTATCCCTACCCGAAGGCACCGTTGACTTTGTGGTATACTGCGATGCTTCCCATCAAGGTCTCGGTTGCGTGTTGATGCAACGAGACAAGGTCATTGCTTACGCCTCACGACAACTCAAAATCCACAAAAAGAACTACACTACGCATGACCTGGAACTTGGAGCAGTCGTTTTTGCTCTCAAAATCTGGAGACATTATCTTTACGGCACTAAGTGCACAATCTTCACCGACCACAAAAGTCTCCAACACATATTCGATCAAAAGGATCTCAACATGAGGCAACGTCGATGGGTCGAGTTGCTTACCGATTACGACTGCGAAATCAAATACCATCCGGGGAAGGCAAATGTTGTTGCCGATGCCCTCAGTCGAAAGGAACGATCCAAAACAATTCGAGTCCGAGCCCTCAGTATGACAATTCACAATGATCTAAACACTCAAATTCTCGCTGCTCAACTCGAAGCCTTGAAACTTGAAAACATCAAAAACGAAGCCTTGCGAGGCATGGAGAAACAATTCGAAATCAAGCCTAATGGAATTAGGTATTTCTCAAACCGAATCTGGTTGCCTAGTTTTGGGAACCTGCGAGACTTGGTGATGGATGAAACTCACAAATCAAAATACTCTATTCATCCGGGATCCGATAAAATGTATCACGGCATCAAGGATTTCTATTGGTGGCCGAACATGAAGGCCGAGATCGCCATCTATGTTAGCAAGTGCCTTACTTGCTCAAAAGTCAAAGCCGAGTATCAAAAACCTTCTGGTTTACTTCAACAGCCCGACATTCCTGAATGGAAATGGGAACAAATTGCCATGGATTTCATAACCAAACTACCAAAGTCATCGAGCGGTTGCGCTACCATTTGGGTGATCGTCGATCGTCTCACCAAATCTGCTCACTTCCTGGCAATCAAGGAAACCGACAAAATGGAACGCCTCACACGAATTTACATCAAGGAAATCATCTCTCGACACGGTGTTCCAATCTCGATAATCTCTGACAGGAATAGTCGTTTCACGTCTCACTTTTGGCAATCACTTCAAAAGTCATTGGGTACCCGTCTTGACATGAGTACCGCATACCATCCTCAAACTGATGGCCAAAGTGAACGAACAATTCAAACACTTGAAGACATGCTACGTGCCTGCGTAGTTGACTTCGGTGTAAACTGGGAACAACATCTACCATTGTGCGAGTTTTCGTACAACAACAGCTATCACTCCAGCATTAAGGCTGCACCATTCGAGGCACTGTACGGTCGTAAGTGCCGATCACCTATCTGTTGGACCGAAGTTGGGGACAGCCAACTCACGGGTCCAGAAATCATTCACGAAACAACCGAGAAAATAGTCGGAATTCAAAACAAACTCAAAGCCGCACGTGATCGTCAGAAAAGTTATGCTGACGTGAGACGCAAACCACTCGAGTTCCAAGTTGGGGATCGAGTACTACTCAAAGTTTCACCTTGGAAAGGTGTCATTCGTTTCGGCAAACGCGGTAAACTAAACCCAAGATACATCGGACCTTTTGAGATCCTCGAAAGGATAGGTCCAGTGGCATATCGATTGCAGCTGCCGGCCGAGCTTAGCAGCGTGCATCCTACCTTCCACATTTCAAACTTAAAGAAGTGTCTGTCTGATGAGACACTTATCATCCCACTCGATGAAATTCGAGTTGACGACAAGCTTCACTTCGTTGAAGAACCCGCCAAAATCATGGACCGCGAGGTCAAACAACTCAAACAAAATCGTATTCCCATCGTCAAGGTTAGGTGGAATTCGCGGCGTGGTCCGGAATTCACCTGGGAACGGGAGGACCAGATGCGACTCAAGTATCCACAGTTATTCACTGACTCCACATCAAACCCGGCTTCAAGCTAAATTTCGGGACGAAATTCTCTTAACAGGGGGAGAATGTGACACCCGTCAAATTAGGACTAGAAATTAGTGCCTAATCAAGTGTTAATACATGTAATTAGTTCTGGGTTAGGCTAATTGATGTATCAATTAATATATATATTGTTGAATATATATATATACAAGTATGCGATTTGATTAAATCGTACAAGGTTCAAATCGAATGTAATTCGGTTCAATTAATTACGGATGTTGGTGAACAATTTAATTAAATAATATAAACGTTATTTAATAACACAATTATATCCAAGGTATTATATTTATAATATTTCGTATTCATTTTGAATCATACAATCAATGGTCACGCGATTAAAATAATAAACGCGCAAACAAACAAAACAAGTTAACGTTACATTTTATAACGCAACTATTAAGTATTTGGTAAAATACTTTGACAAAAATATTGGATAATAATTCGTATTTTAAAACTTAAATTTAAACGAATAAAATTAATATTTAACGTTTAAACGACCGAGAAAAAAAAAAAAAAAAACGAACACCACACGGAGCGCGAACGCAGGGAACAAAAATTGGTGAAGCCCACAACCGTGGACCCCACCAAAATCTGCCCAAAATGGGGGGAAACCCACTCCCCATTATTCATTTCTCACTTTTCTCTTCTCTCTCTTTCTCAAATTTTCTCTCAAAAACCCACCATCTTCATCACACTAAAACACCAAATTACACCACCAAACGCCGCCGAAATCTCGAAGCTTTTGGAGAAAAAGAATCACCTCGCAACGATCTACAACCTCATCTTTCCGGATTTTCATTTCGACACCGCGTAAGTTTCCGACAAAAACCCGAAACTCTCCGATTTCACTCATTTTTACATAAAAGTTGTTTATATATGTTTAAAATGTCCATATATGGGTTGGGTAAAAGAATCGGACCAAACTATGGCCGGAAAACTCGTTTTTGGCTCAAAAACCCGTCAACAGCTTTAAGTGTCGCAACGAAGCATGCAGTATAGCGTCACTTCGTGCGTCACTTAAGTGACGCATTGAGTGTCGCTAAAAGCCCAAATTTTGCGTCACTTGCCTAAGTGCCGCATAAAACCCTCTTTTTCCGTCACTACCTAAGTGACGCATTTTCAATACCCGTCACTAATGACCGACACTTATAGCGTCACTTGCCTAAGTGACGCCTACAATCAAAACTGATTTCACCCGTCACTCACCTTAGTGACTCATGACCTTTATACCGACACTTACAACCGACACTTCCTCAAGTGTCGCACTCTATGCGTCACTTGCACAAGTGACGCTATTATTCAGAATCAGTCATTTCATGCGACACTTCCTAAGTGTCGCCTAAACCCATGAGTGTCGCTATAAGTGACGCATAAAACAGAATATTTACAACTTTTTACTAAGTGTCGGGACCAAAATTTTATCACTTGATTTCACCCAAATTCAAGTCCAGATGCGTTTTTCCTTAAAGCAATATAGTAAAAATAAAAATTTTCCAAGCTGACCTGGCAGCTCGACCCCAGCCAGGGGCTCTGCCCCTTGGACCCCGTCAGGGGCTGCCGCCCCTTGGACCCCGCTAACCAGGGGCGCTGCCCCCGGACCCCCGTACTTAGATTCCGTAAACACATATTTCACCAAGTGTCAAACTTGTACAACTTCAAAACAATTATACGACACAACTTTTCAAACATAATGGAATTTGTGTTTCTAAGTGTAACGCTTCGAAATCAATGTGATAACATCAAGACTATTATTACAATTAATCACCAACGGGCCGTACGCGTTTTCAAAACATACTTCAAAGATCAAACAAGTCGTGGTAACTTGTATCAATTTAATCAAACACGTCGAAGTAACTTGTAACAATACAATCAACCAAATCGGGGTAATTTGGACATCAAGTTAAACAAACAATTTAAATGGTAGTCTTTCGAGATACCGGTACAATTAATAACAATTCAAGTATCGTGGACACATTCAGGTTTCAAGTCTTTGGACATCAATTCACCGCTAATTACTTCAAGTTTATTAAATTAAACACTTCAAGACTCAGGTGAGTTTCATAGCCCCATTTTCACTATTTTACTAGGGGTGTGATAGTACTGCTCTGTTTTGTTTTACAAGTAGAACGCAAGTGCCAACTTTCAAATACGACATGAGTTTCAAGCTAATCAATTTAAAGTCCTCTATAGCATAGTCTCTAATATTTTAGCGTGAATGTTAGTATATGATATCATATGGGATTGACAATCCTCATCCGGGTTAGCACGCACTAACCGGTCAAACGGATGTATTAGCATTTGGGAAGACGAGTGTGTATTAGACACTCGTAGGAGGCATTTCAAGTTAGGTTTCCTTAATTGGGCCTGACAAATCAAGTTAAGCTCAGACTATGTGCTCATGGATTGTATAACTTTTATTTTGCTTAATTGCATCTTAAATTCAATATAAATCTTGCGGTTCTTACAACTATACATTGACATACAAACCTGTGAGCTCACCAGCGTTTTCGCTGACCCATTTTAGTATATATCACAGGTACCCAGCAGTAGGTGGACTCCACAGGGAGGGACTATTAGCTCGAGTCAGCATACATACAACTAGAGATTTGATTGCATTATTATATTTTGTAAAAGTAATTATGCCATGTAATCTCTCAATTTCAGGAACCGAGCTAATGTAACATTATTTTGATGTAAACGTTTATTTTATTAATACAAGTTTAAAACGACGCATATAGTGGTCGTTCATTATATCTTATGTGCTTTGTATATTGATTAGTGACACCCAAATCGAGCTTCCGCAAAACATTAAATTTGGGGGTGTTACAGTTTTTTTTTTATTCAAGATCTATTCTATTGAAATTGGTATATATTTAATTCCTATATCATAAAAAACACTATATTTTTATGTACAAAACAAAAAATCCCAACCTGAAAAATACTTACCCAACCTGTCAACCCAACCCACCCATTTCACCATCTCTAGGACATTATAGCTCTACATGTTACTGACTTTTACTATCTTCTGTATGCAGTTTGAGGACTTGAGGAAATGAAGTTGCAACTCGATCCATCTTTTGTATCTTCTGGTTTGAGTGCTCTTAGAGTTCATGACATAAACTACAAGGCGTATATATATAAACTTATGCTGTCTAATTTTTGTAATATATAGTCTTTATTATATGTAGAGCTATAAAAATATGTTTTATGTTAATAAGATATCCAAAGTAGTAAAAAGATCATATACTTGAAATCATATTATTCATTCTGTCCTTGAATATCTCACTTTAGAAGGCTACTAACAAAAGATATTATCACCTCTTTTTTGAATTTATTACCCCGGCTAGATGGTATTATTAGTTTATTATATTGGTTATTCTTGTATTTCAGAGGGGCTTCAAGATTTCCACAAACTGAAGGTGCAGAAAGAGGCAGATGGGAAGGAAATGTAAGTTGTATATATCCTACATTTTTGGTGACTTTTTATACAGTTTCTTATATCACACAATTCATGAAATGAAGTTTACTGGTAAAGGGGCATATGATGAAATTGAAAGCCCAAGGGTGCCATTAAGTGATGGGTTTGGGATTTTATTTATTAATAATACACTTTGGACAACTTTGGCCCGTTCAATCCTTTTCCTTTCTAACTTATTTTCTTTGTATTATTCTCTAGACATAGTACATAACGATCGACGTGAAACATTTCCGTTTATTTTTTATTTCTATTATATCTAATTAGTGTATCACATATGATTACTTTATTTTCTTTGAATAATAATATTGTAGTGTTTCTCAACAACACTGAATGAGGAGGGTTTTTTCAGTACATATTTAAGTAGGTCTAATTCCGACACATTCGGTTTTTTCCTTTATAAATGACTTCATTTTTTTTTTATCTTGCGTCTTTGCTGCTAGAGATAAAGCATAACTCGAATCGACATAGTCATAACTAGACGGGTCGAAATTGCCCCCTCTATTTAACCTTTTTTTTACATATTTCCTTTTAATCTGATACCCGGGGCCACCAATTGTTGGTATCTTGATAGGACATGATTTCATTCATTTTGAGACTCTACCCACACAAGTAGTTAAAAAGGCACTAGACGATGGTGTTGTGTATTATTTGGTTTCGACAAGCGTCAAATGGCAACATCGAATATAGGTAACTTATATAAGGTTATAAATTGTTTTGGATCCTGGGATGATATATTTTTAGTAAAAAATAGAAATAAGCATTTGGACAATTGGTCTTTTTTGCATTGATTTGAAAGTATTTTTTGAGGGATGCAAAGGAGAAGGTACATATGTTGATATGTAAAAATCTTAATTAACGTTAACTTAGTAAGAACGTTAACTTAATTAATGCTGATATGTAAAAATCTTTTAACTTTCACGGTTTTGGTTTCTCTCTTTTCAAATTGTCTAATAGGTAGAGACGCAAGTTGGGTAGCAAAGCGTTACATGTCAAACTGAGTTGCGTCATATCGGAATGGACTACATTGACCCACGAAAACCTTTGGATTAATAAATCTTATCTAATCTAATCTAATATTGAATAAAGCCCGAATCATTTATTAGTAAAAAATATGTAGAATGTGATTTGTTCTGCACATGTATGATGTAACTCTTCGAGCCCTAGGTAAAAGAAACAATCAATGTTTATCGTCTTTTGTGTTTAGGATGGTGATAAAAATATTTATATAAATTATATGTATCGTACTAAAATGTATGAGGTTTATAAAGTTGTGGCCTAAAGTAACCTTGAATCATAAAGTAGCTTGATACGCATGGGTTGCGAATAAAATATTCAAAGTACTAACCAAATTGTCATCCACTTAAGGACTTTATTTCCATGCTCAACAATATTTTATCGGTTGTCAAATTTAGGGGATTAAGTCAGGTAGTGCTTGTGTGTAATATCATTTGTTTGGGTTAGGCAGGGTGAGTCGTTTATTATAAATGCTTGTGTATGTCTATATGACACATGTTTTGAACAGGAAGGAATGTGGAATACACTATTAATTAATTCTAATATATGCACCACAACTATGCATTAACCAGTTGTACAGTACACATAAACAATGCATAATCTTGGCAGATTTACCGAATATGATGGTGAATTTATCATTGCCTTTTGAATTTGGTCTAACAAAGGGATCGACAAATTGTGGGAATCTTTGGTAGACTTTTGCTGGTGTCGCTTTTGGACAAAGGTTACTAATTAAGTCAGGTTATTTACATGAAACAAATGGTTATGGTCATGTTAAAGTTGGGCTTACGAAACTTTTCTTTACAAGGTACATCGTAAATTTAAAAATTGGTTGATCTTACCTTCACGTTCTTTATTGTGGATCACCATATGAATTCTTGCTACTATATTGTTACTATGGAAAATGTTAGTGTTTTTAATCTTCATTTGTGAATTTGGCATCAAGTTTGTGGTTAAGTAGTGACAGTTAATGTTAAATTCATCATAAAACGTAAGGTTGTATATTCATTTGTTTCTAAGTACTAAAGTTTTTATTCAGAATAACGAATGTCTAACAAAGATTTAGAGTTCAGTAATTGGGCATTGTTATTGTATCCATCCAATGTTATTTTCCTTGTCACGAATGAAAGGGATATATACTACTTAGATAGCAAAATAAGGGAGGCGATGTCACTGTTCTGCAAAGGGAAAAGATCATGACAAGATCAAAATATGTTAACTTACTAGAGTAAGGTTCAAATGAGTACACCAATTTTGAGTGAGAATGAGGGAACCAATAGATTTATGCCATGTGTTACTTTATTCTCTCTCCTCCACATTTTTTAAAATTAAATATCTCACAAACGGTAAGTCGAAAAATCATAAAAATTGCACCATAAAATTCAGCGTTTTCTCCTCTTCGATTTGCCTTCCGTCAAGGCATACTTTCGACAACTTTTTTTTTCTTCCATTTTTTGGTGGGTTTTACAAATTAGTAACACATGTGTTAGTGATTGGTTATACATTTAATTTGTGGTTAAGGTTAGGGTTTAGAGTTAGGGTTAGGGTTTAGTAGGATTTAGGGTTTAGGGTTTAGTAGGGTTTAAGGTTTAGGGTTTAGTATGATTTAGGGTTTAGAGTTTTGTAAAGTGTTTAGTGTTTATGTTTTGGGGTTTAGGGTTTAGGGTTTGAGGTTTGGGAAATGAAGAGGAGAAAACACTGAATTTAATGGTGCAATTTTCATAATTTTTGGATTTGTCGTTTGTGAAATAATTGATGTTGGAGGTAAATGAGTTTTGTACATGTGGAACATTCTCTTTGTACACATGGCTTGATATCATTGGTTCCCTCATTCTCACACAAATTCCTATTCTCATTTGAACCCTACCCTAACTTACTATTAAACTTTATTTTTGTGGTTATGTTACTTTAAGTTTTGTTGCTTGCTTGAATTCATTACAATAATGTGATATCAAATTTTAGTATCTTGATTTTACACTATTGAAAGTTTTTTTTTTTGGCAAATTGTGAACTTTCTGATAATAACATTTCAAAAAAAATAACAAAGAATTATAAAACACCAAATAATTTGGTAATAAGACGTAAAATGCTTGTGCAAGGTATGTCAATTGAAAATTACATAATATTAACACCACAAGTACGTCAATTGAAAATTACGTAATAAAATAAAAATATAATATAAACTTTGTATTAAAATCATGCAGTAGCCCGCGAATTCGCGGGTTATAATCTAGTGAAGTTATTAAAGTATAGAATTTAATGATTTCATCTAATACAACAAATTCAGACATCTTAAGCATATGAATCAACATTAGCTGGCTTCAGGCTCATTTGGTACATTTGACCTGCATCTGATACAGTTACACATATGACATCTTAAGCATGATACAATCTTAATTGACCCATCCTTTACATAAACGGGTTCAAATTGTCATTTCTAAGGTAACCTTCCAAGAAAGTGCACACTAAATATCTTATAATACCTCAAGTATACAGAAAACAGCATCTTCATCAAACCACTGGGTTTTTATATACACATGTTTCCAACCCCTTATTACAGACTACAGAAATACGGAAACTTTGTAACCTATACGCCACGATTTCTAAACCCGGATGAAATTGGTAAAAGGAAGTTATGGGCTGGCCCCACGCCTGGCCTCATAATCTTTCACAGCTGCCTTGATTGCATCCTCTGCAAGCATACTGCAATGGAGTTTGACAGGAGGAAGGGAAAGGTGCTTTGCGATCTCCCTGCAAGGTTTATAACGAAACAATTCAGATCCAAAAAGGCAAAAACCACATGCAGTAAATTGGATTACCCTGTGTAACAAATGTGTAGCAGGAGCTGATCTAAGTGGTGTGCAATGTGCATACTCAGGAAAAGAAAGTACTGGGAGTTAATAATTGGTTATAAAATTTTTAAAAGCCCGGATTCATCAATTCATAACGATTAAGTAGGTCTCATAACTGGCAGATTTGACCCAATTGATTATATAAGAACCATTACAGGTTATGTTTTTAGCTCAATGGGTCAAATGGGTAACATGTAGCTAATTGGAATCGGGTTAAAACGTGAAAGCCTCCCCTCCTAAATTAACAGTTCGTGTTAGTGTTAATTTGAACAAGCACATAACTCAACATCAATAACATATCCTGTTTACTTCCAACTATGTTGAATAATACTTTCAGTAATCGTTCTTACAGATTACTTTTAAGCATAGTTGTCGACTCGTGACTCGTATCGTAACTCGTTTTCTCGATTTTTGACTCGTAACTCGTATCGTGAATCGACTCGTAAGAGTCATAAGACACGTAAATTTTATATGTTTATATATATATATATATATCTTATATATCATTTTATAAGCAATACTAATAAATTTAATTTAACAATAGTAATATGATAATATGAATAATAATAACACAAGTATACTACGGAGTATTATTAGTAATAATTGACCATTACTATCTTTATGGGTCATAAGAAATTCAGGCAGGCCTTAAGGTAATGGCCCAATAGTGTAAAAGCTTTAATAGGGTTGGTTAAAAAAATAGGGTTTATTAGAAATAGGTTTCACACTTTAACAGCCGACATCTTTTTCTCTTTCATTCTTGTTCAAAGGTTAGCAGCGATATCTTCTTCATTCTTCATCTCTTCTTTAAACAGGGTCCAAAAATCAGATTTAATCCGTCATCTTTACTATAACATGTAACCCCAAATGTTCAATGAAACCTTTTAAATTGCGTAATAAAAACAGAGGAAAGGAACATGCTGATATGTAGAAGATGATGATGATGATGATGATGATGATGAAGGCAAAATCGTGATTTTCGCAAAGATGAAGATGATTTTCGCAAAAGATGAAGATGAAAGAGAGAATCGCCGAGTCACGAGTCTGGTCGACTCGGAACGATTCAGTGTATTTTTCCGAGTCAAAAACCGAGTCAAAGTAATCTACGATTCAAAAAACGATTCGAACCTTTTTCTGCCTTTTTGACTCGACTCGTACGAGTCGACTCGTGACTCGTACGAGTCTAACAACTATGCTTTTAAGGGATGGTCTATTTGATAAATAGTTATTAACTTGCGAATTTCTACCACAAAATTAAATATCCAACATTTGTTTTCACATGGGTTAAACTAGTTCTAATAGAGAAATATAATCTCAAAATATTTGATAGCCAATGCAACTTGACAAGATTTTTTTTAAAAAGATAATAAAATAAAAAATTATGAAAAGAACTTGACGAGAACTGAAAATTTAATATTGGTGGAGAGTTAGGTCCCAACGATGTCACCGATAACATGTCATCGATAAGGGAGGACTTAGAGAAAGACATGGCATAACTTTGGGAAAATCACAGGATAGTTCTATTAGGGAGAACAAAAGGATTTTACTAGTGGGAAATTGTTTAAGGAACCCTATAATCATAATGACAAGGAATAGTGAATGTTATGAGTCTTCTCAATAAGCACCTCTAACTCAACTCTCATGAGGGTCGTTTATAAATTAGGTTGTCGTTAGAAAATTTTGTGGTGGTATGTTATCTGGTTGAGTTGCAGATGTTTTCAAACTTGGCCATGGGTTATTGACAATAAGTTATTTCATTTTTGGCTTTTAACTTCACGAAGTCATTAACAATTGGATTTATATGTCTGATGTCACCTTCAACAACATTTGCTTTTACTGCACCTCTAAGTCAGTAAATCAATGGATGGTGTTTCAATCATCTGCTATGGTTGGTAAAGAAATGGAAGTGATATTTATTATAATTTTCAAAATACCTCAAAGTAATTGAGAAAAGTGCGATTGTGTGAAACTACGTTGCTATTTTGTGTAAATATCCCAAGTGCAAATCCTATATAACCCAAAACTAACTTTATGCAGAAAAAGCGTTTCAGATCAAGCCAATCATACCAGTAACAAAAGAAAAAAAAAATCCCCTTTTGACCCGTTCCCCATCTAACTCAAACTAAATGATGAATTGCAAGAACTTACGTGTTCTTAATGGTAAGTACTTCCTCCATCTGTTTTCCCTTGACCCATTCAGTTGCTGAAATCATCACAAACAAACATTTAAAACAATCAATTTTGCACCTAGTATAAAATAAATTCCATTAAAAACATGAATTACAAATCCTATCTCTAACCTTCTTTATACATCGTCAAATAGCAGTATTTTACATCCAAGCAAACACTTCTACTTTTTTATCTCCATGTTTATTAATCAAAAACAAGAAACACAAAACCTATCACTAAACTATATCCCAAAGACTAACCAACCAAAATCAATAAAACAGAGCAAATGTACGAGTGTAATTTTACAAACCCCGATCACAACACAGTTTATAGGCAAACAGTGACCTACTTTATAACGAATTGTCTTAAACGGAACTCAGATCTCCAACCATTCGCTAAATTGTTTACACTTCCACCTTATTCAAATATGAAAATAGACAAAAAGTTCATTTTTAACAGCCTATGTATCAACTATAGCTTATGGATTATTGCACCTGATATGCCGAAAATATTGAGCTAATTGGCATTTTCAAATCTAAATAATCGGTTAACAACAGAATATAAGCAAGGCAAACACATACACTTTGATGCCCCTGGGACAAACATATATAATTAATATCAACAAATAACAACCTATACATACAACTCGGTTAAAATTCATACTAATATTAAGCTAGGGTTTATAATTTAATACTTTAATAAAAATTTAAAAAAAGAAAAAAGAATAAGAAAAAGAAACTAACCAACAGAAGAAGAAGCAATAGCAGAACCACAACCAAAGGTTTTAAAACACGCATCAGTTATCTTTCCAGTTTCTTCATCAACTTTAATCTGAAGCTTCATTACATCACCACAAGCCGGAGCTCCGACAAGACCCGTTTCGACAGTCGGATCATTCTTATCAAACGCACCGACGTTACGTGGATTATTGTAATGATCCACCACCCTCTCATGGTACCATCTCGATATAATATTACCAGTCACCGGCGATCGTGTTTCGGATGACCGTAACCCTAAAACCTTCTTCGCTGTTTGTCTCAACATTTTTGTTAAATTTGATTTTACTGTAGAAATGTATATGAACGTGTTACGATTTTGTTGTTCTAGTGATCTGGTCTTTTCTTTATTTTATTTTAGTGGAACATATATATATATATATACTGTTGACAATGGCGGTTAACACAGGATAGAGAATTGGGCCTGGTATTTCTAAATGGGCTGGGCTTGATTGAACGGGCTTTACCTTACTTTATTTTCTTATTTAGTTGGACCACTATGAAACATATGAGTGGTTAGTTACGGAAAGATTTGTTTGTCATTTTGGGAACAAAGAGTATTTTACCTTCTTAAGAGAAAATAATAATTTTTAAGCAATGTTAGGCTTACAAAATTTTACAAAAAAAGTGCATATAAGATGAGGTGGATCAATCATGTGAAGGTAGGAAAGAGAAAAATACATGTTATCTGATTGGTCAAAGTCTCAAGCCATGTCATTTTGTAAACTTTTATTTGTAAAATTTTTTTAACTTTATGATTTCTCATATTTTTTATAAAAAATGTGTTCAAATTTGAGTAATGCAATTTTATCCGAGAAATATAAGAGATGGAAACTTAGGGAACCATAAAAAATAGTTTTTTACTTTTTAGTTATACATAAGAATTATCCTTTTCTTATAATAAGGTTTTTGAAAAACTCGAATTTGAACACGTTTTTTAATTTTCTAGTTTGTTAGAAAAGTTCTTTGAAAAAGTGAGAGAGTTTTGTATAATCAAACGGGCCCTAACTTCTGCGAAGTCCCAAACCCTAAACCCTAACCCCCAAACCCCAAACCCTAAACGCAACACTTTAACACATGTGTTAGTAAATGTGAAACCCACCAAAAAAGATGAAGAAAAAAAACTCGTCGAAAGTATGCCTTGAGGGACGGAAAATCGAAGAGGAGAAAACGCTGAATTTAACGGTGCAATTTTCATAATTTTTCGATTTGTCGTTTGTGAGATAATTGATGTTTGGGGTAAATGGGTTTTGTACATTTGAAATATTCTTTTTTTACACATGGCACAATATCATTGGTTCCCTCAATTTCACACACATTCATATTCTCATTTGAACCCCACCGTAGTTATACATATGAATTATCATTTTTTTATAATAAGTTTTTTAAAAAACTCAAATTTGAACATGTTTTTATATTTTCTAGCTTGTTAGAAAAGTTCTTTGAAAAAATGAGAGAGTTTTTTATAATTAAACGGGCCCTAACTTCTGCGGTTAAATAACAAAATACGTTTTGTGAATCTAAATACCAAAAACCTGCTTTATGTGATGGATAAAAATTTTGAGACCATTAAGTAAATATTGTGATTAGCCATTGAATAGTTGATACAAACAAGTATTATATTGCCCGTGCGTTGCAACGAGTAAAAATTTAGTTTAGTTTAGTGTCAATTTATTCCGTTAGCTTTCATTTCAATAGAAATGTCGTATACATGGCCTTTTGGTTTTCGAAAAGAATAAGCTATTATAGACGTATCATTTTTTGTTATAGTTATGTGTTGATCATAAATCTAAGTATCTAACCGATTTGAATTAAAGTATATTGGTTTGAAATTAATTGATCTAATTTCAAATGTATATGTTTATTTCAAACTACTTTGATGTTGATCCGGAATTGATACAATATGTTTTTCAACGTAGACTTTATTTGGCTAAATAATCAAGCAAAACTTAATCAAATCAAATACCAATATTTCATTATCATTATTAGAAATTTTTTAAAACGGTATTTGAAAATTACATTTTTGAAAAAATAATAGATAACTTTGTTTAAATATATGCTAAAACTTTAAACATAAGGTAATAACTAAAGTAATAAATCATCGAAATTTTACTTGTTTAGAATTATAAATAAGCGAATTTTTTTTTTATCAATAATCAAAATCTAAACCATAAAGCATAGTTATATATAAAAAGTCTAAGTAAAGCATATATATTTATAATCAAATCATCATGGGCGGATCTAGAAATTTTTTCTATGGGTAGCAAACTTTTTTTCTCAATTCACTCCCTCCCGTTATATGATTGTTTTAAGAGTTGATTTTAAGACTAAATTTTTTCATCTCATTGATGATGGTTTGTGCAAAATATATATATAGACATCGACACAAAAATTTGTAAAAGTTTTTTGTATTTATTAATTCTTACGACTAGTTTCGATATTTTATGTAATGAATTATTTTCAGTTAGTTGAAAATAACACGTATAATAACAATCGATATGCACATTGTTAAGAAACAAAAATTATTGGTAGCACTATGTGTTGTTTTCTTAAACTTTGAAACAATTTGTGACACCCCGCAATTTCGACATAACTATAAACGTTAATTGCACGCATTTTTAGGCTAATTCCCTACTTTGAGTGAATTCACAACACATTTTAGAGGTAAGTCTAGCAAAGCCCAACTAGTTAATACGCGTAGTATTACGATTCATAATTAGTTAAAATTATGTACACGACAATCGGAATAAACATGACAAAAATATACGACTGTTGGTGAACGAATTTATTTAATGAATCGAAATTTATTTAATAACATTATTTAATATTAAATAATGTGTTAATAATATTTACAAAGAATTTTATAACGAATAAACGTTTATTTTGTAAACTGAAACGAAACAAAGCTAAAATTTTATTAACTTAACTAAATTATTTCCATAAAATATTCCAACCAAAAATATAAGCAAAAACGTATTTAAATATTTATCATTTAAAATATTATAACATTTAATAAACGGGGAAACAAACACCACACGGAACACAAACACGTGAGACGAAAAATGGAGACAATACTCCCTTCCCACCTCTTTTCTTCATTCATTTCACCTAACTCATTTCTCTCTCTACCTCACTTTCCTCTCCTTTCTCTCTCTCTAGATACTTACACCACCATCACTTTAAACCACCAAAAACCGCCACTAAACCATCATAAATCATCAAGCTCATTTAGAGAAAAACGCTCACGAGATCACGATCTACATTTCTACCTTTTCGGATTTCAAAACCGACACGCGTAAGTTTCCGACATTTTTCGTAAACTCTTAGATTTCGAAGTTTTCTTTGATATTTCATGTTTAGTATACTTAGATCATCATGTTTTAGTGTTTTATATAACTGAAAATGTCCAAAATCGAGCCAAAAACCCGTTTTTGTGGATTGTTCGTTGAACAGTTGGAAGTGTCGCTAGTGTGCCAAAAACAGTGCTAGCGACACTAGCTAAGTGTCGCCCCTATAGCGACACTACTTAAGTGTCGCTGAAATACTTAACCAGATTTATATTAGCGACACTACCTTAGTGACGCCATAATTGAGAAGTGTCGCCTATAGCGTCACTAACCAAGTGTCGCTAACCAATTGAAAATTATGAACCCGGCGACACTCACCTAGTGTCGCCTAACTAGTGTCGCCTATCGCGACACTAGACTAGTGTCGCCAAAAACAGTTTGTTGAAAAACAATATTTTCACTAAGTGTTGAACTTAACCGGAAACGGATATTTACATGCGATACGATACACGAATTATACAAACATAACAAACACACTTACATTATTGAAATTTCGATTTCAAACTATCACCAACGAGTCGTATACATTTTCACAACTATAAGATAGAAACGTAAACATACTTAACAAACGTTTTGGACATAACTCAGTTGTACAAACGCTAGCATGGATGGTCGATTTAGACATCCACATACTTATTAAATCTCACACGTTTAGGGCGTTAGGAGATTCCGGACTATACTTGGGCTTTAGGCTTTGCTAGCACTCGAACGTACTTAACTCAACAGGTGAGTTCACAGCCCCTACTTTCACTGTTTTAACTGCTTTTGTACAGGGGTGGAAAACATAGTCAACGCTTTTGCTACGTGAGCAAACTATTATATAACTGTTGTGATATACATTGTACTAACTATTTGTGACTGCGGTCAAACGATTATAACTATTATTTATGAAATGGTATTTCATACGAAAAAATTAAACTGAGAACATGCTGGAGAACGACCAGCTACACACTTTTACTACTAGCTTTTATGAAACAACATTTTCATAAACACACAGAAAGTCCCTACGTCTTGGGCACGCACGCACAGAAAGTTCCTACGTCTTGGGCAAACAGAAAGTCCCTACTTCTTGGGCAATGTGACATCCTACATCTTGGATGAAGGCTCTACTTCTTGAGCAGATGGGTCCTACGTCTTGGATGCCAGTCCTACTTTTTGGACACAACTTATACAAGTCCCTACGTCTTGGGCACATACATAGAAGTCCCTACTTCTTGGGCAGATACTGACGGGTCCTGCTTCTTGGACAAACGTTTTAGTCCCTACTTCTTGGGCACACTTGGGAAGTCCCTACGTCTTGGGCAAACATTTAAATACTACATCTTTGATAAACAATTTAAATCCCCACTTCTTGGGTAAACTAACAGGATACTGCTTTCCTACAACACGTTTCAAACATTTGATTTGGGTAACATCCCACAACAACTACTTTTGGGTAACATCCCACCACGATTATACCTGAGCAAACATTCTAAACGAAATTATTTGACTTTTAGGTCAACAAACCTACTCAAACTTGGTTCAACTATTGCAAACATAAAACCTGTGAATTCACTCAACCTCGTTGTTGACTTTTACTATGTTTTTTAGAGAATTAGTTGCGCATGTAGGAATCGCCTACACACATGGAATTTAGGCGACCCGTGAAGCTTTAGGATGCCAACTTTTGACAACTGGATTTCTTTTGTATAACTAAAACTGTTTAGTCATATTTACGAAATCTACTTTTGTAACTTACCTACTTTTACATTTGTACGATTCGAGCAATCGTAAACTTTGTACTAATACTTTTGGCATCTTAATATATGTTTGGTTGTAATCATAAGCCCTGATACGTATGCATGTACAGTGTAAATGTGGCATCCCCAGCTTACTAATGCTTCCGCTAAACGAATATGGGGGTGTTACACAATTTGAATAAATACCAACCTAAATTAGAAGAAATAGTAAACTTGGAAGGCTAATATGAAAATATCTAACTTTAAAAGATTACTTTTTCTTTTTTTTTTTCCTTCTTCCCCATCACTTACCAGGTGATTCATTCTTCCATAACCACAATGTCAAGCTTTTTAAACTTCATAATTTGTGCTAACAAAGATAAATTATATCTGTAAAGGTTGAGTGGTACAAGTAAACAACATTAATTGAGGTGTTGCATAGTTAAACCATTGTTAAATTTCACGAAATAATTATACTTCGTCGGAAAAATTCATGTGTAGCACTTGCTACCTCTTGCAACCACACAACTCCGCCCCTGCAAATCATAGTTTTACATACATCATGTTTATTAAACTATCAAGTCTAACTCTTAATTATTGAACATACATAACTAATAAAAAATTAGTGACATATTAAATTAATATGGGATGAGAAAATACAATGAAAAGAAAGATTATGTTAGGATTTGAACTAAGGTCCAATATATAAGAGGCAAGAGCCTTTACCACCAAGCTAAAAGGCATTCAATTATATATGAACACTCATATATGTATTTATTTAGATAGAAAATAGGTTTAGAGTGAGACAAACAACTTAACAATTTACTATTCATAAGTGTTTGTAAATTGATATTATGTGATAATATTAACACTCATATATGTAAATATTAAGATTAAAAAATAGGTTTAGAGTGAGATAAACAACTTAATATTCATAAGTGTTTGTAAATTGATATTAGGTGATAATACTATACTCGTATTTTGTTGTTAGCTTGGTCATATTAAAACTTAACTCTTATCTTGATTCCAACTAAAAATAAGTTTTATGTTGCTATCGAAGCATTTAACAAAATAAGTCAAGAGTATTAGTCACATTTGTTGTTTGATTATAATGAGTTCAACTCTATGCTAAATAACTCAAATCATCTTCATACTTCTCTTCCCTAGTCTCCTTAAAGAAAACTCTCAAATAATGTGATATCTATTTCCTTCCGCTTATCTTCTCTTCTTCCGAATAAATAACTCGGGAGCATGCCTACACTTTCACAAGTTTTAGGGTGTGTTTGGGATTGCTTATCTTACTTGCTTATTGCTAATTTTTACAACATATAAGGAAAAACAAACACTCTTCAAAAGATTGTTTATCTGCTTATATTTTAAGAAATAACACTTAAAAATAAGTGTGAAATCACTTGATTATTTTTCAGGTAAAAAACTTCTTACAAATAAACAATACCAAACATAGGGGTGTTCGTTTGGATGGATCGGATAAAATCCGATCCATATATTTTATTTGGATTTTGGTTCTCAAAATGTGAATCCAATCCATCCAAATGAATATCAAATCCGAACTAAACCGAACTAAATTACTATTTGAATGGATCGGTTTTAACCGTTTGGTTTTTTCGTGGATTGCATGAGTGTATCGTGTTGACTCGTGAAAGGATAATGTCATGAGCGATATCTATGGTTACCAATTGTCATGTTACGTTGAGGGTTTATATAAATGTGGAGTTAGTGTTTTATATCCAAACCTAAGATTATGTTATATTTAATAATATATATTAACAATTCCAATCATATAATAAGGTTTCGTGTATAAAAAATAACTAAACAAATATTTAACATTCGCTTTGATAGATAAAAAAGGGTATTACATATGAGCATTACGTATACAATTATTACTATTTGGTTTATTTGGATAATCCGGTTCCAATACTCGTAACCAAAACCAATCCAAAAACCAAAATACTAATTTGGTTTTTGCCCGATCTGATCCAAAAAACCAAATTGTCCAATCCGAACGGTCCAATCCAATTAGACTATTTGGATAATCCGGTTATATCCGAACTGTGAACACCCCTAACGCCCAAACACCCTATTACTCATTTATTCAATAAAAAGTTATATTGTATTGTAGATAGAATGTTTAATCCTTGCTAAAATTACAACTTCAATTTTAAATTGGGTGATGATCCGTACACCAACACCAATTATTCGTGTACCACCAGCTGTGCTTTACAGTGTTATACTGTACAACTTGAAATAGCATATTAGTGATTTACGAAGAATTTTTAATAGCTTACGGATCACCGATTAAATTATTATTATTATTCATTTCAAATTCGAATCTTCCGGATTCTACACATCTGATTCGAACAATTACACTAGTCCCGTATTTATTTTTCCTTTTTTTATATAGTTTTCCTGAAACTTGAAGTGATGAAGTATATAAATACGGAGTAAAAAATTGTAGTAGCAGTACTAAACATCAAAGATTTGTACTATTTCAGATCCATTTTATACATTTATTTACAGTAAAAGAAAGAATCAAATCAAAATGAGGCCACAAATTGTATTATTTGGTGATTCAATCACCGAACAATCCTTCAGAAACGGTGGATGGGGTGCTTCTCTCACTGATACTTACTCTCGCAAGGTTGTCTCTTTACTTTACTTACTTTAAACCCTAATTACTCCAAAAAAAATTTATTATTATTTTGCAAATCCCTTAAAGATCAATTACTAACTACTGTATTTATTTAATTTTCTTAACTTAAAGGCTGATATAGTTGTTAGAGGATATGGTGGATACACAACTCGTTGGGCTTTGTTCATGTTACATCACATTTTCCCTTTGGTAATCTTTTTCATATTTTTTTTATATACATACATGTTTAATTTTAAGTGTTTGTTCATTTCATTATTAGTTTTAGGTCTGTATATCAATGCTAGTTGTGTAATGTGTTTTTTTTTCTTAAGGCAATAAGAAAAAAATGTTGTGTTTGGTTATGTAGGGTGAGTTTGACCGTTTTTGAGTAAGATGACCAGATTTGCTTTATATTGTATCGTAGTATAGATATTTATGATATGAAGGAACCTATCAACCTAGTGGTTGGGGGTTCAAGCCTCGTGGGAGGCGATTTTTAAATATTCGTGGTGATTGTATATATAATTCGTGAGATAGGTAGTGTAGGGTTGCCTTTCTAAAAAAAAAGTTATGATATGAAGACTGTATAGACTTGGAATTTTGAAATGATCTATTGTTAGCTTGGATCTGATGCAATGATGCTACACAAGAATATATGCGAAATAGGACGTCTACTCCGTATGTTATAGTGTTTGATGATCTTCGTTCAGAAGTTTGAATTCAACTATATCTCTATTCAAATCTTCAAAAGTGATATATTTCACTTGACATTATTTCGAAAGGTGTTTGTCAACAAATAAAGTAGATAAGTTGACATGTGAACCTTAGTTTGAACATGCCGATAAAAGTTAGCGTACGTGAGTCTACGATGATGATATTTGATCCATTAAAGATTGCAACATTTTAATACTCACATAGGTCTGTTTGATTGCTCTTGCTAAAATTTTTAAAATGTGATTCTTGAAAATTGGGACTTCCCTATTTCAAGATAAACTACTTGCTCATTCATAATCATCGCTAAACATTACTGATGCTAATTGTTTTATGGTCATGTGGCTTTCTCATGTTGATATATTGAAGAATACTTAGACTCTTGATCAATGCTCAAATCTCTGTATGGAACTACATGTTCATTTAAAGATTGCAGTTTTATTTGGAGAAATAGAGTAGTTGTTTTAACACTTTTCGTTTGGTTTTGTTCATTTAGATGTTGTCGAGTGGTAATATATTTTCCTTAAACTTCAAATTAGTCTCCTAAATGATTTTCGTAACAACAAGACTTTCGTATTTCAAATATTAATAGTTGGTAGAACTTTCACGCTCCAACTCAATCATGTTAATAATTTATCGTTGGTTTTGTATAGTATTTCCTGTATTTTTGCTAAATAAACTCACTAGACAATGATTACTGCTCAAAGTTTGTTTCGTTAAATGTGCTTTTTCCAGAGTTCTACCACCCCTCCTGTTGCTGCTACAGTCTTTTTTGGTGCTAATGATGCAGCACTTCCAGAAAGGACAAGCGAACGTCAACATGTTCCCATTGAAGAATACAAAGAGAATTTGAGGAAGATTGTTCATCATTTAAAGGTTTACTCATTACATGCAGTTTCATTTTATTCTACTTTTGTTTTTGTTTCTCAAAAATTTATTCTATATCTAAGGTTTTAAAGATGTATTGATGCAGGAATGCTCCCCTACAATACTGATTGTCCTTATAAGTCCACCACCAATTGATGAGGAAGGGCGACTAGATTTTGCAAAGTATTATTCAATTTGGTTGTCATTTCGAAGTTCAATTTTAAATTTTGAACTAGAAGCTGCAAAGATGACGGGTTAGGCGGGTTGGGTAATGGATCAGAACAGGTTTGGGTCAAAACGAATAACCTTTTGGTACGGATCAAGCAGGCTGGTTTAGGCTGACCAGAAACACTTTTTGGTTTTTAGTGCCTTTTTTTATAAATAGCTAGTGTGTCATTTTTTATTACTAAGATTGTTTTATTTCAATAATAATTTTATCTATTGAATTACATTAGGAGGTTATAAGCTATAAAGTAACACGTTAGATGACTTCGTAGTTTCGACTTGTTTGAGCCATTTCCTTTTGAGGTTTTTTTTCTTCTTTTCGGTAAAGTTTTAACCCGTTATATCTGTTAGAGATAACATAACTCGAGTTGACCCACCCACTCATAAATAAATGGGTTGAAATTGCCACCTCTTGTTTTGAAATTATTTGTAAGAATCTCAAAGGGTATCTTGTGGCTGACAGATCGGTATATGGGGAAAAGTCTATGAAACTTCCTGAAAGGACAAATGAAGTCACGGGGACTTATGCAAACGGGTGTGTTGAGGTTGCCAAGGAACTCGGTGTTTCTTCAATCAACTTGTGGTCGAAGATGCAAGAAACTCAGGCCTGGCAGAAAAAGTTCCTTAGGTCAGTGATTTACAGTCTTTACTTATCAGTTTTCACATACACACAATAATAAATTGCAAGAAATGTGAAATAGACGATACATCATTTATATAATCATATGGTTTAGCAATATACCTAAATCTATAATGATTGCTAGTATATAAATCACTCATGACTTTTGTATGCTAACGTTAAAGAAATAATTGGTTCCTATTGTGTTAAAAAGCTGAAAAATAAAATTCTTCTAAACATTATCTTGCACAATTGGGTTCAGGGTATCTCCTCACAAAGTTGTAACCCCTCTATTCTTATAACCTGATCAGAGAAAAGAATTAAAAAATCAAAAGAATAATGGGGTCAAACAGGCAATTGTAGTGCGGGTTGGATCAGGTTGAGCTTCTAGAGTCTTCTGCCAATTTTTCTGCAAACAGTTAATGCAAAAAACATGATTATATAGATTATCTTATTTCAGAAAAATTTAAATTAGGAGGTTTTATATTTTTATTCATTAAAATATTTACGCTTCCTAAAACAACTATGGCTTAGAATCCACAAACCAGAATATAATGATGCTTGATTGTTTATACGTCGTGTTTGAATATGCAGTATGTTTCGTCAATTTGTGATTGCATTGTCAAGCTTAGAATTGTAATAATATACGTTTTAAATGCTAATGTATTGCTAATTCTGCCATCTACACTAGTATTTTATTTATGTATTTATTGTTCCTTTTTATCTTTTTTGGGCAATTAATCGAAGTAAGTTGACTACTTTGGCAAATTGTGTGTTTGTAGTGATGGATTGCACTTGACACCAGACGGGAATCAGTTTGTTTATGAAGAAGTTGTACGGATATTCAATGGAGGTTGGCTTTCAGCCCCTGAAATGCCTTCTGATTTCCCTCACCACTCAGAGATTGATCCTCGCAACCCAGAAAAGGCTTTTCAGCAAAGATGCTTGTAAGACCACTGTCAATCATATTACTTTTGCTAAACAAGATTCTTGAAATACTTGTTCTCTGGAACTAAGGAAGTATGCTATCTTTTTTGGGTATATTGTTGCTATCAACGCCATGAGTTCTCTAGTCCTATAAAGTTTGTCTAAAAGATCGATTTCACATGAATAGTACAAAGTACAAACGTTCTCCCTTTCGAAGGATGGGCATACACAAAGAAGTACCTCCATGGATTTGAAACTGAGTGATTAATTTGTGTTTTATTTCCATTTGGTCAGGTGGATCAATTTAAGAAACTTTGGCTATTAAATCGGTTTAACAGGTCTATAGTCAGTCAAAGAGTACTACAGTAAAATGATTTCAACTATTGGACAATAGTTGTTTGGAAGAAAAAGAAGGGGGAATTCATCCAACATCAGTTACTATAATCAAACTTGTGTATCTAAAAGTAGATTGACTTAGCAAAATTATAAGCCGAATAATACAGTATTAGGTTGACTGCGCTATAACGTGTACCAAATTATGAGTAGACTTCTATTGCCATCTGCTATTAGGGGTTAAATGATTTAACAGGAGGTGTAAATCGTTGCGCTCTTGCTAAGTATCTTTCGACATTATTAAACATAACTTCTAGCTGGTAGTCGATTAATACTTGTAACAAGTTTGCATAATTGGTACAACACTCGGTGTGTTATTCAGCGTTTTGAGTTTGATTTATTCAATCAAACGCAAACGAGTATATAGAAGGTGTTTGGCTTCAAAAAAGGGCTTAAGCTGTAAGTCTCACATTTGGGATTTCAATTTTTTAGCTTTTCACCCCACAGAACAAACTTAAAGAAAAGCTCCCCAAAATACCTTTAAAAGCTTTTGGTTGTAACCAATGTTTTAAAAACCGGTTTTTTTATCGAATCGGAAACTCCACCGATTCCGGTCGAACCGGTTCAACCGGTCCGGTCCAACCATCCCCAAAACCGGCCACGTCACCATTATTTAAAAAAAAAAAAAAAAAACCCGGTTGAACCGGCCGGTTTCCGGTCGAACCGTCCGGTTTCCGGTCGAACCGCCGGTTCGTTGACCGGTCAACTTAAGGTCAAAACCGGTCCATTCTAACTCGGAAACTTCTCCGGATTCGGTCGAACCGGTCGAACCGGCCGGTTCGAACCGGTTTTTAAAACATTGGTTGTAACACAATAAGCTGAAAAGCCCATCAAATAAACTCCCCCGTGTACCCTTAAATAGCTGGATTGCACTTAACACCAGATGGGAACCGGGTTGTTTATGATGAAGTTGTAAGAATATTCAATGGAGCTTTGCTTTCAGCCCTTAAAATGCCTTCTGATTTTCCTTATCACTCGGAGATTGATCCTCACAACCCAGAAAAGGCTTTTCAACAAAGATACTTGTAATACCACCATTGATCACATTTTACGTTGCTAAACAAGATTCTTGAAATATTTGTTCTGTGCAACTAATGAAGTATATCATCTTTATCGGGTATCTTGTTGTTATTAATGCCATGAATTCCCTGATCTTATAAGGTTCATGTAAAACGTCGATTTCACATGAATAGTACAAACTTTTTCCCTCAATGTACACAAAGAAGTGTCTCCATGGACTATAAAATGTTCTCTTTCAACTAGACCTAGTTAAGACTGAATATTAGTTGTGTATTATTTTTCTGCTCGTCAAGTAGGTTAATCTAGGAATTATGGGTAACAGTGAAATAGGTTAAATGGGTCGAAAAGCCACTCAACGAGTAGTAAAATGTTTCTAACTATTGAGTATTGGCCAAACAGTAGCTCGGTAAGGAATAAAAACGGAATAA
This sequence comes from Helichrysum umbraculigerum, assembly GCA_949592205.1. Classification (NCBI taxonomy): domain Eukaryota; kingdom Viridiplantae; phylum Streptophyta; class Magnoliopsida; order Asterales; family Asteraceae; genus Helichrysum; species Helichrysum umbraculigerum. The sequence goes on along the minus strand of CATIUR010000003.1, from coordinate 21,006,306 downwards.
AACATCAAGTACTATCATTATTGATCGATGTATATATTAACCGTATAGTATTTTACATTACAAGCATTCTAAGGTATGATTGTATTTGTATAGGCTTTGTAGCCCGGTGAGGGGAGATATGTAAGATTTTATAGCTTCAATTGACATCCTCGTGTCTTTTTAACTATGATTTACATGATTTACCTTTTATATATTGATACTGAGACTAATCGGTGGGAGCCCATAATATTCATCTTATACTTAATTATCATTTCCTATTAAGGGCTTAGACGATTCAATAAGAGATGTAAATCTTTTCGCTCTTTTCTCGCTTCTTGTCACTAACAAGAATAGTAGGGAAGAGCTTCATACATGTTAATTAGTTGTATAAAAATGTTAAACACCAATATGTTATTTCATAAATTAATAGAGCATAAACCTTTGCCATATATATGCATTATGTTGTACAATGTAGAAGCTGTAAATTATGATAATTCTTCTTAATATAAATGATGTTTTAATAAACAAATAAAATAAAATTGGGACATCGGTTACAAAGTTTAATTACACATTTAGTGTTAATACATAATATGTATGTATTAATGACTACTATTTTGGTTAGCAATTAATTACTTCCTATTGTTTTTCTTTCTTTCAGAAGGTATCAATGAAACAAATTATCTTAAATATGTTATACATTTTACCTAACATGTCCCTTATCTCTTAATACTTATAATATAATAAGAATTATTATATCCATGCAACATGCATATCTTTGATTAATATATTATTTCAACTGTAAGCTATAGGAAGATGAATAACAATAATTAGAAACTTTTGTACAACTTATGAAAACTATCCATATATATATAATATTTTTTAACAACGGGTGGGAGCAGCCAGAGGGTCGGTTTTACTTTTACTACGGTTAGAAAAAATTGATTTAATATGTTATGTGAAAGGAAGAAAAGGAAATAACAAATGACCATGACCGGAATATGAACCGGGAAGATACATGGGGTTCATTTAAAAGAATGAGTATGATTTATAAGTAAGATAAAAATCAACAAAAGTCGATATGTCACAAATCAAGTCTAAATCTTAGCTATAACTTTTAAAATTTGTAGGATTTTAATAATCCTAAATGTGTGTACTTTATGCATAAAATTTGTAGTACATTATATAGATTTGAAGAATTTAAAAATATACACGTAGGGTAAGGTTCAAATGAGACTAAAAATTTGTGTGAGAATAGAGGAACCAATGATATGGTGCCATGTGTACAAAGAGAATACAAAACTCATTTACCCCTTAAGTTAAATATCTTACAAACGACAAATCGAAAAATTATGAAAATTGCACCATTAGATTCAGCGTTTGATCCTCTTCGATTTGCCGTCCATTAAGGCATACTTTCGATGAGTTTTTTTTTTTCATTATTTTTAGTGGGTTTCACATTACTAACACGTGTGTTGCAGTGTTGCGTTTATGGTTTAGGGTTTGGGGTTTAGGGGTTAGGGTTTAGGGTTTAGGGTTGGGAGTTTGGGGTTTCGACGAAACCCCAAACTCCCAACCCTAAACCCTAAACCCTAACCCCTAAACCCCAAACCCTAAACCCTAAACGCTTTATAAAACTCTAAACCCTAAATCATACTAAACCCTAAACCCTAAACCCTGCTAAACCCTAACACTAAACCCTGCTAAACCCTAACACTAAACCCTGCTAAACCCTAACTCTAAACCCTAACCTTAAACCCTAAATCAAATGTATAATCAATCACTAACACATGTGTTACTAATATGTAAAACCCATCAAAAAAATGAAAAAAAAAACAAAGTTCGTCGGAAGTATGCCTTGATGGACGGCAAATCGAAGAGGATAAAACGCTGAAAAATATGGTGCAATTTTCATGATTTTTCGACTTGTCATTTGTGAGATATTTAATTTTTAAAAACATGGATGAGAGAGAAAAAAGTGACACATGGCATATTGTGGTTGGTTCCCCCATTCTCACACAAAAGAAATGGTCTCAATTGAACTCTTCTCTATACACATATTAATAAATACATATTAATGCCATCCTTTAATTCCTCACCTTTTAAATAACAACAAAAAACAGAAATGTAAAAACAACAAAGTGATCTCAATGTTTGTTTCCTCATGGAGTTTCAAACAAATTTCAAATCCACTATTCCCAATCTCAAACTACCACTTAAAACCCGAACTCAACACAGAACTACCTGCAGATGATTTTCCGATTCAAGACTTGCACCAACTTGACAATTTTTCTGTAACTGGCCCATCATTTCATCCAGATTATGGCTTCCATGCTTCTGGGTATGACCCGTTTAGCACGTTTTCATACGGGTCAGCTTAAGATGACTTTGAGTTTAAGCCATTTGAACTAGAAAATTGTGACAATCCTCAAATTAGGGTACTAATTTTTACCTAATTACATGCATTACCTAGAGTAATTATCTGATTGGTGATTTCAAAACAAATTATGTGTTAAGTTTTGTGAAACTTACTATGTGCTACGTGATATAATTGTTTGTAGTTGTATATGTGTATATATAATTACGTACGAAATAAATATATTAAACTCTATAAGTTAAACACAAAATGTTGGTGATACAAAATAATTAATAATTCGAAAATTATTAATTACAACTATTATACAATTATATTATTGAGATAATATAACAAAATATACGTTTTATAATGAACGTATTAAAAGCAACAAATAAAGTTCCAAAATGAACTTCGAAAATACTTTTGAATAATTTTTAGTTTGAAATTATTGTATAAAAGTATTAGTACAAAAGAAAAATGGAAACATTGCGACGACTTTTTGGTACACGTAACACGAACAGAAACAATTTTAAAACGCGCCTAGAGGTCCAAAATAATAAAAGTATTATTTCGTTAGTTACTGTTTTAATGAGTAGAACATCTATCTTATCTAATAAAGTGGAGTTTCGATGATGTCATAAAGCTGATGTGTCGAGTCATAAGGTAGTTGTTCATGCTGATGTGTCAACCTGAGATTAAAAGGATGATGTCATCCGTATACACCTTTTTTTTTTTTTTTTTTTTGCAAAAAATACAATATAGTAATTAAATTTAAATTTATTATGTTATTTCCTAGGCACCGCCCTTTGTCAGTATTGATAGATGGGCTCAACAATTGTATCGGCTGTTTGTTGCACGCCATCTCTCCTCTCCGTTGCTGGGTTGGAATATGATTGGTTTATCCACATTTGCACCGCCCATATTATATTGGCGTATCAAATTCGCTCCTTTTTGTCCCATATGATTTTCCAGAGAATCAAGAATTCAAATTAGATTTATGATAGGAGTATTAGTTATCTCTGCCCATCTTCTTCTCATCTCTTCTTCTGTCTCTATCATATCGAATGATTTGAGGTAACAAATATATACTCCTATATATCTCTTTGTATCCATTGAAATCATCTTTTTTCCTTAAATTTTTGCTGTTAGGGTTTATGTTGTTCGATTTAGGGTTTCTACCATTGAATGGCTTGCTTGCATTATGTATCATTCTAATTCTTATGTTTTCAGTAAGTATCTTCATAGCTTTTTAATAATGTTTAGTAAGTATCTTCATAGCTTTTTAATAATGTTTGGTTTGTGCTGTATAAAATCCCCAACATCTTCATCTTCCTCTCTTTAAACTAGGGTTTAGTTTATTCAATGATTTGGGATCAGTAGGTTGACAAACCGAGCACAGTGGGTTAGTGTTTGATTTGTGATTATAAAGAAAAGTACATGTTTGGAGGATGTGAAACAGGGTCTGTAGTGTCTCGAATGGGTGTCAAAATGGTGTAGCTGGTGGTGGTGATGATGATGGTTCCGGCAACAAAGCTGGGGATGGTAGAAGCAAAAAAGGTACTTTTCTCTTTTTCAATCATCATAGTGTTACGATACGCTCACTAAGGTTCTTGGTTTTTTTTCCTGGTTTGTTATTTTTTCTAAGTTTGTCACCAATATATGGCCATTGTATTTTCAGTTGGTAAAAACAGAGCTGGAAAGGTTTAATTTGGTGGTTTTTCTTTTGTTTTTCTGGATTTGATGCGTTTGGATTTTTTTAGTTTAGGGATTGCATTTGTCAGATTTGTTTGTTATAGGTTTAATTTGGTGGTTTTTCTGTTGTTTATGTACAGCTTGAGTTGGAAAGATGTAATGCCTTAAAAACTTGGCATGAGGTTAGAATCTCACACATGAAGCTTTTACGTCTTGGCTATGATTGAGTAGAGACATTGAAATCGCGTTTTTAGTTCTTCTGTTTTTACATCTATTTTGTTCTTATTTTATAGCTAATGCGTGTATATAAGTTGTGGTTTTGTGATTAAAGGATTTTGTTCTATATAATGTTGGTTCACTTTTTAAAATTTCAATTACTATCGTTCTTTTCATATTTTCTGTAGATTTAGGATTTCTTCAGTCTTACTATTATTGAAAACTAACTGATGCGTTTTTTATGTGGTTTTCTTTTGTAGGTGAATCCAGTTTCAATAGTTATGATTTATAATGCAACGGTTGTGATCGATGACATCTTGAAACAAATAAGAAGATGTTTATTATAATCTAAACAATTTCCTTATTTTGTCTTGATCTGCAGTGGGTCATGTAAGTGTATTATTCTGGGTTAGAAGGTTTTAGCATTGGATACGGCTATAGAGATATGGCAATTGTTATTTGTAGAAAAGCAGTGGCTGTTAGTTGATACCATTGCCAATTTTAACAGGTAACCTGATGGGAATTTAGAATGTGAAGGGTAGTAAATAATAATCTTATCATGCAATGTGGATTTAGACATTTTTGTTTGTTTCAGGCAAAGGATAATAAAGCTATTTCTCTGGATACTTGGTCTCAATTAATGGAGTTTGCAACTGTAAGTTACACAATGTCAAATAGCATACTGATATTAATCTTATTTATCCCTTATCAATTGTGGTCTTTACTTTTGTAAGCCAATTCCTCAATAATATTTCAGGTGGTTTTTGGCTTATCTTTTTTAATAACACGGTTTTAGCTGCTTTACCGAAATGCTTAACTTAGTATGCTCCTTAAAACGCCGCACCACTAAAGCTTCTAAAAGTAGCATATAAGCTGTAAAGCTCTTTGGGTAATCAGAAGTGTTTATAACAGTTTATGGTAGTAAACTTTTCAAGAAGTTCATAATAGAGGTAGCGATGTCGAGTCTTACAGTTGTGACCTACAGACATTTGTAAGTTGGTTTCAATAATCTATTCTATTAGTAAATGCTATAGGTGGCAAGATGGGTTGGTCAAAAGGACTAAGTAAGCGTTCAAGGCAAGTTCCTTTTGTCTCAAAGTTTGGATCTTTTACATATAAGTAACAAATGATTTAGTCTCTTCACATAAGATTGCATAGCTGTATGGATCAAGCAACCAGGCTGTGGTCAGACATGTCCTCAAATTCATATTGTAAGCATCATGCTGTAATTGGATATTATTTAATGTGTTAAAGTTTCTTTCCATATATTGATTTTTACAAGGCTTTTAATACTAATTAAAATTATGAAAAAGGAAGTGGTACTTATACTTATATAATGTGCAACGAAGAGAAATTACGTCTCAAGTTAGGATTATATATTTTAAAAAAAACCACAAGGCACAAAATAGCTATCATAACAATCATATATAGTTTGCTTTCATGACATGTATTTCATCTGGTATACATGGGTACATAGTTTTAAATAGACCTTAGGCCTTTGTGCAATGGCTGGAGAGCCTAGCCGCATTTATGTGGCTGGAGAGGACTAATATTCAAGAGGAGTAAGCATTTCTAGGGTGGTCATCGATTAATCATATTAAATTCAACAAGTTTTGATGACTTTTTCTTTGCAGCTACTTATTGATGGTAGAGCCTAGCCGCATTTATGTGAATCCACTCCCAAATATAGCCTGTGAAGAATTTCCTGCTGGATTCCCATTTTACAACAAGCCCAAAGGAAAATGAAAATATAATATGGAAGTATTATCTGAAGGAGTGTGGGCAAGTAACTAATGTTGACCCAATTTGTAGTTCTCCTATTATTATAAGGTACTACTAATTAGTTTTTGTAGACTTTCCGTTCATCTGAAACTTCTTGAAACAATTTATAAAGCATAAAAGTATAGGTGGAAAAAAGTGTGGGTCGGTGGGACACTGTGTCCTAAAGTTGTTAAACCGCTTTGATCAAGTCATTGGTTGATTTTAGTAGATGTGTCATTATAAAGTGGAGGTGAAGTATGCATATGTCGTGTCCTCTGCTCTGCATGGTGTCCAACGATATTCGATTTCAAAACCCATGCAGGTAAGCATCTTCACTGAAGAAGTAACCCGTGTAGGGTTAGCTGGTCCTGTAGTTCATTTAGTAGATGTGAGTTTTGCCCAAATTTGTGTTCTCGCTATCAAACAATGATGAAGGCCCGTTTCAAGTTACTAAAACGCTTTATCATCTAATGAGTTTGTTCTCATGAGATGTGTATGAGTTAATGAGTTTGAGGACCAAATCTGCCCATGGTATTAGCGAAAAGAGTTAAAGTGGATGAGAAATCTTTTACGTTTGCTATCGAAAACAAATCCTTTTTTAATGTATCAACTAATTTGGTTCTTCTTTTTAAAGTTCTGGTAGAGATTGTCAGTCTTTCAAATGTATATAGTTTCATGAAACATGAGTTTGTTTGGATCTTAATCTCTTTTTTCGTATTTGCAGGACTATATTTTCTGGACAGATAAGGCTACATGATCATCATATGGGAGTGGCTGGAGTTTTACATGGATAGTGTGGTTTGTGTTTCTTGAATTAAAAATGTGATGTGTCTCAAATGTATATAGTATTCGAGTCATAAACGTATAATGGGTCGTGGTTGTTTATGTAGATATATGTACTGCACGTAAACATGTGTTTGTGAAGTTTGTAATGAAATTTTAATTTCTAGAATTTATTTTGATCACAAAGGGGTGTGAAAGTAAATATAAAGTAACTTTAAATGACTACAAAATGTGATAGTAGAAAGTTAATACATATAGCTACATCAAAATATATTTTACTTGAAAGTTATATTGACTAATCTTATAATTTAGATCATTTAACAAACCCGTGTTTTCACGGGTCTTAAAACTAGTTACTTCAAAATATGATTTTCAAATTCGACTGAAATCTGGCACGCGTTTTCAACCATACAGTACTTTTACTGTAAACAATTTTAATTATACATTTAACAAAGTATTACATAATCCGATTTCGAATTTCTAAGTTTGAGATATGCGAAAATATAACGTGTAATTTTATTATACCTAAAGTACTACAAATTATACCCGTACGCGGAATTAATGTACCAAAAACTACCAATAAAACACTTTGGAAAATATCTGGGAACAGATTGACATCCCCTCCATACTCACGTTTGAAAAATGGAACCCAAAATCTTTCCTTATACTCTTCCTTTTCCATCTCAAAAATTCACCACACCAACCTTTACACATTTCTTCTTCCTTGTGGTTTTTGGCGCTGGAAAGGAAGCAGAGGGAGTAACATCAGCAGGAAGAAAGCAACACCAATTTCACCTTCACTTCACCATCTCCATCACCTATTTAAACACATCAAACTTACACACACCAAATCAAACAACAAAAATGATTTCTTAAATCATTATCATCATCCACCATTGTTATCATCATCATCTACATCAAAATCATCATCATCTCCATCTTAAAACCATTGTGAGGATCAATTTACTATTTTCTTCATTTATATAATTTCTTAAAGTTTATGAAATTGTTGATGATTGTTGTTGATAATTGTTAAAAACATGTTATAACAAGGTTATATACCATATATTGATGTTTGATCGTGCTAAAAACGGATTAAAACCAAAATCATTATGTATCTATGTATAAACAGAGTACGAACTAAGCTGAAAACATCCACCCGATCGGCTAAGACTAGATAGCCGATCGGCTATTAAGTGACAGAGGATCGGCTGGCTATTGAGTGATAGACGATCGGCTAGTAATGTTTAGATGATAGGCTGGTTTAGAAAACGATGTACGGCTCATGACATGTGAGCCGATCGGCTCTGAGCTGCTAGCCGATCGGCTATGCAAGCTCAGCCGATCGGCTGTGTTATATGTCCAGCCCAGTCCGTTTTATTAAATAACATGTACAAACTATTAATCGTTATACGACTCGAGAACTTATTACTTGACAAATATCACGACAACGAGACTTAGTATTTTAGACGGACACGACTAAGAGATATAGTTATATCCGCGACATAATCTAATACGGACATTTTGAACGCGACAAAACATTGAGACGAAATACAAATATAGATATATAAACTAATGGACTATATATATATCGAGACATATAAAATGGGACGATTTAACTTAGTTAATACAAACTATATAAATGGAAGATTTATATACAAAACGACAACTTATATATTTTGAATAAATACGAAACTTTTACAAGTGTATTTATATATATATATACGACAAACAAAAACGAGTTATATTTTATAACAAACAACGGGACGTTTTTGAAACATAACCGACAACAACGATAACTATATTTATATATGTATACTTTACGCCACATTTATAAATATACATATGCATATACACGACATTTTAAAAATATGTATAGGTGGTTAAACAATGACGACAACTAATATATATCTTAGAATATATATATTCAACTAATACATAAATAAATGTATACTTGAACTTAACGATTAATTGAACGCATATGACAACAACAATTAAAATGTTACAAATATTACAACTTAACAAATAATCCCTATACTTATACAAGTATTATTATTTGCGTCTAGGTATTTGAGGGACGCGTCTGGATTATTTGGCTAGCTAGCTATTTTCGCTGAAGACTTGCAATACCGTGAGTTCACAGCCCCTACCTTTTACTTGTTTTAAATGCTTTTAAAACCAGGGGTGGAAAACATAGAACTATGTGCTATAACATGCTACTTGTTTATATAATTGCTTGACACGCTTTTATATCGAATTGATTTGTATAAATGCTTTATGCTTTATAAATCAGCTGTTAACTATATGAAACGTTTTCACAACTTTTTGGGAATAAGACAACGAATCTTGGAACGATCCTAGGTTTACGTGAGATAGTTGTAGTGCACATAAGTCCCAGTGCTTGCAACCTATAACCATTAGCTAGGTGACTCTAGCCACTGAGTATACATATAGTACTATCGATTTGACAACCCTCCCAGGATATTACTCGTTGGTCATTCCAACCACACGACGGCAGTCGTAACGAGGAGTGTATACTTACCGTGTTACTGAGGCAACAACAAAACAACTAGTCGTGGATTGGTTATAGTACTAGGTATCGTTACTTTAACTTTAAAGGTGTCGCTCACCTTAGAGGGATTATAGTCTAAATTTCCCACATAACTAAACAACTAAACTACAACTTGATTTGGGAAGGGTATTCCCTGTGATAACTAATAGGACAGGTGTTCCTACTCATGACTATAGGAAATGTTTGCCTTAATTGGATAAACTTGGTTTCCCTACAAAACAACAACTTATATGGAAATGTTTACTTAATTGTTAAACCTGTGTTTCCTGTAACTATCTGAATGGAAATGTTTACTTAATTGTTAAACATGTGTTTCCTGCACTATTTATTAGGAAATATTTATGATTAAACTTGTGTTTCCTACACTGCTATTACTAGTCGTAAGAATGATATTCTTACATATTTAGGAAATGTTTTCTTTAATTAGAATACTTGTGTTTCCTACTATACATATAAACATTATGCTTGTGTACATGAATGATTTATACAAAACTTGACTTACTAAATTCACACTAAACCTGTGAATTCACTCAACATTCAATGTTGACGGTTTACTATGTTTTTCAGGGAATTAGGATCTCAAGTACTGCATTCGCATTCAAGGACGTAGGCAACCCGACTATTTATGATGCCACTTTTGGGACACTTGGATTTCCTTTGTATTATCATTTCATTGGTTATACTTACGAAATCCCACTTTTTATAAACTTGTATTTTCAAATACTTATGTTGTCTTTGACGACCCTACTTATGTACGGCTTTATAAGTCGTATCTTTTGTAATAACTTTTAACTTATGGCATCTTAAATATATATATGTTCTGTGTGATCATATGCTCTGATACAGTGAATATACTATTGAAACGTCAGCACCCCCGCTGTTTAAACTATTATTAAAATGCTTCCGCTAATTAACTAAAGCTTCCGCTAAACCATTAATAAACACGATTACCGATTTTGGGGGTGTGACAGACTTGGTATCAGAGCCATTGGTTATAGAGAACTAGAAGTCTTTAAGTGACTGAAAACCTTAGAGACCTAGACTATAGCCTTGGCTAACACATTTCTGCATTCATACTATTGCATACGTCTGACATGTCACACACGATTCTTTGACTAGGCATGTCGAGACACGCACCTATTCACATCAGTGATTCTGATACTGAGGAGGAGCCCATGGAGGGGTCATACGACGGGATACGTACAGCAGTGTCTGAGGAGGTTTACCCACCCACACTCCCTAGAGATACTTCAGATGGTTCGATAGCCACTCCCCCATTGCCATCTACTGATCCTGCTACCCATATGTTAGGATCTATTTCCTTGTCTAGACGCCACCTTATTGGAGAGCCTTCTTATCGGCCTACACCTAGGAGGACACCGCTGTCGTGTGTCAGGGATTTTCCCATAGGACCCTCATCATCTCGCGGCAAGGAGCCGATGACTGAGGAGCGAGAGATTCGCTGTGATCAGCAGACACCGAGAGCTAGAGTTCCGCATCTGGACTGGATGCCACGCATTTTACGCCACTGGAGGACCATAGAGAGGATTCCTTCCACGTATGAGACTGGGGAGTCATCTCACACACCGACATCTCTACATTTGACCGAGGAGCCTCTGGAGCTCACGGTTCCTACTGTGGTCGCCGTTATCCGTACCTTGCTGGGATTTCATTTTGATACGCAGTCTGCCATCCGAGTGATGCGCAGTGACACCTCTCGTCTTGACGATGATGTGCTGGCGATATATGGACGCCTTGCGACTTCTGAGTTGCATATCGAGGTAGACAGGGAGTCTGCCGATGCTACTAGAGCACGTCTGATCCGACTAGAGAGTCGTTTGGAGACTGTAGGTGCCGCAGTTGGATTTTGTGTGTTGATGGCAGTTGTTAGGATGTTTGTGGGATGGAGTCTGTCGTATTTCTTTTAGACCGTATGTATGATGTATTAGGACTATAGTTATGATGTATTTGGGTTAACTTTTAACTAGATGGATGTATAGGTTAAATCCGTCACATTTTGTAGATCATGTTTGATCCGATGGGTATATTTTGTAGTAAATCCCATCTTTGTACAAAACTTATGTAACGACAATTAACCCATGATTATGATATATAACTTATGTTTGGTTTACATCGTTGTGTACATTATGAATGATATCAATTGGTGATTGACTTCGTACTATATTTATATTTATCACATACTTTATGAGTGATGACTTGATTTGGTATCTTACGAGTGTTTCTTGTGTGTGATTAGGACTGAATCATGCCGCCTAAACGTAGAATTACCAGGAACAGCCAACGAAACCCCACACCACCTCCTACCGTTGAGGAGACTACTGAACAAATGGTAAACCGAAGGATTTCTGAAGCCCTTGCTCAGTATGACACTGACCGAAACCGTAGTGGTAGTAGAGATACCGACCCGATTGTATCTGGCAGTAACCCTGAGAGCACTCAAAAGGGATGTTCATACAAAACATTCCTAGCTTGTAAACCGAGTCATTTCCGTGGTACTGAAGGTGCCATTGGAATCATCCATTGGATAGAGAAAATGGAGTCTGTGCTAGAGATTAGCAAGTGTGCCCGTGAAGATATGGTAATGTATGCTACATGCACGTTTAGTGATAAGGCTTTGACCTGGTGGAACGCACAAAGGCAAGCAATGGGACGTCCAGCCGCTCATTCACTGTCTTGGGAAACTTTGAAAACTATGGTCATGGAAGAGTTTTGTCCCCGCAGTGAGCTGCAGAAGATTGAGACTGAGTTCTGGAACATTGCTATGGTTGGTGCTGATATCACAGGATATACCACCAGATTTCAAGAACTGGCACGTCTTGTACCGCACATGGTCACTCCTGAGTACAAGAGCACTGAAAGGTATATCTGGGGTTTAGTGCCACAAATTTGAAGTTTGGTAACATCATCAAATCCTGCTACTTTTAAGAGTGCTGTGGAACTAGCACAGCGTTTGACTGATGAAGCAGTAAGAATGGGAAATCTCACTAAGAAAGCTGCTACTGGAAAGGTTGAATCCAGCAATGCTGATGCTGGGAAAGGAAAACGCAAGTGGAATGACCGTCAGGGTCACAAGAATAAGAAGCAGGCTAGTACCACGAAAGCCTACATTGCCACTACTGCTGAACAAAAGACTTACATGGGGAGTAAGGCCAAGTGTGGAAAGTGTGAACGTCACCATGATGGTGACTGTACTTTCTGTGGGAATTGCAAACGCTGGGGGCATCTGGCCCAATACTGTAGAGCGAACCCTACCACTCAAGCAATTAGGGATCGACCCGCTAATGGATGTTTTGAATGTGGCGAGCAAGGCCATTTCCGAAACAAGTGCCCTAAACTGAACCGCGGTAATCAAAACAATCAGAACCGCAATGCAAACCCGAACAACAACAACAATCGTGGAAACACCAACATCCAGCCAGCTAGGGGTCGTGCATTTGTCGTTGGAGCGCAAGAGGCACGCCAGGACCCCAACACTGTCACTGGTACGTTTCTAGTTAACGATCATTATGCCTCCGTATTATTTGATTCTGGCGCCGATTTGAGTTTTGTATCTAAGGACTTTAGACCACTATTAGACGTTAGATCTTGTAAACTAGACAACAAGTACACCTTAGAACTAGCCGATGGTAGGTTGATTGAATCAGGAGAAATAGTACAAGGATGTACTCTAGCATTGGAGGGTCATCCTTTCAAAATAGACTTACTACCGGTTGAGTTGGGAAGTTTTGACATCGTAGTCGGTATGGACTGGTTGTCAAAAAATCATGCAGAGATTGTTTGCTTTGATAAAATGGTACGTTTACCATTGTTGTGACACCCGACCAATTAGGGCTACTGTTAGTTCCTAATCATTGTGCTAATACATGTAATTAGGGTGAATTATGTGTATCATTATGTGTATTAATATATGTTATTATATTTGCACACATTTGCGATTTGTTTAAATCGTACACTTTATTATCGGATGGAGTCCGACACAGTTTAAATACGACGTTGGTGAAAACATTTCTATAAATAACTTTAATCTATTTTTAGAAGTTGTTTATCATTATCTATTATTTTGCTAAAATAATACTCGAAAAACCTAGACGTTTCGGTTAAAACGTCTCAAACGCAACGATAACGCGCGAATTTATTTCGACAACCAAACGAACGTCAATAATTAAATTGACAACCTAAATTAAGTATTTTAAATAATACTTCAATGGAAATTTATCCAAATTATATCGTTAACCTAAACGACTCAAAATAACGTTACGCGATTAAACCGCCGTAGAACAAACACGCAAATCGAGGCCGACGAATTAACGGGACATTTTTATAAATGTTTTCAAGTATTTCAATAAACGTCTCAATCAAAAATATCGAAATTTATGTCGTCACTTAAAAACGCGTATAAAACGTTTAACATATAAATAAGCGTTTAAACAATCGGGTAAACGAACGTAAAACGCAACGATTTAAGCTTGAAATGTGAAATGACCAAAATACCCCTTGTGGGACCACATGGGGGCCGGCCACCCCATGTGCCACCACCCTTCTTCCTCCTCTCTTATTACATGCAAAGTCATGATGATGTTCATCACCACTTACACACACTTCACTCCCATTTTTCATTTCACACTCAACTCCTTTCCCCAAGTTTCTCTCAAAACTCTCTCTCATTTTCTGGAGAAAAACACAGCCCAAACACCTCCATAAACCACCATTGATCACCACCATTAATCAAGAACAAGGAAGAAGAAGAAACAAGAATCAAGCTCCATTTCATCACCACCATTTTTTCTTCATCATTTGCTTGGTATAAATCATCAAACCTTTTACTTATCTTACTTTTAATCTACTGATTATGATGTTATAGTGTTCATCTATCATGATTATGTCCAAACTTGGTGTTGAAAATCGTTTTTATAAAGCAAACAAGAACATGCATGAAATCTGCCTAGAAATCGACAGTTCACAAAAATATTCGTATAAAATCAAATACTGAGAGTTAGAAGATGCATTTTTTTTAAAATTTGCGTATTGAAAAGATCTACAACTTTCATGTTTTACACTTTTTCCAGAAACGTACTCATTTTTCTCTACGATCCGATTTATAAGACTGACCAGGAAGTTTTTCGATAAAATGTGTTCGGTTGTTACGCGGCTTTATTTAACTATGTTAATGGACTTGTTAGAAGCTGAAAATTTGATATGTTAGTCAAGACACTTAGTAAATCAGTTGGTAAAAATTTGGAAGTTTGATTTGGACTATAGATAGGTGAAATCAGTTGGCGTAATGACCCGACATAAACCGAAAACATTAAATCTTGAAGTTTAAGGTGTAAACTTAAAAACCGACATCTCGAAACGACCCCGACTCGAACCAAAATTTCTGGAGACTCTTTGAACATATCTAAGGCTTCCCTAAAAATTTCGGGTCAAACCGAGCCCGTTTGACCATGTTTACAAAGCAAAAACACAACAGTTTGACTTTGCGAGTTGACTTTGACTTGCGAGTTCAGTTTGACTTTGCGAGTTCAGTTTGACTTGCGAGTTCAGTTTGACTTTGCGAGTTCAGTTTGACTTGCGAGTTCAGTTTGACTTGCGAGTTCAGTTTGACTTGCGAACTGAAGACTTGCGAGTTCAGTTTGACTTGCGAACTGAAGACTTCCGAGTTGACTTTGACTTAGGAGTTGACCTTTTTCAGTTGACTTTTTGACCTTGAGAGTTGACTTTTTAACCCTTAGTTAATTCTCATAAAATCACATTTTGGACTCTAAATTCCGAGCCTTAACACATTCGGACATATATAAAAGCAATAAACACCTACAAAGATCAAACCTTTATGATGTAGATTCATATATGAAACACAGGTGCTTCGAGAAGTATACAACACGATGAACTTAACAATAATAATACTTTGAATTATTATTACAAACTTTCACCAACGGGTCGTACACATTTTTAGTAAACGAACTTGAACAACTTATATGGACATACTAGTTAGATGAACTAGCTCTAGGTGGACATTAACCCTCCACCTACATTGTGAATTAAGTGGACATTAACCATCCACTTACATAGATGATCTTTTAAGACATCTACTCATACAACCTTATACGTTTAGGACGTTAAAAGGCTACACATTGGATCACACTTTGCTTGCTAATTGATATTGCTTGCTTGCTATTTGCTAGAACTCAGGTGAGTTTCATAGCCCCTCTTTTTACAGTTTTATAACTATTTTGGGGGAGAATACATACTACAACTGTTTTATACAATTGCTTTGCAACTGCTTTGTATACATTTGAATTACACAACTGCTTTTATGAACACAAGTACCATAAACAACGCTATACGGATTGCATGAGTTACACACTAATCCACAAAGGCCCTACACATCATAGTTTGTTAGTTTTGCTAAAGCGTGAATATTAGTAAATAGATCTATTTGGGACTGACAATCCCCGTCCGGGTTAGTCGCGCTAACCAGTCAAACGGACGTATTAATATTTGTTCATAACGAGTGTACCGGATTAGACACTTGCATTGGGGCACCCACGATCGTGTACTCGAAAGAGGCACGGCACACATTGTTAAGCTTCGGACTATGAGCTCATGGCAAATGGTATACATCTTTTTGCATTCGTGCAATTACATATTTACTTATCGTTTGTTAACGATACATCTTTTTGCATTCGTGCAATTACATATTTACTTATCGTTTGTTAACGATACATCTTTTTGCATTCGTGCAATTACATATTTACCTATCGTTTGTTAACGATACATTTACTCAACACATTTACTTATCGTTTGTTAACGATACATTTACTTATCATTGTTGAATGATACAACGATTAAAATCTTGTGTTTCATAACTCGTGTTTCATAACAATTGGTTTTATACCAACATTTAAACAACTCTATGAACTCACCAACTTTATGTTGACCTTTTAGTATGTATTTCTCAGGTAACCCGCCGCAGTAGGAAGCTATGGATAGCTTAACTCGAGTCGCATATTTTTCAACATCTCAGGATCTAGATTGCATTTTACTATATTTAGTAACTTTGTAATTCAACTTATATTATGCGAACTCCAAATGTTTTGTACAACTATTGTAAACAAATTTGAATTATGGAATGTAATATTTTCAAACGTCTCATATAGAGGTCGTTTGCTTTAATCTTTGTGTAATGATATTTGATTTGGTCGGCGCCCCCATGACACCTCATGTTTCCGCTGCCACGTGTTTTGGGGGTGCGACAGATTGGTATCAGAGCCTAAGGTTATAGCGAACTAGGATTGCATTAGTGACCTAGACTATAACCGTTAGGTTAGTATTCCTCATTTGTTATGACTGGTTCAGCAATTGCATCATTTGAATTTAATTTAACATAGCTTGATCAACTATGTACAATTAAACAAGAATCGATGCAAGACCTGAAATGGTTATGGTGGATGGGAATGCATTAGAAGGCTTTGACCGAGGATAGAACGGGACCAACCTTATACGTGCTTATGTGCTAGGTTATTGTATCTATATAACCTTAACCTTACGTATACTAAAACTCCTTGCCACAGAAAATGGCAACCACTCCCACCGCTACGTCTCCCAACTCTGAGAACGAAGCCCAAACACGACCCGCTACTGAGGAAATCGTTACTATGTCTTCAGCACCAAACTCTCCTGAACGACTTCACTACATCACTGGCGAAGCCCGAGTGTTACGTACTCACCCAAGGGGTACCAGATCATCTCGAGCCAACCCTTACTCAAACTCCATTGCTAATACCACCCGCCGTCCATCATACCCTCGTAGATGGGACTGGCTACCCACAACTCTAAATACTTGGAGGTCTGAGGAAAACATGGAGGTTTTCGATGATTCCATGGACATCTCTCTATACACCCAGGAACCAATACACCACACTGTACCCGTGTTAGCTGCTCGACTTCACCGCCATGAGGCAAGACTTGAAAACCTGGAACGAGAACAATACATAGTGCAAATGTACTGGCTGCGCCAATCACATGACCGCATTGCACAACTGTTTCAAGACCAAGAAAACATGACAAACACTCTAGAAATGATGCACCAACACGTCATTGACGACAGAGGCGCGGTTGACCTTCTTCAAGCAAGGTTAGAAGAATGTGAACAACGTTCACGGGAAGCTGAAGAGTACACCCGAGTACTAGAGCAACGATTAACCTTGGCTGAGGATAACGCCCGACAAGCTGGTAGACTTGCAAGAAACGTGGACCGACTTGTCACACTAATGGAACGAATAAACTTGCGTTAGAACTAGTTTGATCTTTATCTTGTAACCTATCGAGGCGGGATATGCCCGACTAATCTATCTTATGTTGTCTTTTGTAAACTCTAGTAATAAGGCCGGTAGTAACAATTCCCGGCATGTTTTGTGAAATTCCTAAATTTTGTAACCGTTTAAACTTGCGCCTCGGTGTGGTTATAAAAATTTGCTTCCTTGTTTTATTGAATATCTTGCTGTACATACTTGTTTTATTTTCTTGTGTACACCTGCAAAGATTTTAAGATCTTACTCACTGAAATCTTATGTACCTCGTATTCTCTTTATCTCAGAATCATGGCACCAAAACGTCAAATGAACTCCGCTGACATCGAGCAACTCGTCAATCAGAGGGTCCAAGCAGCTCTAGAAGCTGCCAGAAACAATCCCAATCCGAACCAAGGAAACCCTGGAGGGACAGGCAACAACCCACCTGTGCCAAAGCCCTGCACCCACAAAGATTTCATGAATTGTAAACCTCTCCATTTCAAAGGAACCGAAGGAGCCGTCGGTCTTATGCGATGGATTGAGAAAATGGAGTCAGTCTTCCGAATAAGTAACTGTCAAGAAGAGAACAAAGTCAAATTCTCTACCTACACTCTAGCTGAGGGTGCACTCACTTTCTGGAACACATACGCCCAAACTCAGGGTATTGATGCTGCTTATCAAATATCTTGGGACGAACTTAAGAACTTGTTGAGGGAAGAATACTGTCCGCGCGAGCAACTCCAACAGCTCGAACATGAATTCTGGAACCTCACAGTTCAAGGAAATGATATTACTGGCTACACAACCAGATTTCACCAGCTTGCTCTTCTTTGTCCATCTATGGTGGACCCTGAATCCAAACGTGTCGAAAGATACATTTGGGGACTACCTGATTCCATCCAAGGCAATGTCATCTCTTCCAAACCCGGGACCATCCAGAGTGCCGTCCGCATGGCACACGAGCTTATGGCTCAAATTGTCCGCCGTGGGGCACCCACCGTGAAAACCACAGGGGACAACAAAAGAAAATGGTCTGGGAACAACAGCAACCAACAACAAACCAACAAAAAGGCCGAGACTGTAAAGGCCTACACTTCTGGTTCAGGATCTGGGGATAAGAAAGCATACGTAGGAAAGAAACCTTACTGTTCCTCTTGCAATCGACACCATGATGGTCCGTGTGGTAACCAATGCGGTAACTGCAAACGCTACGGACATCTAACCAAAGATTGCCGAACTCAACCCACAAATGCCAACCCAAACAACCAACCCAACGCACCAAAAGCTTGTTTCGAGTGTGGCAGCACTGCCCATTTTAGAAACACCTGCCCGAAACGCAACAACAACGCCAACAGAAACAACAACAATAACAACAACCCCCGCGGTCGCGCTTTCGTCATCAACGCAGGAGAAGCCCGCCAGGATCCCAATGTGGTAACCGGTATGTTTCTCCTCAATGATTTAACCGTTACTGTTTTGTTTGATACCGGAGCTGATAAAAGCTTCATATCTGATGAATTCATTTCACTTCTCAACATAACACCCATTGCCCTAGATGCTAAGTACACTGTAGAGTTAGCTAACGGCAAACTGATCGAGGCCGATAGTGTGATACCTAATTGCACTTTAAACCTCGCCAATGAATTGTTTCCCATAGACCTTATCCCTGTTGAAATCGGGAGCTTCGATGTCATCGTAGGCATGGACTGGTTGTCCAAGCATCATGCTGAAATTGTCTGTTTTGAAAAGATTGTACGTATACCTCTCGCTACCGGTGGAACCTTGATCATACAGGGGGAGACTGGTAGGCGAAACTTAAACATCATCTCGTGTATGAAAACCCAAAAGTACCTGAGGAAAGGCTACCCAGCAATCCTTGCTCATGTAACCGAAAAGAAGTCGGCTGAAAAGCGACTCGAAGATGTACCCATTGTACGAGATTTTCCTGAAGTCTTTCCCGAAGACTTGCCAGGCCTTCCCCCGCCTAGACAAGTCGAGTTCCAAATCGACCTTGTGCCCGGTGCTGCACCCGTGGCACGAGCCCCATACAGATTAGCCCCATCCGAGTTGCAGGAGTTATCCACCCAATTACAGGAACTCCTGGACAAGGGATTTATTCGACCAAGTTCCTCACCTTGGGGAGCTCCGGTCCTATTCGTTAAAAAGAAGGATGGATCCTTCCGCATGTGTATCGATTACCGTGAACTAAACAAACTCACTATCAAAAACCGATACCCACTTCCTAGAATCGACGACCTGTTTGACCAACTTCAAGGTTCGAGCTTTTACTCAAAGATCGACCTTCGGTCTGGTTATCACCAACTTCGCGTTCGAGACGCCGACATCCCGAAAACCGCTTTCCGAACCCGCTACGGGCATTACGAATTTCAAGTGATGCCTTTTGGTCTAACTAACGCACCGGCTGTATTCATGGATCTTATGAATCGGGTGTGCAAACCATATCTAGATAAGTTTGTCATTGTATTCATTGATGACATCTTGATCTACTCTCGCAACAAAACAGAACATGGCCAACACCTCAAAACTATCTTGGAATTACTCAAACACGAGGAGCTATACGCCAAGTACTCCAAGTGTGAGTTCTGGATGCGAACAGTACAATTCCTAGGGCATGTCGTTGACAGCCAAGGGATACGTGTTGATCCAGCAAAAATCGAGGCCATCAAGTGCTGGAAAGCACCAACCACTCCAACCGAGGTCCGACAATTCTTAGGTCTCGCCGGGTATTATCGGCGATTCATCGAGAATTTTTCCCGAATTGCTCAACCATTAACCTCCTTGACTCAGAAAGACAAGAAATTCGACTGGACCGACAAACAGGAGTCGGCTTTTCAACTCCTTAAACAGAAACTCTGCAGTGCACCAATCCTATCCTTACCCGAAGGCACCGATGATTTCGTAGTTTACTGCGACGCCTCACATCAAGGACTAGGCTGTGTGTTAATGCAACGTGATAAGGTCATCGCTTACGCCTCCCGGCAACTGAAAATCCATGAGAAAAACTATACCACTCACGATCTCGAATTAGGAGCCGTTGTTTTTGCGCTCAAAATTTGGAGACACTACCTATATGGTACCAAGTGCACTATCTTCACTGACCACAAAAGCCTTCAACATATCTTTGATCAGAAGGACCTAAACATGAGACAACGTCGTTGGGTCGAGTTACTTAGTGACTACGACTGTGAAATCCGATACCACCCGGGTAAGGCTAACGTTGTTGCCGATGCCCTAAGCCGTAAAGAACGAGTGAAACCCCTTCGAGTTCGAGCCCTTGGTTTAACCATCCACAACGATCTTATTGCTCAAATTCATTCCACTCAACTCGAAGCACTCAACGAGAAAAATATCAAAAATGAGGCCTTGCGAGGCATGGAAAAACAATTCGAAATCAAATCCGATGGAACCCGATACTTCTCCAACCGAATTTGGTTACCTAACTTTGGGAACCTACGAGAATTGGTCATGGACGAAGCTCACAAATCCCGGTACTCCATACATCCTGGTTCTGACAAGATGTATCATGACGTCAAACAACGGTATTGGTGGCCCAACATGAAAGCTGACATAGCCACGTATGTTAGTAAGTGTCTAACCTGTGCCAAGGTTAAGGCCGAATACCAGAAACCTTCTGGGTTACTCCAACAACCCGAGATACCTCAATGGAAATGGGAAAACATAACCATGGACTTCATCAACAAGCTACCAAAAACACCGAGCGGTTGCGATACCATTTGGGTGATCGTAGATCGTCTCACAAAATCCGCCCATTTCCTAGCCATCAAAGAAAACGACAAGATGGAGCGATTGGCTCGCATCTACATCAAAGAGGTTGTAGCACGACACGGCATACCCATCTCGATCATCTCCGATAGAGATAGCCGCTTCACCTCTCGATTTTGGCAAACACTTCAGAAAGCCCTTGGTACTCGCCTTGATTTGAGTACTGCTTATCATCCGCAAACCGATGGTCAGAGTGAACGGACCATTCAAACTCTTGAAGATATGCTTCGAGCATGTGTAATCGACTTCGGAAACACATGGGAAAACCACCTACCTTTGTGTGAGTTTTCCTACAACAACAGTTACCACACCAGCATTGATGCTGCACCTTTTGAGGCACTTTATGGGAGAAAGTGCCGATCACCCATTTGTTGGACCGAAATCGGCGATAGCCAACTCACTGGTCCTGAAATCATCCATGAAACGACCGAGAAAATCGTGACCATTCAAAACCGGCTGAAAGCCGCCCGTGATCGTCAGAAAAGTTATGCTGACGTGAGACGCAAACCGCTCGAGTTCCAGGTTGGGGACCGAGTACTCTTGAAAGTATCACCTTGGAAAGGTGTCATTCGTTTTGGTAAACGCGGCAAACTAAACCCTAGGTACATCGGACCTTTTGAAATTCTTGAAAGAATTGGTCCGGTGGCATATCGACTGCAGCTACCCCCTCAACTCAGTAGCGTGCACAATACTTTTCACATTTCTAACCTAAAGAAATGTCTGTCTGATGAGACACTTGTTGTTCCTCTCGACGAAATCCATATCGACGATAAACTCCACTTTGTAGAGGAACCGATAGAAATCATGGACCGTGAGGTCAAACGATTGAAACATAGTCGTATTCCCATCGTTAAAGTCCGGTGGAATTCTAGGCGCGGTCCTGAATTCACTTGGGAACGGGAAGACCAAATGCGACTAAAACATCCACATCTATTCTTAGATGCCCCTCAGACCACGGCAACAAGCTAATTTCGGGACGAAATTCTCCTAACAGGGGGAGAATGTGACACCCGACCAATTAGGGCTACTGTTAGTTCCTAATCATTGTGCTAATACATGTAATTAGGGTGAATTATGTGTATCATTATGTGTATTAATATATGTTATTATATTTGCACACATTTGCGATTTGTTTAAATCGTACACTTTATTATCGGATGGAGTCCGACACAGTTTAAATACGACGTTGGTGAAAACATTTCTATAAATAACTTTAATCTATTTTTAGAAGTTGTTTATCATTATCTATTATTTTGCTAAAATAATACTCGAAAAACCTAGACGTTTCGGTTAAAACGTCTCAAACGCAACGATAACGCGCGAATTTATTTCGACAACCAAACGAACGTCAATAATTAAATTGACAACCTAAATTAAGTATTTTAAATAATACTTCAATGGAAATTTATCCAAATTATATCGTTAACCTAAACGACTCAAAATAACGTTACGCGATTAAACCGCCGTAGAACAAACACGCAAATCGAGGCCGACGAATTAACGGGACATTTTTATAAATGTTTTCAAGTATTTCAATAAACGTCTCAATCAAAAATATCGAAATTTATGTCGTCACTTAAAAACGCGTATAAAACGTTTAACATATAAATAAGCGTTTAAACAATCGGGTAAACGAACGTAAAACGCAACGATTTAAGCTTGAAATGTGAAATGACCAAAATACCCCTTGTGGGACCACATGGGGGCCGGCCACCCCATGTGCCACCACCCTTCTTCCTCCTCTCTTATTACATGCAAAGTCATGATGATGTTCATCACCACTTACACACACTTCACTCCCATTTTTCATTTCACACTCAACTCCTTTCCCCAAGTTTCTCTCAAAACTCTCTCTCATTTTCTGGAGAAAAACACAGCCCAAACACCTCCATAAACCACCATTGATCACCACCATTAATCAAGAACAAGGAAGAAGAAGAAACAAGAATCAAGCTCCATTTCATCACCACCATTTTTTCTTCATCATTTGCTTGGTATAAATCATCAAACCTTTTACTTATCTTACTTTTAATCTACTGATTATGATGTTATAGTGTTCATCTATCATGATTATGTCCAAACTTGGTGTTGAAAATCGTTTTTATAAAGCAAACAAGAACATGCATGAAATCTGCCTAGAAATCGACAGTTCACAAAAATATTCGTATAAAATCAAATACTGAGAGTTAGAAGATGCATTTTTTTTAAAATTTGCGTATTGAAAAGATCTACAACTTTCATGTTTTACACTTTTTCCAGAAACGTACTCATTTTTCTCTACGATCCGATTTATAAGACTGACCAGGAAGTTTTTCGATAAAATGTGTTCGGTTGTTACGCGGCTTTATTTAACTATGTTAATGGACTTGTTAGAAGCTGAAAATTTGATATGTTAGTCAAGACACTTAGTAAATCAGTTGGTAAAAATTTGGAAGTTTGATTTGGACTATAGATAGGTGAAATCAGTTGGCGTAATGACCCGACATAAACCGAAAACATTAAATCTTGAAGTTTAAGGTGTAAACTTAAAAACCGACATCTCGAAACGACCCCGACTCGAACCAAAATTTCTGGAGACTCTTTGAACATATCTAAGGCTTCCCTAAAAATTTCGGGTCAAACCGAGCCCGTTTGACCATGTTTACAAAGCAAAAACACAACAGTTTGACTTTGCGAGTTGACTTTGACTTGCGAGTTCAGTTTGACTTTGCGAGTTCAGTTTGACTTGCGAGTTCAGTTTGACTTTGCGAGTTCAGTTTGACTTGCGAGTTCAGTTTGACTTGCGAGTTCAGTTTGACTTGCGAACTGAAGACTTGCGAGTTCAGTTTGACTTGCGAACTGAAGACTTCCGAGTTGACTTTGACTTAGGAGTTGACCTTTTTCAGTTGACTTTTTGACCTTGAGAGTTGACTTTTTAACCCTTAGTTAATTCTCATAAAATCACATTTTGGACTCTAAATTCCGAGCCTTAACACATTCGGACATATATAAAAGCAATAAACACCTACAAAGATCAAACCTTTATGATGTAGATTCATATATGAAACACAGGTGCTTCGAGAAGTATACAACACGATGAACTTAACAATAATAATACTTTGAATTATTATTACAAACTTTCACCAACGGGTCGTACACATTTTTAGTAAACGAACTTGAACAACTTATATGGACATACTAGTTAGATGAACTAGCTCTAGGTGGACATTAACCCTCCACCTACATTGTGAATTAAGTGGACATTAACCATCCACTTACATAGATGATCTTTTAAGACATCTACTCATACAACCTTATACGTTTAGGACGTTAAAAGGCTACACATTGGATCACACTTTGCTTGCTAATTGATATTGCTTGCTTGCTATTTGCTAGAACTCAGGTGAGTTTCATAGCCCCTCTTTTTACAGTTTTATAACTATTTTGGGGGAGAATACATACTACAACTGTTTTATACAATTGCTTTGCAACTGCTTTGTATACATTTGAATTACACAACTGCTTTTATGAACACAAGTACCATAAACAACGCTATACGGATTGCATGAGTTACACACTAATCCACAAAGGCCCTACACATCATAGTTTGTTAGTTTTGCTAAAGCGTGAATATTAGTAAATAGATCTATTTGGGACTGACAATCCCCGTCCGGGTTAGTCGCGCTAACCAGTCAAACGGACGTATTAATATTTGTTCATAACGAGTGTACCGGATTAGACACTTGCATTGGGGCACCCACGATCGTGTACTCGAAAGAGGCACGGCACACATTGTTAAGCTTCGGACTATGAGCTCATGGCAAATGGTATACATCTTTTTGCATTCGTGCAATTACATATTTACTTATCGTTTGTTAACGATACATCTTTTTGCATTCGTGCAATTACATATTTACTTATCGTTTGTTAACGATACATCTTTTTGCATTCGTGCAATTACATATTTACCTATCGTTTGTTAACGATACATTTACTCAACACATTTACTTATCGTTTGTTAACGATACATTTACTTATCATTGTTGAATGATACAACGATTAAAATCTTGTGTTTCATAACTCGTGTTTCATAACAATTGGTTTTATACCAACATTTAAACAACTCTATGAACTCACCAACTTTATGTTGACCTTTTAGTATGTATTTCTCAGGTAACCCGCCGCAGTAGGAAGCTATGGATAGCTTAACTCGAGTCGCATATTTTTCAACATCTCAGGATCTAGATTGCATTTTACTATATTTAGTAACTTTGTAATTCAACTTATATTATGCGAACTCCAAATGTTTTGTACAACTATTGTAAACAAATTTGAATTATGGAATGTAATATTTTCAAACGTCTCATATAGAGGTCGTTTGCTTTAATCTTTGTGTAATGATATTTGATTTGGTCGGCGCCCCCATGACACCTCATGTTTCCGCTGCCACGTGTTTTGGGGGTGCGACAATTGTCAACTGGAGAAACTTTGGTGATACAAGGAGATAAGAGGACGAGCACCGTCAAAACTATTAATTGCTTAAAAGCTTGTAAATATCTCCGCAAGGGATATCCAGCATTTTTGGCGCATGTTGTGGAAAAGAAACCTGTAGAGAAACGCTTAGACGATATACTTGTAGTGCGAGACTATCCGGGAGTGTTTCCTGATGATCTTCCAGGATTACCACCTCCGCGACAAGTCGAGTTTCGCATCGATCTGGTGCCTGGAACCGCACCAATCGCTCGCTCACCTTATCGTCTAGCTCCATCAGAAATGCAAGAACTGTCTACACAGTTGCAGGAGCTCTTAGACTTAGGATTCATCCGACTGAGCTTTTCACCTTGGGGAGCTCCGGTTTTGTTTGTCAAGAAGAAGGATGGATCCATGCGCATGTGCATTGACTACAGAGAATTGAATAAAGTAACTATAAAGAACCGATATCCGTTACCACGCATTGACGATCTGTTCGATCAACTTCAAGGATCTAGTTACAACTCTAAGATCGATCTTCGTTCTGGTTACCATCAACTGAAGGTTCGAGAAGAGGAAGTGCCGAAGACAGCGTTTAGGACTCGTTATGGTCATTATGAGTTTCTAGTCATGCCGTTTGGATTGACTAACGCGCCGGCAGTATTCATGGATCTCATGAACCGAGTGTGCAAACCTTACTTAGATAAGTTTGTCATTGTGTTCATTGACGATATTTTGATTTACTCAAAGACGAAAGAGGATCACGAACAGCATTTGAGACTTATCATCCAACTACTTGAGAACGAGAAACTGTATGCTAAGTTCTCCAAATGCGAATTTTGGATTAGAGAGGTTCATTTCCTAGGTCACGTGATAAATGATAAAGGAATTCATGTGGACCCGTCCAAGATAGAGGCGATTAAGAACTGGAAAGCACCGGAAACCCCCACAGAAATTTGACAATTTCTTGGTTTGACTGGCTATTACCGACGATTTATCGAAAACTTTTCAAAGATAGCTCAGTCACTCACCACCTTAACTCAGAAGGATAAGAAATTTGAATGGGGTGAGAAACAAGAGAACGCCTTCCAACTGTTGAAACAAAAGTTGAGCACTGCACCGATTCTATCCTTACCTGAGGGAACAGAGAACTTCATTGTTTATTGTGATGCTTCACGTCAAGGATTAGGTTGTGTTCTCATGCAAAACGACAAAGTTATTGCTTATGCATCTCGTCAATTGAAAATTCACGAGAAGAACTATACAACTCATGACTTAGAGTTAGGAGCAGTCGTTTTTGCATTAAAGATTTGGAGACACTACTTATATGGCACAAAGTGTACAATTTTCACTGACCACAAGAGTTTACAACACATATTCGACCAGAAAGAGCTCAACATGAGACAGAGACGTTGGGTTGAATTGCTGAATGATTACGACTGTGAAATTAAGTACCATCCGGGCAAGGCTAACGTGGTAGCAGATGCCCTGAGTCGTAAGGAGAACGTTAAACCTCGCAGAGTTCGAGCTTTGGTACTGACAATCCACTCGAATCTCATTACTCAAATTCACGACGCGCAGCAATTAGCTTTCACCGCTGAGCGCATGAAAGACGAATCCCTGAAGGGGATGGAGAAACAGCTTGAAACGAAAGAAAATGGAGTTTTATACTTCATGAATCGAATTTGGGTACCGTGCGACGATGATCTACGCATGCTGATTTTGGACGAAGCTCACAAGTCCAACTACTGGATTCATCCTGGTGCAGATAAGATGTACCAAGATGTGAAAGGTTTCTATTGGTGGCCTAACATGAAGAGAGACATCGCTACTTATGTCAGCAAATGTCTAACTTGTTCAAAGGTCAAGGTTGAATATCAAAAACCTTCAGGACTGTTGCAACAACCGGAGATGCCACAATAAAAATGGGAACACATAACGATGGATTTCATCACTAAGCTACCAAAGACATCAACGGGAGTTGATTCAATATGGGTGATTGTCGATCGATTGACGAAATCAGCTCACTTTATTGCTATCAAGGAAAATGATAAACTAGAGAAACTGGCAAAGATCTATATCAAAGAGATCGTTTCTCGACACGGTGTACCATTGTCCATTATATCTGATAGAGATAGCAGATTTACATCTCGCTTCTGGCAGTCACTACAACAGGCTTTAGGTACTCGACTTGACATGAGTACAGCCTATCATCCACAAACCGATGGCCAGAGCGAACGAACGATTCAAACGCTCGAAGATTTGTTAAGAGCGTGTGTGATTAACTTTGGAGGAAACTGGGATACTCATCTACCATTAGCAGAATTCTCCTACAACAACAGTTATCACACCAGCATACAGATGGCGCCATTCGAAGCACTGTATGGGCGCAAATGCCGATCACCACTCTGTTGGGCAGAGATGGGTGACAGACAACTATTCGGACCTGAACTTATCCAAGAAACCACGGACAAGATATCTCAAGTACTCAACCGATTGAAAACGGCGAGAGACAGACAAAAGAGTTACGCCGATAACCGCCGTAAACCATTAGAATTTCAAGTAGGTGACAAGGTCCTACTCAAAGTATCGCCTTGGAAAGGGATAGCACGATTTGGCAAACGAGGAAAACTGAACCCGCGATATGTTGGACCTTTTGAAATCCTTGCCAGGATTGGTCCTGTCGCTTACAAACTCAAATTGCCACAAGAGCTAAGCAACATTCATGACACTTTTCACGTTAGTAACCTTAAGAAGTGTCTTTCTGACGAGACATTAATCATTCCTCCTGACGAGGTCTTTGTTGACTCAAAACTAAATTTTGTGGAGGAACCCATCGAAATAATTGACCGCAAAACCCACAAACTCCGTCGCAGTCGGATCAAACTCGTCAAAGTTCGTTGGAACTCGAAGCGCGGTCCTGAGTCTACTTGGGAACGCGAGGATGAAATGCAAAAGAAATACCCTCAACTTTTTGAAAACGTGACCGAGACTCACGACTCAACTTAAATCTCGGGACGAGATTTTGCTAACGGGGGGAGAATGTGACAATCCTCAAATTAGGGTACTAATTTTTACCTAATTACATGCATTACCTAGAGTAATTCTCTGATTGGTGATTTCAAAACAAATTATGTGTTAAGTTTTGTGAAACTTACTATGTGCTACGTGATATAATTGTTTGTAGTTGTATATGTGTATATATAATTACGTACGAAATAAATATATTAAACTCTATAAGTTAAACACAAAATGTTGGTGATACAAAATAATTAATAATTCGAAAATTATTAATTACAACTATTATACAATTATATTAATGATAATATAACAAAATATACGTTTTATAATGAACGTATTAAAAGCAACAAATAAAGTTCCAAAATGAACTTAGAAAATACTTTTGAATAATTTTTAGTTTGAAATTATTGTATAAAAGTATTAGTACAAAAGAAAAATGGAAACATTGCGACGACTTTTTGGTACACGTAACACGAACAGAAACAATTTTAAAACGCGCCTAGAGGTCCAAAATAATAAAAGTATTATTTCGTTAGTTACTGTTTTAATGAGTAGAACATTACTTCAAAATATGATTTTCAAATTCGACTGAAATCTGGCACGCGTTTTCAACCATACAGTACTTTTACTGTAAACAATTTTAATTATACATTTAACAAAGTATTACATAATCCGATTTCGAATTTCTAAGTTTGAGATATGCGAAAATATAACGTGTAATTTTATTATACCTAAAGTACTACAAATTATACCCGTACGCGGAATTAATGTACCAAAAACTACCAATAAAACACTTTGGAAAATATCTGGGAACAGATTGACATCCCCTCCATACTCACGTTTGAAAAATGGAACCCAAAATCTTTCCTTATACTCTTCCTTTTCCATCTCAAAAATTCACCACACCAACCTTTACACATTTCTTCTTCCTTGTGGTTTTTGGCGCTGGAAAGGAAGCAGAGGGAGTAACATCAGCAGGAAGAAAGCAACACCAATTTCACCTTCACTTCACCATCTCCATCACCTATTTAAACACATCAAACTTACACACACCAAATCAAACAACAAAAATGATTTCTTAAATCATTATCATCATCCACCGTTGTTATCATCATCATCTACATCAAAATCATCATCATCTCCATCTTAAAACCATTGTGAGGATCAATTTACTATTTTCTTCATTTATATAATTTCTTAAAGTTTATGAAATTGTTGATGATTGTTGTTGATAATTGTTAAAAACATGTTATAACAAGGTTATATACCATATATTGATGTTTGATCGTGCTAAAAACGGATTAAAACCAAAATCATTATGTATCTATGTATAAACAGAGTATGAACTAAGCTGAAAACATCCACCCGATCGGCTAAGACTAGATAGCCGATCGGCTATTAAGTGACAGAGGATCGGCTGGCTATTGAGTGATAGATGATCGGCTAGTAATGTTTAGATGATAGGCTGGTTTAGAAAACGATGTACGGCTCATGACATGTGAGCCGATCGGCTCTGAGCTGCTAGCCGATCGGCTATGCAAGCTCAGCCGATCGGCTGTGTTATATGTCCAGCCCAGTCCGTTTTATTAAATAACATGTACAAACTATTAATCGTTATACGACTCGAGAACTTATTACTTGACAAATATCACGACAACGAGACTTAGTATTTTAGACGGACACGACTAAGAGATATAGTTATATCCGCGACATAATCTAATACGGACATTTTGAACGCGACAAAACATTGAGACGAAATACAAATATAGATATATAAACTAATGGACTATATATATATCGAGACATATAAAATGGGACGATTTAACTTAGTTAATACAAACTATATAAATGGAAGATTTATATACAAAACGACAACTTATATATTTTGAATAAATACGAAACTTTTACAAGTGTATTTATATATATATATATACGACAAACAAAAACGAGTTATATTTTATAACAAACAACGGGACGTTTTTGAAACATAACCGACAACAACGACAACTATATTTATATACGTATACTTTACGCCACATTTATAAATATACATATGCATATACACGACATTTTAAAAATATGTATAGGTGGTTAAACAATGACGACAACTGATATATATCTTAGAATATATATATTCAACTAATACATAAATAAGTGTATACTTGAACTTAACGATTAATTGAACGCATATGACAACAACAATTAAAATGTTACAAATATTACAACTTAACAAATAATCCCTATACTTATACAAGTATTATTATTTGCGTCTAGGTATTTGAGGGACGCGTCTGGATTATTTGGCTAGCTAGCTATTTTCGCTGAAGACTTGCAATACCGTGAGTTCACAGCCCCTACCTTTTACTTGTTTTAAATGCTTTTAAAACCAGGGGTGGAAAACATAGAACTATGTACTATAACATGCTACTTGTTTATATAATTGCTTGACACGCTTTTATATCGAATTGATTTGTATAAATGCTTTATGCTTTATAAATCAGCTGTTAACTATATGAAATGTTTTCACAACTTTTTGGGAATAAGACAACGAATCTTGGTACGATCCTAGGTTTACGTGAGGTAGTTGTAGTGCACATAAGTCCCAGTGCTTGCAACCTATAACCATTAGCTAGGTGACTCTAGCCACTGAGTATACAGATAGTACTATCGATTTGACAACCCTCCCAGGATATTACTCGTTGGTCATTCCAACCACACGACGGCAGTCGTAACGAGGAGTGTATACTTACCGTGTTACTGAGGCAACAACAAAACAACTAGTCGTGGATTGGTTATAGTACTAGGTATCGTTATAACACCCCCTGTTTCAATATAAACAATAATATAATAATTGCGACTCGGAAGCGTATATTTCAAAACATACTATCAATGTTTTACATTACTTAAAATGTCACTAAGCTTTTTCAAATCCAAACACATGACATTTCAACCAACTCGGTGTTATATAATTTAAAACATATATTTAGTTATCAAAATAACATCAGAGTAACAGTCTGTCAAACATTCCATCCAGTCCAACAACCTCCTGCCCAATATGTCCCATCTATTTAACCTGCAGGAAGAACTGTGGTGGGGTTAGCATAAAGCTAAGTGAATGAAACTATAAACAACAGCTCAACCTAGCATAACAATCTGTTTACATCAAATAACAATAAACAGAAAATCAATCATTCACTCGACATCCAATCAATGTCAAGCTACACCTATCAATCATTATCATTCATCATGAGGATCGGTGGCTCCTGAGATACCCTAATACCGGTTTGGTACTCCAGGAACTCTTATCAATCATCTGTATTGGCCTATACAGAACTACCGATAACTGGTTGTCAATCACACACGACCTAGATCTCTAAACCGACAATTCAAGTTTCCGAGATCTCCTGTCGTCTACAACAACAACAAGTCCAACCATCAAATCAAGTTGACCTCAAAGTCTTACCTACTAGCACAATCAGCCAAGTAAACAACTAGTTAAACTATCATGGCAAGATATCTCTACAGATGTATCATATCAAAGTAATACTATAATTACTGGTTGTAAATCAAATCATTACAACTAAATCACACTGAGGTTACAGATCCACTCACCGACTACCTCAGGCCTCCACTCAGTAGTCTTATATCACTGAGCCTTCTCCACATCTGAGAATCAGTAAATCAAATATAAGTTAGTAACCCAGGTCATCAATACTTAACTTTTATCAATCAATAATATTAAGAACTTAACATAATCCACATCAAGATTACTAGTTCCTAATTATACACTAATGATTTACAATATAATTATTATCATATATCAACTTGTATTAACTATTGATCACATTACTATTAACAATCAAACAAGAAATGTGATTACAGCCTACCAAGCCGCCGGGTCGGGTTTATACCCGCCGGGTTCCTACAAAACATCACAAGCCGCCGGCTTGCCTAAAGAAGCCGCCGGCTTCTTATCAATCACCACTAGCCGCCGGCTTGACCTACAAAGCCGCCGGCTTCACACCACAAAGAACAAGCCGCCGGCTTCATAACGAAGCCGCCGGCTTCCACCATCGTTCCAGCAGACCTGCGACTGTCCAAACCCTAACTCGAGCCCAAATCACCAAAATCACTTAAAACTCAATTTCTAAGGGTTTTAAACCTCAAATAACTTCATACAAACATCATGTAACAGTTATAACAAGTTTCTAACATCGATTTTCACCTCAAATCAATAATCTCTAAGATTTCAAACAAAATCAAAATCAATCAAACTTTACTTACATATTTGAAGGAAGAACTAGATGATGATGCCAAATCAATCAGAATTACAGCTCCAATTTCGTTTTCTACATTTAATTTGAAGTTTTCTTGATTTATGTTTAAGGTTTTCAAAGGAAAATGGAGGAAGGAAATAAACTTTCCTTTTTGGGAAAGTTGATATATATCGACTCTTTCCCAACCGACTTCAATTATACGGGTATAATTTAATACCCCATCTCAATCTATTGTCTGGAACCCGAAAACCATTTGCGAGTCCAAATCTTTTATTTTGCCGTCAACTATATTAATTTACAACAATTAATAATTCACTTATCACATTGGAATATTCGACTCCTATTCCAATTATTTTAACTAATTCAAGCAATATTATTTCCAAACACATTTAAATACATATTTAAATCAAGAAATAATATATAAACAACTAGGTCCATTTCGAGGATGTTACAACTCTCCCCCCCTTAAAGAGATTTCGTCCCCGAAATCTAACCTCAATCAATCTAACTATTGTGATATAATCACATATATCTTAATATACATTTGTCCTCAATAGCAACTTACAACTATACTTAGACTGTTGGAATTCTTTCCACATGCACATATCCAAATGTACATGCTTCTATCTTTTCCTATGCACACATACAGTGCATCCCTCCAACATCTCATAGGAACCAATCATCTAT
Source organism: Helichrysum umbraculigerum (assembly GCA_949592205.1). NCBI lineage: Eukaryota > Viridiplantae > Streptophyta > Magnoliopsida > Asterales > Asteraceae > Helichrysum > Helichrysum umbraculigerum. The sequence goes on along the minus strand of CATIUR010000003.1, from coordinate 20,972,400 downwards.
CTAATTCCTTTATCACCAATCAGATAAAAGTTTAAAGCCCCCTATCACACTAACCAACAACAATAAGTGAAACCTAACATCACTTACTAGGTCTACACAACCAGAAATTAGCAACATGCTAAAATCTTTAACCTACTCTCACTGTTCATCCCTGTTATAAATACAACAGCAATCACATTATCACAACAGTGGTTATCAAACCACAATGTTCCTAGCAATATTGAAATGAAATTCAACTCACGACTTACAATCAGTCTAATAACAGATAACAATTTCAAATCTCTACTATCAAAGATTTAAAATTCAAATATAGGTCAACTTTTCATCCAAAAGTTTCATACCTATACTCTTGTGAATAACCAATCATATTCACATATCACTACAATCATATGAAATCTTTTACTTAAAAGTACTCCAGATTCATATCACCTAAATAAGTAAAGCAGAGGTCACACTCAGTAGGTAAAACTACAATCAACAAGTACTTTGCTCAATCAACAATAGTACCACAATCAAATATTACCTACATTCAACCAACCTCTACATTGACTTATTTCTGCTTGTAACTCCTTTCATTACAATCTATCAATTGTCAACAACAACAATTTACACAACCAATAATCACAACACTAATGATTATACACTACAGTATACCCATCAATACTTACTATGTATCTCTAAAGTCTAACTAACCATCAAGTTAAAACTTATTTGTTACTTAAACTGGTAAGACATCAATAACATTCTCTTAGCAACCAGTTATTTCAATTCAACTTTACAATCTTAAACTACTAATCACAAGCAATTAGAATTTATACAACTTTAACCACCCAATCATTCAACACTAGATCTCGTCAATCTAGCAACTAAGTCAGTCTTAATCCACATATTATGATACTACAGGTCAAGCATCACAATATCACATTATCAAAATGTGCTACCTTTCAACACATTTCCAACAAAATCTACATCAAGTTAATCACAATTAACTAACCTCCACATATCTTATGGCACATTTTAATTCATTCTATTAAAACTTATTATGCCATTTATTATCATGTATACCACACATACATACCTACACAACTTCAGATATTTTCTTAAATGGACATGTACACATCAATTCCATTTCATTCTATACACTAGGCCATTCAGACGGGTAAAGTCTTTATCAAGTCTTCTCAGTACTATCAGTCATCACATATCCATACCACAGGACATGGAACAATTACCAATCAACAACTCTATGTTTCACTTATATACTTACCAACTCGTATATAACTTAAACAATTTAACTTAAACTTACAAGAAAAGCTTGGTGAACACAATTATCACCTATCAATTTCAAGGTTTCCCTTACTCTCTAACACATACCATTTCTTAAAATATGAACAATCATTCAATTCATATTTCCTCAATTTATCAAACAAAGATCAACTAAATCTGTAACACCATCTAACTCCAGATATACTTTCATATCATACCTTATTTGGATCTAATCCCAAATTTTCCACTTTATCACTTACTTTACTTGTATACTATCAACAAATAACTAAAGAATTCATCCAATTCTTTCAATACTTAAGTAATTCACCATAAGGTACAAATCAACCTAGACAACTATTAATAATAACTTTCAATTATTTCTTATCTCACCTTCTTACCCAATCAAAGCTATCATCACAAGCTTCACACACTGGTAAGATTTTCTTATCACAATTCTAATCAATGTGATTTAATTATTCTAACATATCTTAGCAAATTATAACTGTCATATCAAACAATGGCTTTATATTCGTAAAATTCTTTAACACATATTCAGTTCAAATATCAAATATTACTTAACTGAATACTCAATTATACTTAACACTATTTCAATTACTTAATACTAGCCTTAAGTAATGAATCAAGTTTCACAAACTTAGACAATTCATCTATCTCCTCTGGATCTTAAATGACCTCCTTCAACATAATTTAAGCAAATCTAGGAATTCAATCATATTCCATACAATCATAAAATTTCAATCTATGTTAGACTATTTCAACACACACAGTTGACTAAATGTCAACTTTGATTTAAATCAACCAATCAATAAAATCCTCTAACTGCTTTTTTTCTCAAGTTTGACCTATCCTCAAACCAATCACAAGCAATTAATTTTATAAACAGTTCTCTATTCATGGTTTGACTTTCAAAGTTAACATACCATCAATATTAACTCACAACAAACCATTTCATCTTATATGTTCACCTTCAAACATATATTTTAAATTATTACTTTCAATAATCTTATCAATCTTTTACAAGGACAAGGTCAACCTACATCAATCTTGGCTCCATACAAGCCATTTCATATTGTATGTTTACTTTTAAACATATACTTCAAATTATTACATTCAATAATACTAGAAATTCCTCAAGCAAGACAATATCAACCTATTTCAACTTTGGCTTCATACAAGCCAAATACAAAATACTGACTCATTTAAACACTATCAAATTCACCTACATGTAATCTATCACAATCAATCACAATTACATATTCAACACAATCAAATTAGTCACTTAGGTTTATCATCAAAGCCTCTATCAATGACAACTATCATTTACACTCTCACCTTTACAGTCTAAAGGTCACAGTTCTATCAACTGATTGTTTTCTTATCAAAACAACTATTAAACAACTTAGCATACTATCATGCTCCATTTCCAAAATCACATTACATTTATTTTATACCAAGTAGCCTCAACAAGTTCAAGTGACACGACATAATATAACAACGGTGATCAGGCGTTGCAAGATTATGTTCTTCACAATCCATTCTCAGGCTACTCTACATTATAATTATCAATGTGCTCTATTCTCATCTCATATGATTTCAAATCAATCAAAATTCATTTAATAGTTTCTAACAGCTGATACATACTCAAAATCAGCTTATTACTTACATATTCAACCTTACATATGTAAGCCATCTCACATACACACAATGTTCTAATATTCAATAACTGAAGTACTCAGTATATCACTTATCTGAAACCTCAAACATATGATAACCTATCATCATAATTTCAATACTTAACACAATTCAATGTCCCTACTTACTACAAAATTCAGGACACATCTTAATTAATTATCATTACTTTGACATATGCTTTACTATCAAGCATCACTGTCACAACAAGCCTACTCAATCATGTTACTATAAACATTTCATTTACTAATTCACAATTGACTAGAAAGACCTATCACTTTCTCATTCAATTTAGCTTTATCATAAGTTATTTTCCTCATAAACTTATTCATCTTGGTTTAACTCAAGTGTTTAACTACAATCAAAACATATCATGTAGTCACATAACCACATATTTTCTCAATTAGCAGTCATCCTCAAATCAAATGACACACAGTTCTTAAACAGGATTCAAATCACACCCTGTAACCAATCTACTAATATAATACTATCAATTATATTATTTCACCAATAAAGACACCTCTTAGGTTCTAACATCAATCCAGTTAAAACCTTACGCAACTCTTTTCTACTCATTTAATCATATTCTGCATTTCAATTTAATCAGAAATACTAGCCACAATGAGCAACTCATTTAATACCTCTATCTGATATCAACATATAACAATCACAGCTAACTCAAAACTGGGGAATCATATCAGTCTGACTCGATTAACTTCACTACAAAGCTTACTCAACATAACAGAGTAAACAATACAAGTTAATTTAAATTAACAAAGGCTTATCAAAGATTACCTGACAAATCTTAAGCCAGCAATGTTGAGGAAACATGAAATAAACCAACCAGTTACTCATGTTCCTCCGTCTCTGCATTCAAACAAGAACTTCACAACTTGTTATGGGTTAGTACACATGCAACTAATCACTTTCTCACACATTCACTAATCAATTAAACCCGCACCCACTGGAATGTTTGACTCAACTCAATCAAAGTTTAGGATTGAACAATCTATCATGTTCAATTCACCCAAACTATTGCTCTGATACCAACTTATAACACCCCCTGTTTCAATATAAACAATAATATAATAATTGCGACTCGGAAGCGTATATTTCAAAACATACTATCAATGTTTTACATTACTTAAAATGTCACTAAACTTTTTCAAATCCAAACACATGACATTTCAACCAACTCGGTGTTATATAATTTAAAACATATATTTAGTTATCAAAATAACATCAGAGTAACAGTCTGTCAAACATTCCATCCAGTCCAACAACCTCCTGCCCAATATGTCCCATCTATTTAACCTGCAGGAAGAACTGTGGTGGGGTTAGCATAAAGCTAAGTGAATGAAACTATAAACAACAGCTCAACCTAGCATAACAATCTGTTTACATCAAATAACAATAAACAGAAAATCAATCATTCACTCGACATCCAATCAATGTCAAGCTACACCTATCAATCATTATCATTCATCATGAGGATCGGTGGCTCCTGAGATACCCTAATACCGGTTTGGTACTTCAGGAACTCTTATCAATCATCTGTATTGGCCTATACAGAACTACCGATAACTGGTTGTCAATCACACACGACCTAGATCTCTAAACCGACAATTCAAGTTTCCGAGATCTCCTGTCGTCTACAACAACAACAAGTCCAACCATCAAATCAAGTTGACCTCAAAGTCTTACCTACTAGCACAATCAGCCAAGTAAACAACTAGTTAAACTATCATGGCAAGATATCTCTACAGATGTATCATATCAAAGTAATACTATAATTACTGGTTGTAAATCAAATCATTACAACTAAATCACACTGAGGTTACAGATCCACTCACCGACTACCTCAGGCCTCCACTCAGTAGTCTTATATCACTGAGCCTTCTCCACATCTGAGAATCAGTAAATCAAATATAAGTTAGTAACCCAGGTCATCAATACTTAACTTTTATCAATCAATAATATTAAGAACTTAACATAATCCACATCAAGATTACTAGTTCCTAATTATACACTAATGATTTACAATATAATTATTATCATATATCAACTTGTATTAACTATTGATCACATTACTATTAACAATCAAACAAGAAATGTGATTACAGCCTACCAAGCCGCCGGGTCGGGTTTATACCCGCCGGGTTCCTACAAAACATCACAAGCCGCCGGCTTGCCTAAAGAAGCCGCCGGCTTCTTATCAATCACCACTAGCCGCCGGCTTGACCTACAAAGCCGCCGGCTTCACACCACAAAGAACAAGCCGCCGGCTTCCACCATCGTTCCAGCAGACCTGCGACTGTCCAAACCCTAACTCGAGCCCAAATCACCAAAATCACTTAAAACTCAATTTCTAAGGGTTTTAAACCTCAAATAACTTCATACAAACATCATGTAACAGTTATAACAAGTTTCTAACATCGATTTTCACCTCAAATCAATAATCTCTAAGATTTCAAACAAAATCAAAATCAATCAAACTTTACTTACATATTTGAAGGAAGAACTAGATGATGATGCCAAATCAATCAGAATTACAGCTCCAATTTCGTTTTCTACATTTAATTTGAAGTTTTCTTGATTTATGTTTAAGGTTTTCAAAGGAAAATGGAGGAAGGAAATAAACTTTCCTTTTTGGGAAAGTTGATATATATCGACTCTTTCCCAACCGACTTCAATTATACGGGTATAATTTAATACCCCATCTCAATCTATTGTATGGAACCCGAAAACCATTTGCGAGTCCAAATCTTTTATTTTGCCGTCAACTATATTAATTTACAACAATTAATAATTCACTTATCACATTGGAATATTCGACTCCTATTCCAATTATTTTAACTAATTCAAGCAATATTATTTCCAAACACATTTAAATACATATTTAAATCAAGAAATAATATATAAACAACTAGGTCCATTTCGAGGATGTTACAATCGTTACTTTAACTTTAAAGGTGTCGCTCACCTTAGAGGGATTATAGTCTAAATTTCCCACATAACTAAACAACTAAACTACAACTTGATTTGGGAAGGGTATTCCCTGTGATAACTAATAGGACAGGTGTTCCTACTCATGACTATAGGAAATGTTTGCCTTAATTGGATAAACTTGGTTTCCCTACAAAACAACAACTTATATGGAAATGTTTACTTAATTGTTAAACCTGTGTTTCCTGTAACTATCTGAATGGAAATGTTTACTTAATTGTTAAACCTGTGTTTCCTGCACTATTTATTAGGAAATATTTATGATTAAACTTGTGTTTCCTACACTGCTATTACTAGTCGTAAGAATGATATTCTTACATATTTAGGAAATATTTTCTTTAATTAGAATACTTGTGTTTCCTACTATACATATAAACATTATGCTTGTGTACATGAATGATTTATACAAAACTTGACTTACTAAATTCACACTAAACCTGTGAATTCACTCAACATTCAATGTTGACGGTTTACTATGTTTTTCAGGGAATTAGGATCTCAGGTACTGCATTCGCATTCAAGGACGTAGGCAACCCGACTATTTATGATGCCACTTTTGGGACACTTGGATTTCCTTTGTATTATCAATTTCATTGGTTATACTTACGAAATCCCACTTTTTATAAACTTGTATTTTCAAATACTTATGTTGTCTTTGACGACCCTACTTATGTACGGCTTTATAAGTCGTATCTTTTGTAATAACTTTTAACTTATGGCATCTTAAATATATATATGTTCTGTGTGATCATATGCTCTGATACAGTGAATGCACTATTGAAACGTCAGCACCCCCGCTGTTTAAACTATTATTAAAATGCTTCCGTTAATTAACTAAAGCTTCCGCTAAACCATTAATAAACACGATTACCGATTTTGGGGGTGTGACAAAAATGGTTGTGAAATGATGCATAATAATTATACAAGTTATGTGTGTTTGCCCTATATGGGAAAAAGTGTAGTAGGCATATCTGAATTGGACCATTTTGTGCATGTGAACGGCCCGACCCAAGATCCTAAACCCGTGAGTTTTTTCGTACTAGATGAAGGATCATGTGTGACAGGTGAAAATGGAATAATTAAGAAAAGTAATGGAAATCCATGCAAAGGGAAAAAGAAGACATATTCATCAAAGGGTCAATGGAGCAAAGAAGAAGATAGGTAACACAATAATAGTAACATTATATAGTATACTTCTGTTCGTGTGTTGATTGAGTTATACATTATTACGCCACATCAATTCATGATCTACTAACGTAAATGTTTTGGTGTATACTGCCATCATAGATGAGAGTTCTCATGTATATATGGCCGGTATTTGCTATGATCAGTACTGTCTTTTGAATAGATAGTGAAGGGTTCAATACTCATATTCAACATTTCATGTGAGTTTCTTAGTACGTTCATGCGATCCTTATTTCTAAAGAACCATTTCCAAAAATCTAAGAATTGATCAAATTAGAGGAGATAAGTGTTTTAATTTTTTTTACTTATGCAATATCGAGTAGTTTAAACCAAAATTTTAACCCTTTCGGGTATATATACTACTACCACCACTACTACTACTACTATATTATACTCGGTGTCCAAAAGCGATTTGCGTACATGGAAAATGATCATATATTGTTGTTGTATCGAGACAATCATATCATCGATATCTCTGCGTCCCTATATCCTTATTTTCTTGGTGTTGTATTTATAAGAAGGTTGGATGTTTGTAGGGTGCTAAAGCAGTTGGTGGAAAAGCATGGAGGAAGAAAATGGTCATATATAGCTCAAATGTTGAAAGGGAGGATTGGGAAGCAATGTAGAGAAAGATGGCACAATCATCTAAAGCCTGATATCAAGGTTAATTTCCATTATCACCTTATCTTAAATTCTTAATGTATGCTAAATATTTTAAATAACTGAATTTATAACAAGATATATAATTACTGATTTACATATATATCTGTTATTGTAATTATATCAAAATCAACAAAGGTATAACTTATCCTAAATTTTCCTTTCTGGCTCTCAAATCCAATGTTCTAACAAAATTCTGTTTCATCCGTTTTCTCGATTTTCATTATGTGGGTTCCATTCGACCCGGACCAACAGAAGGATTTTTGGACAGAAGAAGAAGATCTAATTTTAATCACAACACATGCAGAAGTTGGAAACAAATGGTCAGAAATAGCAAAGAAACTGCCTGGTCGAACTGAGAACTCCATCAAAAACCATTGATATACAACAAAAAGGAGACAATATACCAAGCGAAAATGTCGATCCAAATGGCCCAAACCGAGTCCCATCCTCCAAAGCTACATTAAGACCTTAAACTTGCCACGTGGAAAATCAAAACCATCAGCAAACACCATTAAACTTGATAACCCTTTAACTATGGTCAAAAGTCAAAACAACATCATCATCATCATCATCATCATCATCATCATCATCACAAAACCAGTTAGAGTTTTACTTGAATGATAGATTGGTGTCTGAATTTGATTTCGTTGAAGTGCCTGAATTTGCACTTGATGAGAAGTTGCTTGAAGCAGATAGCATTGAGTCGTTGCTTGACGATATATCTACAGTCAACTGTGGCACTGGAGGTGGCAGCATTGGCGTCGATGATAGCGAGAAGATAAATAAAGAGATTGATTTGATGGAGATGATGACTCAAGTCAATTTCTAGCTGCAGTTGGTTAATACTTATATTATATTGTAATAAACAATTTTTTGTAATATGATGATCTAACTTTTATAAGATAGATTAAGGAGGTTTATCCACTAAGGTGACTTTTGGCTTGTTCAATCTGTATGATCCAATTCCAATTCCTACTGATGGGAGCAGTTTGAAATAAAAGTTAACCCAAATCAACGTATAAATAAGTAAATGGATCAAAATTGCCACCTCTAATCAATTGGTTCATAAGAAGTCCGAAGTCTACCCAAATGTATACAACCTCTTAAGTGCTTTATTCTTAACCATTAAATCACTATTTTAGTAAGAAATATTGTAATCATAGATATTATATAGTACTTAATTACAAAATTATAAAATTGAACAAATAGCTGTAAACGGGGTAACTCGGTTGAACTCCACCTTTTTCATTTTGGCCCATCCGAAAATTTAAATTGTTTTTACCTCAAATCTTTACCTGACCTGTTTTTCATCCATAGCCCAACGTATTTCATCTAAGGTCTATCTGATGTTCAAGTTTCTATATTTTCAGACATTTGTGCGTGTGTATTTCAAGAATAACATTTACAAAGAAGATTATATATAGTAATGTTAGATAGTGAGCCATTAAGCTTCATGATTATGATACAAACAACACTAACTAAGACACACACCAAACACATCTTCCTCTTTAAATAATATCTGGCCTAATATATGTGTCTTGAGATTTGGGCTAACCAAAAGATATAATGAACTTGTAAATTGATATAGCAGTAATAGACTAATAGTAATAACTATTATATGGTTTTTTGTATGCAAATAAATGATATCTAAACCTTTAGAATATGAATACTGTCAAATATGACTACAATTTTTTGTCGAAATAAAAACACTTTGTTTACATGTAGACATTTGGCTCATTAGTGTCAGACGTAACCCGAATCAACCAATTCACAGGGGAAGGCCGAAGGGGTCGTGACTACTTCACCTATTCCACTTCAAGCCATCTGATACATACACCCATCTTTATCAAATCCTATTACCCAAACTGTCATTCCACCTCTCATTCAAATAATACTAGATTATAACCCGCAGAATTTGCGAGCTATTTCACGATTTCAATTATATAGAATTTTTATTTTTGTCATGCTAAATTATCGATATATTATTTTATAAATATGAACATAAGGTTATACATTTCAAGGCAACCAGACTCGACCCAATTTAACATTGATTAATAAATAACCGATTTTATCTTGAGCCTATTTTGTTTGTTACTCAACCCACATATTTTACTACTTCTAGTAAAAGCCGACTTAATACACCAACTTATGCCAACTTCATCTTATTTGTCCCCTCATTATTAACCTCTTCACGAAATAGAACCTAAATTAGCCCGATAAATGGACATAGCCAATCAAAATGCCAGATATAGCTCCAGTATAAAGTGCAGAGTCCTCCCGTACTAACATTAAAATTTACAATAAATAAGAAAGATACCAAAGCTTGTAACTTGTCAATGTGCGGCCACTATCATCAAATAGTTATAAACAGCATATTCTTTGATAATTTCAATTAAAATTATAGTGCAACAACATAAGATTAAGTATCCTCACAAACAATGGAGATAAACACTACTAAAACTTTTACGGTACACATGTGAAATGTATTAAATAAAAAATATATATACAATAAATAATTCAAATTCAACATGTTAACAAAAGGGCACTGGTAGACACAAATTACAATATGTGAGACTTCGAAAACTAATTATATGATCATGAAGAAGAAACTGATATAGCAGTTGCCTTTCCAAATAAAGCAAGCAGGCTAAACAACTTAGCCTTTATAGACCCAAACAAACTCTGGCCAAATCTGATCCAAAGCCTTTGATTGACCGGATCCAAACATGTAACATCATCTCAAAAAATTAATTTAGCATACATGAAGCCAAGAAAGCAAAAATATAAATTACGACTTCGTATTGATCCCAACCATACCCAAAAAGACAGCAACCGATGTTTATCAAGTGCATTTTCTCCTTTAAATATTGAAACCGCTGCTCCATAACCCTCCATTACTATTTGCATCATTTGACAATTTATCAACTGTTCAATAAAATGCCAACAGAAAGATAGAAGCCAAGATGAAATTTAAAAATGGAAGGCAGCCATGGTTGTTCAATATACCACTGACACCAAGATGTCATGAGTAACTTACAAGCACTAAAGCATCTCAAAAATCATAAAGAGCATCTAAATTTTTAATTATATATAAATGAAAAAGCATAACATTCCCATTCGCATGTATAAATACAATATTAGCTTCTTATTAAAAAGAAAAATGACACAAAAATAGATGGACAACTAATGCTCTAATGCAAATTCTATTGACACCGCTGATATTTAGATGTCATCCTTTTCATTTGAACACATGTTAGGTGACTTTCGCCTATCACCAATAAACATAACCCAAACTGGCGACCCAGATAAATGGGTTAACATTGTCACTCATTGCTCAGTAATGTCAAGTGTGATGAGTATTACGGGAAATAGCATTTATGTCATAAGGTAATACAAAATTGAATATAGAGTATTATACCAACCTAACCTGGTAGGCAAATGTGTTTCTTCTATGTACTATGTTTCTCAAAGTAATTTATTTGATCTTCTCAAGGCTCAGAAACGTGTAGAAGAAACATAAAATTGGACATGTACAGTCTCATTGAAGAATAGTTCCGTATCAAGTAGTAGACTTAACTCACTTAAGTACTAAACATACAAAGATTACAGTGAAAACTATTGCGTGCAGTATGGTCCAAGTGGATTGGAAAACAAAAGTCAAAGGTGTAGACCAAACTCCCAGAGTCACTAACAATAGATACAAAATTAAGCTAAGCTCTCCTCACCAAATGTTGCACCAGATCGCTTAGCAGAGGTGCTCCTTACACAAGGAAAATGAAGTTTTGGCTACTTGATGAATGTCGCTAGAAAATAGGAAACCGACTTATTATCCTACCAAGATATTATTGATAACTAAACTAGAAATAAAATTTTCAAAAGTCAATATTAGAAGTATAAGACATTAGACAAATCCAATTTAGGAATAAAAACTTTGATCCATTTTAAGTAAATGGCTCGATTTGAGATTTGCTTGGTCTCAAAGAGGCAAAATAGGTAAATTTATTAAAGATAAAAAAGCTAAAATATAAACACGTTAAAATACGCACCCAAAGAGTGCACGATGCATAAAACCACCTTAATTTTGTTGTTTCAAATTTATATTACCATTTTGAAGATATAGATTTATCACCATATGAAGTATATGAAAATTTTGTTAAGTTGTAGAAGATACAGGAAGTTCTGGTGGATTATACCGCTTGACCCGTTTGACCGACACCTTAAAAAAATTCCATGTTAGCCATAACTTGAACCACTCACGTATTAAAAAATGGATTGTACCGGTGTCGAAACCAATCTCTCATTCAGCCAACAATACCCTATTCGAGAGCTTAAATGCAAATAGAGGTGAATACTGTTTGTGAATGTGTAAGAAGCTTATCCTGCAGATGTACATTGATAGGCAGATCAACAAAGTAATAAAATATATAAGATATAAACAAAAGTACTTTGTAAAGATCAAACACCTATATATGTTAATCATCGGTAAGAACACGTGCATTTAGTGTCATTAACAGCTTCCATTGATGCTAAACATAATAAGTAAATTAAATTAAAAAATAATGCGAATGCATATGCGATTGATCTTGATTTAGCAGGCTTAGACAAATAAAGCATGCAATAAAACATAAGATAATTTAGTAAAGCTTATGTCATTATAAGAAGGTGGCAATGCAACTTAGAAGCTTATTAAAGAGAACGTAGCATGTTTTAAAGTAATCTACCAAATAGATAAAATCAAATTCATAAACTTGTAGTGTAATGAGATGGTTAGATTCATAGTCATTTACCTCATAAAAGGGTCATAGATGCTGCATTTGTATCTTAAGAAATTAGGATCCCAATTCCAGAATAGCCGCTAGAAATTTATATATATCCAAAAGATCATATGATCCCTGCTTCTGCAATATCGCAATTTAAGAATGTTAATAAATTTTGTTCTAGTAACAAAAACTTACATGAACTCACTCACGATGGCTGAGGGGACTGGGTTATAAATGCACTACTACATCATCTTTGCAGGCACCAAGAAGCACTATAGCAGGCTAAGCACAAAAGTAATGAAACATGGACACAAATATCTGTAGAGTATATATGTACTACCAATAAAAAAACCAATGGGATAAATGAATCACTTTGGGTTAATAAGTGAAACTTTTTCCTTTGGGCTTCCAGTACACTTTAAATTCAAAAACCGATTCTAACATCAGCATTACAAATAATAAAACTACATATCTATAAGTAATCAATCGAGTGTAATAATCAATCTAACTCATTGACCCAAGAACAAAATTAAGTCCCCACCATTTGTGCCTTCTAAAAATCTGAAAATAACACAATCCAGTTATGAACCATGAAACAGAACTCTTCAAGTTCCATAGAGATACATCATGTTTTGTCTTTAAACATACACCACCATCATCACTATCCTAATCTAAAACAAATGTGCCCAAAGACGCCACTATGATGCACAGTTTGCACCTGTTTAGCAATATTAGAAAATGGATTAGATCCAAGGTCTGATTAATCTAAACTCATTCATAAAAAATAATATTTTCTATTAACTACTAAAAGGATATACACAACAAATTTAATTTTAATTCATATAAATCAAGTAGAAAAACACCAAATTAAAGTTAGTACACATACCAAACAAAAACTAAACACGTAAATCAAAGGAATAAGCAGCAAATCCTAAACACATAAATCATGAGAAAACACCATAATAACCAATACACATGCCACACACAATGAAATTGTTAAAGGGAGAGCTGTTAAAGCCAAGTTACCAAAAATTACCTAATTGAAAAGAGATTGCTATTGGTGGATGCATTCATGGAACATCTGTGATATTTAAATTTATGTAACATATTACAAACTAAATTTTTGTTATCAAAAACTAAAAGGGCTGCATATAACCAGGCAAAATGATAATTAGGGTAAAAGAGAAGCTACCCGGTTTGGACTTGAGAGTGAGAATCTATGGTGAAAAAATAAACGGATTCCTTTGAGTATGTAACAACTTTAAACAATCAAGATTGCAGTTGGACATCCAATTTTATATTGTAAGTAGCAGTTGGCTGCTGCGTAAACATATAAATTCAGATAACAGCTAGAAAGCAGGATCCAAATGATTACAAACATGAAGATTAGAATTAACAAATTAAAAGGATTCAGAATATGCTTTTTAATGCTAAATACCTCCTTAAACGTCTTTGTAAGTAATTTATAATATTTATAATATAATATAGTTTTAGCAATCATATTTCACACTAAATCAACACAAAACTTTTTAGGTTGGGTAGGGGTCAAACGGCTAGACCTGAGTATTAGATTTTCTACTCCAATGCACTTTGACTATGGGTCAAATGGCTTTTAATTGACCTCATATCCATTGAAATTTAACATATTGCTTGGTCGTGTTCAGGCCAAGCAAGTCGTTTTTGGGTTGTGCATAATAACCTGTATATGATTTTGGGTCCTGTTTGGGTTATGGGTCGTGTATAATGACCCAAGACCGACCCAAATAACCAGCTATTCGCAAACGTATACAATTTAATTTTTGCCCATTTTGACTTGTACCCAACCCGTCCAACCAGTGCACTTTTCCACCTTTAATAACTTCATACTAAATTTTCTCATGAGTCATGACTATTACCTTGTTATTGGAAGTGTTAGGCAAAAATTTAAACATGCCTTCTTGCTCTCTGTTAGAATCTCTTATGCAGCAAGAAAACAACACACTGCACAGCACTGATATGGCAGGATGGTTCTGTACCCTTGTCCGTGATTAAACCATGGTAGTAGTATGTTGCAGCCTGATTACACATTTCAAACACCAAATCTTGATTTAAATACCTTTGATGGTAAAAATGGTGTTATGAGTGCAATTACTTTAGCAATGCAAACCTTTGCTTCAAGGTACTTCCATTTGATCAATGATATATGTTTTTTTCCATATCCATTAAGGTTGTCACATGTTGACAAACAGTAATGAGCCTGATTGAAAGTAGAAGGTATTAGTAATTGGCTGAGAAGATTTAGATGGCGATTGTAGAATAGAATTTATTGATGAATTACGTACCTGGCCTAATAACTTAGTTGCTCACATGCTAATCTTCTCTTAACAGATAAAGTAGCATATTTTACTTTCACCAGCAGATGCAAGCTGCATTTATGTTAGTTTGTTGGGGAACAGCAGGTGGCGTCTCTCCAGACAGTAGTCTTCCTCTTCCAGCTAAGCTTCTTGAGCTTGATATCAAGAGTTCCTTTTTCCGCCCCTGCTTGTCTAGCTTAGTTAAACAGCGATTCCTTCACAGTTTTCCAAAGTACCCAAAGAAGTTAACATTAACGCTTAGATGATCATAAGTCCAACATGAAATTCTGAGAGTACAAAGAATTGCAAAATTTTGGATTGGATTGTCAAAGCGTAAAGGACAAAACATAGTCCTATAATATGATAACACGAAAAGTATAGAAAGCGGGCTTAATGGCATCAAAAAACATTACTATCAGAGAGTAATAGAGTTCAGATTGATACCTGAAAATTACTTCAATGTAAGCCCATTTGTTGTAGTACAGTCCCATAATACTTGTTGCACAGTATAAAAACTCGATTAGAAAAAAACTGTTTTTCCAGCTTATTACAATTTTCCTAATGTGGGCTATCCATAGGTGAAACTCGTGAAGAATTGAGGAGGAAACATACAGGCACTCAAAACCACTTATATTACGGAAATCTCAACGAAACCTATAACCATTTTCTCCTTCATTAAAATTAGATGGTAGCAATCTTTCTGAACTCACCTTAAGACCTGTAAAATCATGATCATCATGATCATGGATATTAAACACCCATCCAAACACTCTTAATAAAATTACAATTGCTGTTGTTATAATCAGTTGCAGAGACTACCAAAACCTAATAAATGAATCGATTGTATAACCACTCAATGTTATTTGTACCTTTCGTGTTATGAAACTTGCTTCAGATATAAGACTTGCTCTTCCCCGGTGAACGTTCACTGTTCCAGTTTGGCACAAATGCTTATAACTTGAAAGGCTGAAACACAAATGGTAAGAATGCTTATATGTACAATTATCATGTCATGATTGTTAAACATTTAACAAATAACATTGAAGTAGTCACTCATGAAGAACAATGGAACCAAATTTTCAATGAATTCTGTTGTGCAGTTTTAGTTGACTTCTTTGAACTTGTAGCTTTATTACCTTCAGTATACAACCAATATATAATCTGTCATGTGGGCTGACATCCACAAATAGAACATGCAACTGGTTAATCTGGCTTTTAAATAGCACATACCGTTAGTTCAGAAAGGCCGATATGTACTAACGCCATTAGATGCATGTTCACAGACCTAATCACAATCACATGAGATGGACCCTTAAGTGATCCACGTGGGAAGATATAGTATATGTGCTATTGACACAGCATACACTTGTGTGTCGTTAAGTAATGCTGTAATAGAACACACTACATTGCGAACTTTTCAGTATAAGTATTAAGTAATGTCGTTAGTTCAGATTTTACCATATATTAAGGTTGATTGACAATGGTGTCATTAAGTGATTATATAACAATCATGTAAGTATTTGCATCCAACAATTCAGCCATCTTTATGAAACTTGCATCCAAGCATTTAATCAAACAGTTGGCGTGCATATGAAATGTTGCGTACAACATAAAAGCTATAATTGAAACTTATATTAGAAACAACAAAACCATAACCAAATCCAACAATTCAGCCATCTTTATATGTAAGAATTTGAATTGACATAGCACAATCTGTTGGTAACTAATACAGAAATTAAAACCGATAGAAAATCAACAAAGGATAGATCGCCCCTTACCGTTACTCATGCGAATGTTGATTTGCTTAAGGAGAAGATGCCGGTAGAATGATGCGATCATTGGATCTTCTGTGGCCTAATCGTTGAATTCTTGGTTTGATTGAATGAGGGCTTGATGCGGGAAAGAGTAGATTAATTCAATTGGGTATTGGGAACTCCTGATCAGTGCTTCCAAACAAATCGCTTGTTTGTTCGGTCGATCGCTGCCTGATCAAAGGGGATTCTTGCATTCCATCATTATGTTCAAGCCAGACTGTATCCCGGACTTTTAACTGCCTGCATTTTAATCATTAACTCTCTAATATCCCTCACATCATCCCATCTTCCCAATGAAGAATACATATTAGCTAGAAGCACATAAGGAGCAGAATTATACGGGTTCAACCTAAAAAGCTCCTCTGCTGCTCTTCTTGCTAAACTAACATTTGAATGCACTCTACAAGAACTAAGAAGAACCTCCCATAAAATTGGATCATTTACGTACAGCATTTTATCTAATATCACCTCTATTTCATTAAACCGACCTGCACGTCCCAAAGAATCAATTATACAAGTGTAGTGGTCAGAAAGTGGTTCCACTCCATGTTCTTGCAGCATTGAGTTAAATATCCTAATCCCGTAATCAATTAACCCTGAATGACTACAAGCAGTCAAAACAACAATAAATGTTATGGTATCTGGTTTGTCACCCGATTGGTTAATCATTTCTTCATAAAGAGAAATGCCTTCTTTTCCACGTCCATTTTGTGCATACCCATGAATCATTTCATTCCATGTAATCGTGTTCTTAATGGACATAGTGTCAAAAAATAATCTTGCTTCATCTACTTCTCCACATTTAGAATACATATCGACTAAAGCACTTCCAACAACAACATCATTGATAGTTTCATCTTTTAAAGCATGTGCATGAACTTGTCTCCCCTGTGATGTAGATGATAATTTCGCACAAGAACTTAGTACTGTAGCGTAAGAGAATTGGGTAGGACGCATATTATTATCCAACATTTTCTTGAATAATACAAACGCTTCGCTATCAAGATCATTGAGTGATAATCCTGATATCATAGAATTCCAACAAACTATATCATTTTCTTCTTTTATTCTATCAAATACAGATCTTGCAAAATCTATCTTATTGCATTTGGAATACATCCCAATAAGTCCACTAGCAACATAAATATCATCATCAAAAAAATTCTTCACCGAAGCTGCATGAATTTGTTTCCCACCCTTCAAAAGCCCCATAGATGCGCATGAGCTAGAAATAACAGCAAAAGTTGTTCGATCACCTTTAACGTTACAAAATTGCATATTTCTAAATAACCTAACAGCCTCCTTATCTTTTCCAATCTGGGAATATCCCGAAAGCAAAGCATTCCAAGAGCTTAAGCTCGGGCATTCCATTTTATTAAATATCTCATGTGCGGTTTCAATATCTCCTGATTTAAGACACGCGGTCAGCATATTAATGTAGGTCACTTCATCTGGTTCACAACCAAAACTTTGCATCTTTCCCATACAATCAATTGCCCTTTTAGTTTGGTATTTCTGGCCATAACCACCAATCATCACATTCCAGGAAACAACACTAGCTTCTGGCAAATTATTAAATATCATTTCGGCACTGTCCATATCTCCGTCTTTAGCATACATATCTAACAACGAATTACTCAAGTGTAAATCTTTTTCGAGCCCAAGTCTAATTGAGAGGCCATGAAGTTGTTGACCGTTCACATTAGACCCCGACCCATCAATCCCACTTTTAGCACACACACCAAGGATACTAGACAACGATATAGCATCAATCTTTATCCCAATTCTATGCATTGATCGAAACATTTGAAAAGCCTGTTCTCCATGATCAGTCTCACCTAAAGCCCCCATCATCGCTGTAAACGAAACCACGTTAACTTCAGGCAAATCCTCAAAAGCCTTCACCGCATTCCTAACATCCCCACACTTCGCGTACATACTTAACAAAGCATTACCAACATAAACGTTCTTATCAAGCCCAATCTTAGTCGTAAACCCATGACACACACACCCACATTTCAAATCCGTCACCGCCCCACACGCACTAAAAACACTGGCTAACGTAAAATTCGTCGGCAAGAACCCCGCTTTATTCATCTCACAATACAAACTCAGCGCTTTCCACTCCAACCGGCCACGAACTAACGAACTGATCAAAGTGTTCCATGACACGTCGTTTCTCTCGGGCATTTCATCAAACAGTTTATGTGCTTGGTCTATATCACCAGCCTTGCAATGAGCACTTAACATTGCGTTCCATGAAAAGAGATTTTTGTTTGGCATTTTATCGAACAGCTGGTGAGCGGTTATTAATCGGCCACATTTGTTGTATAATTCGATTAACCGGTTTGATAAAAACGTGTCGGTAAAGAGACCAGTACGGAAGATATGCGCATGAATAAGTTTTCCATTTATTTGGGATTTATTCTCGATGCAAAGTTGCAGGAGGTTTGCTAATTGTGTTGCGGTTTTGATTTCCATGTAAAGTTGGGGTTTAAAGTGTCACCAATTTATATACACCTCAAGAAAAAGAGAAAATTACCCGTTTCGTCCATGTGTTTGTCCAAAAAATCCCGTCGCGTCCTTGAATTCATGAAATGTCACTGGTGATCCCAGTGTTGTAAAAGTCGGGCGACTTGTCGAAGTCGCCGATTAGGCGGTTTCTGAGAGGTTCCCGACTCGCCTACATGTAAATCGATCCAAAAAGTCGGTCAAAGCAACGGTCAAAGTTGGGTTAAAATCGGATCTGGGTCGGGTTTTCTTGTAAACTAATTACACTAATAAGCAGAAGAAAATAAATTATATACAATCTCTTTTCAATAAGCATCGATGGATACCTTTGACGAATCTGATTCAAGCTCGGATCTTTTGTATAGAAGACAACTTACAGTGAAAAAGCGCAATTCAAGTTGGAGCCGTGAGGACGTAGTTTGCCGGAGTAGGGGCCTGAGATAATGAAATTTGGAGTACGAGACGGAGATGACAAAGTTGCCCGGAGAAATGGAGAGCGAGGGTTTTTGAGTGTAATGGAGAGCAAGGGTTTTTGAGTGTACGGATGAGGGAACGTTTTCAATTCCAATCTGGAGTTTCAATTTTTCGTTTAATGATTTGTACTATCTGCAATATAAGTTGTACATTTATGTGTACATATAATTTGTATTCTTTAGGGGTGAGCATAAAACCGTTTAACCGAAATGTAACCGTATTAAACGCTAAAACCGCTCCATTTTAACCGATCCACCTCACAAACCAATGGTTGCGGTTATGGAAAATGAATTAACCGCCTATCACGGTTCGGTTACGGTTAATGTCCATAACCGATCCACCATTAACCGCCCCGCCTCGAATATTTATATATTTTTATTTATTTTACCACTATCAATTTATTAAACCTTAAATGTGTTTATTTGACTTATATTTCTTAATTATGTGAAAGAATATTCAATGGAGCTTTGCTTTCAGCCCCTAAAATGCCTTCTGATTTTCCTCATCACTCAGAGATTGATCATCACAACCCCGAAAAGGCTTTTCAACAAAGATACTTGTAATACCACCATTGATCACATATTACGTTGCTAAACAAGATTATTCTTGAAATACTTGTTCTGTGCAACTAATGAAGTATATTATCTTTATTGGGTATCTTGTTGTTATTAATGCCATGAATTCCGTAATCTTATAAGGATCATGTAAAATGTCGGTTTCGCATGAACAGTACAAACTTTTTCCCTTTAGAAGGACCTGTGTACACAAAGAAGTGTCTCCATGGACTATAAAATGTTCTCTTTCAACTAGACCTAGTTAAGACTGTGAATATTAGTTGTGTATTATTTTTCTGCTCGTCAAGTAGGTTAATCTAGGAAACATGGGTAACAGTGAAATAGGTTAAATGGGTTGAAAAGCCACTCAACGAGTAGTAAAATGTTACTAACCGTTGAGTATTGGTCAAACAGTAGCTCGGTAAGGAATAAAAACGGAATAAAACATCAAGTACTATCATTATTGATCGATGTATATATTAACCGTATAGTATTTTACATTACATGCATTCTTAGGTATGATTGTATTTGTATAGGCTTTGTAGCTCGGTGAGGGGAGATATGTAACATTTTGTAGCTTCAATTGACATCCTCATGTCTTTTTAACTATGATTTACACGATTTACCTTTTATATATTGATAGTGAGACTAATCCGTGGGAGCCAATAATATTCATCTTATACTTTATTTTCATTTCCTATTAAGGGCTTAGACGATTCAATAAGAGATGCAAATCTTTTCGCTCTTTTCTCGCTTCTTGTCACTAACAAGAATAGTAGGGAAGAGCTTCATACATGTTAAGTAGTTGTATAAAAATGTTAAACACCTATGCATTATGTTGTACAATGTAGAATCTGTAAATTATGATAATTCTTCTTAATATAAATGATGCTTTAATAAACAAATAAAATAAAATTGGGACATCGGTTACAAAGTTTAATTACACATTTAGTGTTAATACATAATATGTATGTATTAATGGCTACTATTTTGGTTAGCAATTAATTACTTCCTATTGTTTTTCTTTCTTTCAGAAGGTATGAATGAAACAAATTATATTAAATATGTTATACATTTTTTTTTTTGAAAGGCACCTAACATATCCCGTATCTCTTAATACTTATAATAAGAATTATTATATCCATGCAACATACATATCTTTAATTAATTATTCCAACTGTAAGCTATAGAAAGATGAATAACAATAATTAGAAACTTTTGTACTTATGAAAACTATCCATATATTTAATATTTTTTTAATAACGGTTGGGGCAGTCAGAGGGTCGGTTTTACTTTTAGTATAGTTAGAAAAATTGATTTAATATGTTATGTGAAAGGAAGAAAAGGAAATAACAAATGACCATGGCCGGAATATGAACTCGGAAGATACATGGGGTTCATTTACAAGAATGAGTATGATTTATAAGTAAGGTAAAAATCAACAAAAGTTATATGTCACAAATCAAGTCTAAATCTTAGCTATAACTTTTAAAATTTCTAGGATTTTAATAATCCTAAATTTGTGTACTTTATGCATAAAATTTGTAGTACATTATATAGATTTGAAGAATTTAGAAATATACACATATTAATAAATACGTATTAATGCCACCCTTTAATTCCTCACCTTTTAAATAACAACAAAAAACAGAAATGTAAAAACAACAAAGTGATCTCAATGTTTGTTTCCTCATGGAGTTTCAAACAAATTTCAAAGAAGATCCACTATTCCCAATCTCAAACTACCACTTAAACCAACCCAACACAGAACTACCTGCAGATGATTTTCCGATTCAAGACTTGCACCAACTAGACAATTTTTCTCTAACTGGTCCATCATTTCATCCAGATTATGGCTTCCATGTTTCTGGGTATGACCCGTTTAGCACGTTTTCATACGGGTCAGCTTCAGATGACTTTGAGTTTAAGCCATTTGAACTAGAAAATGGTTGTGAAATGATGCATAATAATTATACAAGTTATGGGTGTTTGCCCAATATGGGAAAAAGTGTTGTAGGCATATCTGAATTGGACCATTTTGTCCATGTGAACGGCCTGACCCAAGATCCTAAACCCGTGAGTTTTTTCGTACCAGATGAAGGATCATGTGTGACAGGTGAAAATGGAATAATCAAGAAAAGTAATGGAAATCCATGCAAAGGGAAAAAGAAGACATATTCATCAAAGGGTCAATGGAGCAAAGAAGAAGATAGGTAACACAATAATAGTAACATTATATAGTAGACTTTTATCCGTGTGTTGATTGAGTTATACATTATTACGCCACATCGATTCATGATCTACTAGCGTAATGGCCTAGCGGTATGTAAGGAACCTTTCAACCTAATGGTTGTGGGTTCAAGCCTCGTGGGAGGCAATTTGTAAATATTTGTGGCTGTATATAATAATCGTGGGTAGGTAGTGTGGGTTTGCCTTTCAAAAAAGATGAGAGTTCTCATGTATATATGGCCGGTATTTGCTATGATCAGTACTGTCTTTTGAATAGATATTTAAAGGTTCAATACTCATATTCAACATTTCATGTGAGTTTCTTAGTATGTTCGTGTGATCCTTATTTCTAAAGAACCATTTCCAAAAGTCTATGAATTGAAAGAATTGATGAAATTAGAGGAGATAAGTGTACTAATTGTTTTTTACTTTTGCAATATCGAGTAGTTTAAACTAAAATTTTAACCCTTTCGGGTATATATACTACTACCACTACTACTACTATATAATACTGAGTGTCCAAAAGCCATTTGCGTACATGGAAAATGATCATATATTGCTGTTGTATCGAGACAATCATATCATCGATATCTCTGCGTCCCTATATCCTTATTTTCTTGGTGTTGTATTTATAAGAAGGTTGGATGTTTGTAGGGTGCTAAAGCAGTTGGTGGAAAAGCATGGAGGAAGAAAATGGTCATATATAGCTCAAATGTTGAAAGGGAGGATTGGGAAGCAATGTAGAGAAAGATGGCACAATCATCTAAAGCCTGATATCAAGGTTAATTATTATCATCACCTTATCTTAAATTCTTAATGTATGCTAAATATTTTAAATAACTGAATTTATAACAAGATATATAATTTCTGATTTACATATTTATCTGTTATTATAATTATATCAAAATCAACAAATGTATAACTTCTCGTAAATTTTCCTTTCTGTTTTTCCTTTCTTGCTCTCAAATCCAATGTTCTAACAAACGTCCGTTTCATCCGTTTTCTCGATTTTCATTATGTGGGTTCCATTCGACCCGGACCAACAGAAGGATTTTTGGACAGAAGAAGAAGATCTAATTTTAATCACAACACATGCAGAAGTTGGAAACAAATGGTCAGAAATAGCAAAGAAACTGCCTGGTCGAACTGAGAACTCCATCAAAAACCATTGGAATGCAACAAAAAGGAGACAATATACCAAGCGAAAATGTCGATCCAAATGGCCCAAACCGAGTCCCATCCTTCAAAGCTACATTAAGAGCTTAAACTTGCCACGTGGAAAATCAAAACCATCAGCAAACACCATTAAACTCGATAACCCTTTAACTATGGTCAAAACAATATCATCATCATCATCATCATCACAAAACCAGTTAGAGTTTTACTCGAATGATAGATTGGTGTCTGAATTTGATTTCGTTGAAGTGCCTGAATTTGCACTTGATGAGAAGTTGCTTGAAGCAGATAGCATTGAGTCGTTACTTGACGATATATCTACAGTCAACTGTGGCACTGGAGGTGGCAGCATTGGCGTCGATGATGGCGAGAAGATAAATAAAGAGATTGATTTGATGGAGATGATGACTCAAGTCGATTTCTAGCTGCAGTTGGTTAATACTTATATTTTATATATACATGCTTATGATTATCTTAA
Source organism: Helichrysum umbraculigerum (assembly GCA_949592205.1). Lineage (NCBI taxonomy): Eukaryota > Viridiplantae > Streptophyta > Magnoliopsida > Asterales > Asteraceae > Helichrysum > Helichrysum umbraculigerum. Next base: position 20,948,241 of record CATIUR010000003.1, on the reverse strand, counting down.
TGAATAAAGAGGATTTGTCTACTGAACTAGTGATCAGGAATCCTTGATATGAAGTGAAGATACCATATATTATATTATTATGTCATAAAAGATTGCACATTGTGCCTATTTCACAAATATGCATTACCTTTGATATGGAAGGCTAGAAAATGATTATCGAGGAGTAGAACCTCAAGCTCAAAGCAATCATATAATGTTCCTGTTGGCCTAATCAGAAATACTACTGTATCCAATGATGGTCGTAGTGGGAGTGTCCTAAAATCAGTCTGGACCGAGATAACTGAAGAGACTCTTCAGGGCGTTTTTAACAAACCAACAGTTTTTCCCTAGAAAAAGTTATTTTTTAAATTTCAAAGAGTTACACAGGTCTGGCTTTCAGTTCTATTATGCATGTGTGCGTGTGTGTGTGTGTTAACTTTTGGTTTGATCAGATGAGCATCCCAGTGAAATGTAGTCCGATACAACACAGCATGCTGAGTAACCCAAAATAACTTTCAATCAACTAAAACAACGGCTTGTTCAAAAATAAAATAAATAAAATACTGTGGAATGTTATTAACAGCCCACCTCCAATATAAAAAGGCACTCAAATTTGTAATCAGTAGTTCACTACTGCTGTGGGACTGGCCGTTACTCAAATCATATCTATCACCAAAAATCGTTTTCTAGTCTACCACTAAAAATGATTATAAACACAAGTTAGAACAACTTCAGGTACTTTTAGGCTTGATTCTCTTCACCTGTGAGTATAGGAATACTCCAGCAAGTGCAATTCCAGTGCCTGCATAAGATTAATCGACAACTTTAGCAGTTACCTTTCAATATACAGTATATTTATTATGAATAAGAAAAAAAGCAAAAGTATTATGGTATCAATGGAAGCTATGAAATGAAAAGATATTTACCAATGGCATTGATAAGCGAGATGGGTGTACGGAAGAAGAAGATAGAGGCTACAATGACTACCACACGCTTCACACAGTTTCCCACAGAATGTGTAACGGGAGATACTCTTTGCAGTATCATATAAGCAATCTGTGTAATAAAGTTGTGTTAGCATTTAGATAACATCCATGATTAGTCAACACCAAACATGAAAAATTGCAAGTAGATGTGGAAAATGCAAGTGAAAACAGGTACTCTGGTGTGATTTTTTTTTTTTTTTTTTCATTAACAAGTCAAATGCACCAAATAACTATAATGATCTAAACAGAGAACAGGTCGAAACTTACAAAAAATGTGTTAATGGTTACAACTTTCTAAGTCGTTTTATTCGAAAAGTTAGATTACTTGTAAATTGTAATAATACCGTTTGCGCAATCTTATTACAGTAGACATTAGTTAACAAATCAACAGTCAACAAATAAGAATTAAAAGGTAAAAAGGTAGCCAGACTGCACATTTTGCCACCTGGCCCACCAATGTTTTTTGTAGTACTGCTTGCCCAAGTTCGTTTTTTAAATGGCAGCTAGTATCAAACCAGCAGCCACTATTGCTTTGTAGAATGCGAATATGGACCAATACAAATTACAAATATGCTAGGCGCTCTACATTATTCACTATGGGACCAAGCTGAAACTTGAATAACATTGATTTTGAAGGCATACTTTTTTTCTTCTTTTATTTGGAAAAGCATTATAAAGGCATTATATTAGTGATTTCTATATCAACCTCATGATAAAAATTTAAGTTGTGAAGTTGAACTTATAAACATTTGATAGCTTGCACTCTCCCTAACAACAACCATGTGTTACTATTTTAAATGATTATTAAGAATTGGTTACTTTATAATAATATTAACTGTACTCATGATCTGATAGTTATCAGATTTTTGTACCCATAAGAGCCTAGATGATTACCTGCTGATATGCATGGAAGCATATTGAAGCAAGGAGAGATCTTATGTACACGTGTTTCATATTTAAGCCCTGCAATAAATTGAATCATTAGTCATATACACAATGTTATTAGTATAAACCAGCAGCTTCATCTTAAATCAAACATATTTATGGAACAACAAACCAATATCTGGTTTTATTTAATACTCACAGCAGAGTGTAGGTAAGCAGGGGAAAATTTGACTCCTTCCACGAGTAATGCAATAGGAGTAAACATGAAGAAAGACATAATTGTTATAATTGAGAAGAGAGTAATGTTGTCCAATGATTCCTGTAAAATATGAAGGTCAGTAATTGGTATATTTGCATAATTATATCCAACACTACAGCACCAGCACCATGTAATTTGATTTCAAAATATCAATGCATACATATATAAGCCAAAATTACCTCTTTCTTAACCATAAACTTCTTGCTAAGTACATTACGTGATTGATTTGCCAGATTCGATGCCATTGCACTCCAAAAGCCAGGCCTATTACATAAATGCAAAAAATTAGAATAAAAGGGGATCCAGGACCTTAGAAATGGCAAAATGGGTGGGCCAGGTAACAAGTCAAAACTGGTACTTAGTTTGTACTGGACATGTCAGACTGACCCGGAACACTATGCACAGATTGTTTACTATTTTTAGACCTAATTAGTGTATAAAAGTACAATTACGGGAAATCTATTACTCCAATAAACATTATATATATTTTAACAGAATTGATTTAGAAGGTTATATGCATCAAGCATACAATTCGACAACTTTTAACCTGTTTGACCCAATTGACCGGGTTTTTTTAAGCCATGTTTCATTTCCGGTTCGTTCATTAGAGATATGACATAGCCGGAATCGGGTCATTAATGTGTCAAAATTGCCACTTCTCTGGTGCCATAATGTTTGTTAATTAATTGATAGTCCAAGAGCAGCAAAAAATGAAGTCAAGTTCTTTAGTTAATTGGTCTGGTTAACCAAAGCTAGTAGAGACAAAGAAACAAAGAAAAGAACAAGAGGCATCAAATGTCTACTTTGTGTCCTTACCAGTTAAACGAGACCTCAGTCAGAGAAGCAAGTACCACTCCACCAACAATTGGTACAAGGGAAGTCAATACCCACGGTGTTGGTATCTGATCAAGGAAATTATTAAGATTGATTAATTATAGGGGCCAACATATGTTTTTATACAGAACTTTAGAATGAAAAGAAACACCATCAAACATGTAAATTCATAAATTAGAATAGAAAGAGTGCATGGAACTAGATGGAACACAAACCTCTCCCAGAAACATAGTAGAGAGTATAACTGTGAAAAAAGGTTCCATTGCTTTGATTGTGTGAGTGAAAGAAACAGAAACTTTTCCAAGGCTCATGTTAGTCGAAAAATTACCTAAGGTGTGCATTACAGCCAATGGCAGGATTGCTACAAGCTGCCAAGAAGTTATTAAGATAGCATCAAGAAATAAAACTATAAAATGGAGAAATCAGTTTAATCAAATTCTTCACACCAATGACATACCTGTGCACGACTGATATTCGGCCATTGATGAAGATTCAAAGCCCATGACAAAAATATAATGAAACTACCAACAGCAAGCTGAACTGCCGTCAAGGTTACTGGATACGGAAAAACTTCCAGAACCTGTAATCATAGATCAGGATGAATTGCCTTTATTCTTCTGCCAAAATTAATAAAGAATACGATTATATAGCCCTTTCTAATGCTAATTTTACATGTTTGTTTCTAATTTGATATTATTATAGTTACGTGAATATTCAGTTCTACCTAATATATATGTTAAAGCTTTATCAACAGCAGTTTATCTTATACGACTTCCTTTTCGGACATTAAATCTCAGTTCTTATTATTAGCTTTACGTTCAATATGTTCAAGATGCATTAACAGGGTGCAACATTAACCACAAAGGTTGATTGCTATGATCCAGGTTCTCGGAATATTTATGTATCTCAAAATGCGAATATCGTTTTAAAAATCAAAAAACAATACCATTCTAGAAAAATCTCTTTCCATCTAAAGGTCCACAATGATGTACTAAAAAGGTGGATTAAGCCTACCATAAATGTACCAACTACCAAGGATATCGAAGTGGATTGCCATTATATAATATTTAACATTTAATGCTCACATCATATTTCTACCACAAGTAGCATGGAGTTGCAGATAGCTTATGTGTTACTAATCTCACATATATAATTTATACTTTTACAACGGCTACTTCCATAGTTATATTATAGAGCTCTGAGAATAAAAACATCACTAAGTACTCTTGTAATCAACCTATAATCATGTGCACTTAAAATCAAATTATGTAATAATTACTTAAAATCAAATTATGTAATAATTTCCTAATTTTACAAGTTTGTTGCTGATTATGTATTTAGATTGTTACATGAATCTTCAGTTCCACCTAATATATATGTTAAAGCTTTATCAACAACATTTTATCTTATTTGACTGCCTACTCAGACTCTAAACTCATCTCTTATTATTAGCTATGCGTTCAATATGTTAAAGATGCATTAATGGGGTGCAGCATTAATCACAAAGGTTAATTGCTATGATCCAGGTTCTAGTTGAGCATTATGATATCCCAAAAAGTTAATTTTGTTTGAAAACTAAAACCATTACCAGCTCATGATAGCTCAGTAGCTCATGACCTGAACTTGCTATTTTCTTGAAATAATTCTTTCCAATTAAAAGTCCACATCATGTAATTTAACGGGTCGATATTGTCTACCATAAATGTACCAACTACCAAGGATATTGAAGTGAATTGCCGTAATATTCGAAAACCTCTGATGCTCACATCAATAGCTCCTACAAGTTACCATGACATTGCAGATCCAAGTTTCACATATAATGTATAATTAACTTTTACACCGGTTGATTCCATATTTAGATTAGAGAGCTGAAAGGGTTAAAAATCACTAACTAACTACTCTGGTAATCAACCTATCATCACTGAAACGTGATCATTTGAATATCATGTATTCATGCCCACTTAAAACTCAAGTCATTTCTTGCACCACCATATATATCATCTCACTAAACATAACAATAGAGCCTAAAGATATATCAAATCATTTTGCACACATAATTCAGTCAAACTTCCAAGTTTCTAGATTCATACCAATAAGTCAAAAACACATAAAATTGATTCTGGTAAGTTACTTCAAAATTTCTAACAATACAAGAAACTCCATACTAAACAACGACAAACACACACCACAAGATAACAAGATAGCCTAGTGGTTGGCGTCCTGATATTCTTACAAGAGGTCATATGAGTAAAAATGTTCGCCCTCTCTGGCTAACATGAATAGGGAAACCTCCTCCGTTTACCCGTTTAGTACCATACATGTGTAATATTTCGGAAGTTGATTTAAATTTATAATATGAATATGATTGTAGAGACTACACACACACACTATTGAATATATATATAACAAATGAAATAATGCTTAAATTAAATAAAAATAGAAGAAAAAAAAACTGCAAACAAACCTGTTTGTTGTATATATTGAAATATATATTAAATAGATACCACAGCCCAAACAACAACCCTAACACAGCCGTTTCCATCATTTTCGACTTCGCCACCACTTCCGCCGCCGCCTCGTCATTTCCGTCGGCACTTTCCGGAACCGCCATCGCTTTCACTTCATAACCGTCACGTGATCCAAACGCTATAACCGGTGAACGATTCGAAATCCAAACCCTAGGGTTCCATGACGTATACGAACAACAAATTGAAGAATTCAAACCGCGATTTGAGTTAAAATCGATGGACGAATTTGAATTAAACGGAGTATAAACATGATTAAATCTGTAAAATGAGATGTGATTGCGTTGATTTTGCAGTGCATTTGAATTTTTTGTAAAAGAAGTGTGAAGCAATTTGGCCATTGAAGAAGTTGGTTGCCGAAGATGACCGTGAAAAGGAGGGAAAATAAATTTGCTTTATGTTTGTCGTTGTGTGTATATATACTTTGTATGTATATGTATATATGCTCCATTATTTCTAGGAAAGGAATATTCAAGGGTGTTTGGATTCCACTTTTTATGTAATATATATATAAAAAAATTAAATAAGAATATTCATTGGCCTTTCAGTTTTTTTGTTAAAGATATATAATAATATTTCATTTATTTGCTTTGATTGTCAAAGTAAAAAGACAGAGAAAATGAAATTATTGTATATGAATTAGTTGATTATTATTGTTATTTTGTTATTGTTACGGGTAGTGACAGATCAGAAAATTCAATTACCAATAGTAAAAAAATTTAAAGGTCACCTCACTTGATAGTTTATTATGTTTAAGTTAAACACTGAAATATACCGTTTAAGTATGAGTGATACCACCCTTAAAGAATCAATACTTTTCAACTAAATTTTCACATAATTGACTTAATTAACTAGTGATACATGTTAACGCTAGCTATAACATAAGTTTGTTCGTACTACTACCACGAGCTAAACCCACTTGATCAATAAGTGTACTTTGATCATTTAGTGCTATAAGACTTAAGAAAACTTGAATCAATATTAGTTATTATTATTATAACCTATAAATAATGATGTACAATCTCCTTAATTTAATTCGTTACTCCTGGTTAGTCAAGTTGATACCATTATAATAATATTTTCTAATAATAAAAAAATAACAACTTTTTCTTGATATAAGATTTAGCGCTATCGTTTTTCTATAAGAATCTTTAGAGATGATTAAAAAAATAGATTTGTTTAATACGAGTTGTAAAAGTATAGAGTGAATATTGAATATATGTTTTTTGATAAATAAACATTTAGTTTAAAAAACAAAAAAAAAAAAAAAAAAAAAAACGTTATGGTCTTTACAATTCTGCCTTTATTGTTTTTTGCATTTGTTAGACTACATGCATATATTTAAATATTTAATTTTACACGTTGCTCATCTATGAATGTAGGGCAAATATCAGTCCAGGGTCATCGTATATAAAGTTTGATCGACGATTGTTAAAACCATCCTCTGTTTTTTGATTTGTTTGTTTTGTCGTATGTAAACTTTTACATTTTTAGTATTTGTCATGCTAGTGGACAATGGCGGATCTGAGAATTTGTGTTACGGGGGGCGAAAAAAACCTTGGACCATATATTTTTTGTTACATTGAATAACAATAATGCTAACGCAATAACAACAATACCAGCTAAAGAACTACATCAATACTAATAAATTTAACATCAATATTGTAGAATAAATGACGTAAATAATTGCATGAAAATGGTATATAACTAACTCGAAAGACAACATAAAAATTATAGAAAAACAATATATAAATAACTCAAAGATTACATCAAAAAGACATAGAATTGGCTCAAAACACTACGATCGGAAATTAGTACTCCGTTGTAATCTTTAAAGCTCATGATAGTCATTCATAAAGTTAGAGACCATGTAGAGTTTTTATAAATTATATCTGTTGTCAAAATAAGTTTTCTCAATAAAAACAATTGATGTTTGTTTAAACCTTCTATAAGAAAAATAATAACAATACAAAAACGACAATATTACCAAATCTAACATTGTGAATTTTTATTTAATGAATATATAAAGTAGGGACGTAAAGTGTCAATCTGTATATATTAAAAGGAACATCTTTGAAAAAAGTACTGGTATAATTTATGAAAGGTATTATTTTTTTGGACTGAGTGTGTATCTTCTTCTTCCTTGTTAATACCCAACTCTTATATCCCCCATTAAAACACAACTGAGAGCTTTATGTTTTATTGCTACATCAATACTCATTTGTTAAATACTTAAGAGATATTTATGTACTTATTTATGTTTTATTGCTACATCAATACTCATTTGTTAAATACTTAAGAGATATTTATGTACGTAAGTAAAATACAATTCAAGGACTGAGGGCATTTTTTTTTCTTTGCTGGGGTCCTAACTGAAAATACATATAAATTTACCTTAAAATTTGTTTGGGTATTGAGGGCATGTGCCCCCTCTTGGCCCTTATGAAATCCGCCCCTGCTAGTGGATAACTCGTCTAATGAACGGCTTTATACAGGTTTTTCATATTTAATATTCTTTATAAAATATTAAGATTATTGTTTCGTTATGCGTTAAACTTTACCATTTTTACTATTGTATGAGATAAACGTTCATCTATTCTATTGTATGTAGTGAACTTATAAATATTGCCTATTGTATGTAAAAAAAAAAAATTTCGGTAAAGCCAAAAACGAAAATGTAACATCCTCTCCGGTAGCCTGGTATTTTTCTATTTATAATTGCGTATTTAATAGTTTTAAATAATTTTGTGATATAATTGTTTAATTATGAAAGTTGGTGAAATAGGTCTTAGGACTTATTGTGGTTAGTGGAATGTTGTTTGATTTAAATTATTAAAGTTGACGGAACAATAAAATAAATTTCTCGTATTTAGTGATTATGTGCCAGACAATAGATTTAGAGTGGGTATAAAATAACCACGATGTTAAACGGTTAAAAAGGAAGGGTCGATCTTTTTATTTTCACTTTACCAATTCCTTTTCCCAATTTCCTTTCAAACAAACACACATAAACCCTAACTTAAATATAGGATCAAATCATCAAACTAGGAAGTGATTGGAGATTGTAATCTACTAGCTATCATCATCATCATCTTCTACCCTTCTATTCATCATCTTCTTCATATTTTAAAGGTAAGTGGGGTTTATTTCAAATGATAGGATTGATGATTAAGTGATTAAATGAAATTGTTCTTGCAATTGTAAGATGATCACTTGTTATATATGATGATATGTGATGATTATTGACTGATTATATGGTTCAAATCCATGTTCTTAAACTATGATTGAAACTAGTTGGAAACCTAAATTGGTTATATGATTTTGGTAGGAAAATAAGATTACTTGGTGCTAGTGAGTGTTGTTGATGTTGATTAGATACAATATAGCATTCCTTAAGTGGTAAAAATGTTGGCTAGATGACTTAGTACCTGAACTTGTGTAAAATTTGGGGTTTGAAACGAGCTGGAAATGTGCAGAACAGGATCTGGAATTGCTGGGTTTGTGGCAAAGCCGATCGGCTATGCCAAAGCCGATCGGTTATAACTATAAAAGCCGAACGGCTATTTATAGCCAATCAGCTATCTTAGTGCAAAACCATCACAGAACTTGGACCTCGAATTAAAGTCTGAAAATAACTGCGGAAGCCGATCGGCTATGGCTGAGCCGATCGGTTATGCTATCCAAGCCGATCGGCTATGGATGTTGAAGCTGAACGGCTATGACCAAAAATAGAATTAAAATAGCTATATCCTTTGAGTGTAATGGAAAGATATAACTATATCTGGAAACCAGATAAATAAGGTAATTATGGTATGATCTAATTGTATTAGTGATTGTGTAATAGTATAAGTGCTAGTGTAAAGTCGTTAGTTGCTTAAATACTACTTATTAATGACAAGTTCTAACTTGTGTTGTTGCGTGATGTTTCAGATACCCCAAAGACTCAGTGATTAGTAGCTGGGTGTGTTGACTGCAAAGGTATCGGTGAGTGGATTCGTGAAACGCCCCGAAAACACGAACCATTTTTTTTTTTTTTTTTTTTACACACTCGACAAGGTCCCATTACTAACCCTTTATATATTTTATCATAATTAACTTTCCTTAGCTAAAACGGACTTTTTAAACCCAAAATATCCATTTTCTACTGTCAAACGCGATCCGGGAAAGTGGGCGGGATCGCGTTCCTTAGTTATAAACTTTCGGTTACCATTTTTTGCCTTGCGAACGCGATCCGGCTCAAGTTGTCAGGATCGCGTTCCTTAGTGTAAATCCAGAAGTCAGCAAAAGTCAACTTTTTAACCAACTTCAAACGCGCATAACTTTTTACTCGTGCATCCGTTTGACCTGAAATTTTGCGTGCACATTCATATGACCAAAATGAAGACTTCTCTTTTTGCACTTTTCCAAATTTCACAATGACTCGGGATTTTGGCGTATGACTCTTTTTCGACTATTTTGACCACTTTTACTCAACACCTTAAATCACAAACTACATTAAATCTAGTCAAGACTTTTTAAACACTCATTCAACATGTCAAAACAAACTTAAGGAACACATTTGACCATTGAGTCACTCTCTTTTAAGGTTTATACAACTCACTTCATATATAATCACACACTTAACCCATTTTGACACTCTCGACCCATTTAATCAAAACAACCATATTTAACATCAATCACTTCTCTAATCCAACCCACAATATGTTTTGACTCTTTAAAACATAACTACATCAATCGTTATTCACTTTACTCTTTAAAACCATAATTGGGCGATTTACACAATTGATCATCAAAACAACAATTCAAAGAGAATGAGCATTATCTAACCACATAGCTAACTCCTTATCCACGTCACTAACATAAGCACATTCTTTATCCACGTATCGCTAGCCAAACCTCAACCTACATAATAAACACTGAAACGGGTAAGCACCACTGCTTAGTGAGTACACAGGCAATTAAGCAAGCAATTCCACATAACACTTATAACACATATCAACACATAACTACTTAAACATATAATCACTGAACTCTATTTCTCTGAACACTGTACACTGAACCCTGAACACTATGCTAACCGCATTTAGCTCTTTAATCACCACAGTATCTGTACACGTAATCATTTTTATCATTTCATTAACCATAATCACAACACTAATTAACAACAATCACAACTTCTAGCAAAATCTTAAATACACATATAAGAAATCAATCATATAATAAACAACTTCCACCCGATTGTGTAGTCTCTTGCTCAACAGCAATCCGAATCCAACACAATCGAATCGTACACTATTCATCACATATTCACTATTTAATCCACATATATTAACAAATAACCTTCCACCCAATTGTGTAGTCTCTTGCTCAACAGCAATCCGAATCCAACACAATCGAATCGTACACTATTAACAAATAACTTTTCCTTTACCTTCAAGCTAGTGACATACTCATTACTCGCTAATGAGTAATCACTACTGACTTTTCCAAATAACATGTATTCACATAACAATTAAATATAAACAATAATTTAATACAACAAACTAAGTAAACACACATAAACAAATAACTTTTCCTTGATTGTGCAAACCGCTAGCCCGCGAGCTATACGGTACTACACAACCAAATCACCTGTTTAACCCCCGTATCACTCACCATACTCTATTAGTCGATTTCACCATCTTGATCAACATAAGCTTCCATGTCTCTAATCACCTACATAATCATACATATCATCATAACAACACTTAGACACTAGCAATCATCACTTTTCAACTTTACTACCTTAAATTTATGTTCTATCTTCATAATTATACTCTATTAGCATCACTATTAACATTATTAAGCTTATTTAATAATTTCATTACTTTCTATCATGTTATATCATCACTAACCATCATAAAAACACTAACAAACACTAATTAAACTAATTTCATATCATAAATCACTAGTTCATGAATTTCCATCAAAACCCCACTTTGATCATATACTACATACTTCAATTTAATCACATACATGATGATACATAGTTTATAATCATAATCAAAACACTAACTAGCACTAGTTTAATCATATTCAAACCCTAATTTTCGGATTAAAATCATAGAGAAATCACTTTCAATATGTTATATAATCACTAACAAGCTTATTACAACTAATTATCATCAATTCCATCAATTTAAAACCCTAAATTCGGATTAAAACCCTCAATTTCTTAAAACTCCATGAAAACTCAAAAACCTAGGTTAAAAACATAAAAGAATTACTTACATGATGCTAAGGATGATTAAGAAGGAAGAATTAAACAAGTAGAATTAAGAATTGAAAGAAGGAATTGAAGAAGAAATCATCTCTGTGAAAATCTCATTCTCTCCAGCTCTCTCTCTCGCTCTTTCTCTATCTCCCTGGAATATTTGAGAAATAAAAACTGGATAAACACACTACTGTACGTACATATCTATATGTTTTAATACCCTTTTTAAACCCTATTGTCTGGAACTGATAAAACCGTTTACGTTTTTTACTATATCTCGTTATCTACATAATAATGTTCCATTATAAAAATATATCCGCGTACGATTTTAAAACATGAAACTTGGGGTGTTACAACTCTCCCCCACTTATTTCATTCGTGTCCTCACGAATGGCACTCGTACTACTCAGTCTTGACACTATCTCTGCTCTTGTACACAAACACTTAATCATACTCTAAGCACTTCACGTAGTTCTTCTTAAACACATTATCAACACTAACTCTACAAGCTCTTAATCATATATATCCCTTACATATTGGTTTCACATAATAAGTGAAATACGTATCACTAAATACAAGTCTATTAATTCTATTTTCTCTATTATCTCTGCCTATCATAATATCTAACCCGTAATTCACATATGTTAAACACCTCTTCCCTTACACTCTATCTCAACAATCACACTAAATCACTTTGATATTTGATAGCTCCAACAATTCCATGTGAAATAGTATAATACAACTACGGTGATCAGGCGTAGACATATTATGTTATACACACTTCATTCTCAAGCTATCTCATATCATCGTTTTTCAATGTGATTCCCACACAAACACATAACACATAACCCATTCAATAGTTAACACACAATAACTAATTAACACTTAAGCACATAATCAAAACTACTTTACTACTTATTCAATTCGAACTCATACACACAACTACAACAAATAATTTCACGCAAACACTTACTCTTACCTCTATCAATTCATCTCTGCACTTATATATAAATTTTATCATAGACTCAATTTCACTGTTAAACATAATCATAATCATAACAATTCAATAATCATAAATGGTTTAAGTTTAAGCAATCCTATCATGGATCACCTAACTCTCTTAAACCATTGCTCTGATACCAACTTGAAACGCCCCGAAAACACGAACCAATTTTTTTTTTTTTTACACACTCGACAAGGTCCCATTACTAACCCTTTATATATTTTATCATAATTAACTTTCCTTAGCTAAAACGGACTTTTTAAACCCAAAATATCCATTTTCTACTGTCAAACGCGATCCGAGAAAGTGGGCGGGATCGCGTTCCTTAGTTATAAACTTTCGGTTACCATTTTTTGCCTTGCGAACGCGATCCGGCTCAAGTTGTCAGGATCGCGTTCCTTAGTGTAAATCCAGAAGTCAGCAAAAGTCAACTTTTTAACCAACTTCAAACGCGCATAACTTTTTACTCGTGCATCCGTTTGACCTGAAATTTTGCGTGCACATTCATATGACCAAAATGAAGACTTCTCTTTTTGCACTTTTCCAAATTTCACAATGACTCGGGATTTTGGCGTATGACTCTTTTTCGACTATTTTGACCACTTTTACTCAACACCTTAAATCACAAACTACATTAAATCTAGTCAAGACTTTTTAAACACTCATTCAACATGTCAAAACAAACTTAAGGAACACATTTGACCATTGAGTCACTCTCTTTTAAGGTTTATACAACTCACTTCATATATAATCACACACTTAACCCATTTTGACACTCTCGACCCATTTAATCAAAACAACCATATTTAACATCAATCACTTCTCTAATCCAACCCACAGTATGTTTTGACTCTTTAAAACATAACTACATCAATCGTTATTCACTTTACTCTTTAAAACCATAATTGGGCGATTTACACAATTGATCATCAAAACAACAATTCAAAGAGAATGAGCATTATCTAACCACATAGCTAACTCCTTATCCACGTCACTAACATAAGCACATTCTTTATCCACGTATCGCTAGCCAAACCTCAACCTACATAATAAACACTGAAACGGGTAAGCACCACTGCTTAGTGAGTACACAGGCAATTAAGCAAGCAATTCCACATAACACTTATAACACATATCAACACATAACTACTTAAACATATAATCACTGAACTCTATTTCTCTGAACACTGTACACTGAACCCTGAACACTATGCTAACCGCATTTAGCTCTTTAATCACCACAGTATCTGTACACGTAATCATTTTTATCATTTCATTAACCATAATCACAACACTAATTAACAACAATCACAACTTCTAGCAAAATCTTAAATACACATATAAGAAATCAATCATATAATAAACAACTTCCACCCGATTGTGTAGTCTCTTGCTCAACAGCAATCCGAATCCAACACAATCGAATCGTACACTATTCATCACATAATCACTATTTAATCCACATATATTAACAAATAACCTTCCACCCAATTGTGTAGTCTCTTGCTCAACAGCAATCTGAATCCAACACAATCGAATCGTACACTATTAACAAATAACTTTTCCTTTACCTTCAAGCTAGTGACATACTCATTACTCGCTAATGAGTAATCACTACTGACTTTTCCAAATAACATGTATTCACATAACAATTAAATATAAACAATAATTTAATACAACAAACTAAGTAAACACACATAAACAAATAACTTTTCCTTGATTGTGCAAACCGCTAGCCCGCGAGCTATACGGTACTACACAACCAAATCACCTGTTTAACCCCCGTATCACTCACCATACTCTATTAGTCGATTTCACCATCTTGATCAACATAAGCTTCCATGTCTCTAATCACCTACATAATCATACATATCATCATAACAACACTTAGACACTAGCAATCATCACTTTTCAACTTTACTACCTTAAATTTATGTTCTATCTTCATAATTATACTCTATTAGCATCACTATTAACATTATTAAGCTTATTTAATAATTTCATTACTTTCTATCATGTTATATCATCACTAACCATCATAAAAACACTAACAAACACTAATTAAACTAATTTCATATCATAAATCACTAGTTCATGAATTTCCATCAAAACCCCACTTTGATCATATACTACATACTTCAATTTAATCACATACATGATGATACATAGTTTATAATCATAATCAAAACACTAACTAGCACTAGTTTAATCATATTCAAACCCTAATTTTCGGATTAAAATCATAGAGAAATCACTTTCAATATGTTATATAATCACTAACAAGCTTATTACAACTAATTATCATCAATTCCGTCAATTTAAAACCCTAAATTCGGATTAAAACTCTCAATTTCTTAAAACTCCATGAAAACTCAAAAACCTAGGTTAAAAACATAAAAGAATTACTTACATGATGCTAAGGATGATTAAGAAGGAAGAATTAAACAAGTAGAATTAAGAATTGAAAGAAGGAATTGAAGAAGAAATCATCTCTGTGAAAATCTCATTCTCTCCAGCTCTCTCTCTCGCTCTTTCTCTATCTCCCTGGAATATTTGAGAAATAAAAACTGGATAAACACACTACTGTACGTACATATCTATATGTTTTAATACCCTTTTTAAACCCTATTGTCTGGAACTGATAAAACCGTTTACGTTTTTTACTATATCTCGTTATCTACATAATAATGTTCCATTATAAAAATATATCCGCGTACGATTTTAAAACATGAAACTTGGGGTGTTACAATTCGAAACTCACCGTTTGGCTTTGTTGTAATCATTTGATTACGACGGGTAAACGTAGACTTGATTATTGAGTTGATTATTGGTTATTGTTGGTTATATGCCTATATGCACTTTGTGTGGCCTTCGGGCATGGTTGTTAATGAGGTCAACGAGTTGATGAACTGTTGGTTGGGCTAGTGGGATGTTGTGTGAACGGTACAGGGATGTACTTCATTTGTTGTGTGTGCTGAACTGTACCTAAGTATGATAAACACTAGCTATCGGTCTCGTCCGTTATGGCCATACGGATATGTTTGGATAAGTGATCTTGGGGAGCCGCCCGGGTACTAAGGTTATCCCCGGATCCGCCGATCCTCATTAAGTTGTTGTTGATTGTTGTGGTTGCGAATACTTGTTGTAGTTAATTGGTTTAGCTAAGTTAAATGTTGAGTGTTGGATTTACTCACTTAGCTATGTGCTAATCCCTCGTTGTTACTTCCTGCAGACTTTTGTTTTGTGTATGCGGGTGGGTAGCAGGAAGGTTAAACCTTGGAAGAATGGAATGTTTGATATTCAAGCTACTCTGATTATTTTGTAACAACTCCGTTTAGTTTATATAATACCCCGCCATGCTAATCTTTTGAACAAGTTTTAAATTGAAGTGACTTAAACATGTAAACGATTTTTGGTACTTTAGTAGAATATGTAACAATGTATTGCGTTTTATTTACTTGCGCTTCCGTATTATCTATAATATTATTACTATGGAATGAGGGGTGTTATAAGTTGGTATCAGAGCATTGTTTTGGGATAATTGTTCATTGTTGAATGATAAATCCCAAAACTGGAGCGTGATATATCAAACATTCTTGGATATGGTATTAGTATTGGCTGATGGTAGTTAGTAGTTAGATGCTAACGATTAACAAAGTTCAAGTGTTGTGTTGAATTTCAGAAATGGCAGATAACGAACCACCGACCACCAACCCCAACAATGCCTCCAGGATTGTCGCTCCTCAATTTGGGACTCATACTGAGCAACACGATCATAATGGTACTTCTCAACCAACCGGACAACAATCTAACCGAGATGAGTATATTCATGAGATGGAAGACGAGTTGGTATTCCTTAGGGAATTTAAGAGGAAAGCTGAGGAAGCTGCGACTAGACAGTTATTTCAGCAAGCCCCAGTCTTTGGTTCTGGATCATCCTCTCAATCAGAAAAGAAGTGTTCATACAAGACTTTTATGGCTAGTCGACCCCCGGAATTTCAGGGAAGTAAAAATCCTACGGTAACGTTAAATTGGTTGAGGGATATGGAACGCAAATTTGATGTGACTTGTTGTGATGAGGAACTTAAAGTCAAGTATGCGGTTCAATGCATGAAGGATGATGCCATGGTTTGGTGGGATTCAATTACCGGTCATTTCACTCAACAACAGAAAGAAGCTATTAGTTGGTCTCAGTTTCATCAAGTTGTTCGTAATCAATATTGTTCGGATTTTGATATTGCTAGGATTCGAAGAGAGTTTGTGAATCTTCGATTAAAGGATGACATGACTATTGATGAATTGATTACGCAGTTTACTGATAAGCTTAGGTTCGTGCAACAATGGGTTCCGGATGAGAAAACTCAAATCGAACAATTTGTGGATGCTTTACCGGATAACTACCGTACAGTTGTGAGATTGGCTAAGGATTTATCGCATGCTTTTAACCTCGCGCGGTCTGCCGATAGTGATTTGAGAGGTTTGCGATTATGGCAAGGAAAGGATACAAGTTTCTCTAAAGCAAGAACAGAATCGTCGGGCAAGAATAAATCCAAATGGCAAGGGAATCGGCAAGGTGGTAAGAAATTTGTTGGAAGAAGTAGTTCTTCGGGAAGTTTTAACAGTTCCAACTGGTGTAGTTCGTGTAGGTCTCGGCATGATGGTCCGTGTACGGCTAAGACAAACAAATGTATGAAGTGTGGTGAATTAGGTCGTGAGATAAAAAGTTGCCGATATCCAAATTTTGTTTGTTGGACTTGTAAGAAAGAAGGGCATAGGGTTGGTCAATGTCCGGAGGCAAGGTCGACGGGGTCGGGTTCGGTCGGGAGTTCAGGATCTTCCGGTCAGAAAAGAAAGAACCCTCCTCCAGCAACTAGTAGGGCCTTTCAGATGACGGTTGATGAGGCCGTGCGTACTGAAGATGTTATCACCGGTACATTTCTTATAAACTCTGTACCTGCACGTGTATTGTTTGATTCGGGTGCTAATTGTACTTTCATTTCTGTGCAATTTTGTGATAAGTTGAAATTAGCCCCTACTGTGATAACAAAACCTATAGAAGTAGAAATAGTTAGTGGTAAATTAGTTCCTGTTACCACCTCGGTGACTGGAGTTAATATTACTATTGATGATCATGTTTTTCCTATTTCCTTCTTGTTGATGCCAATCCCTAGTTTCGATGTAATAATTGGTATGGATTGGTTGAGTCAGAATAAGGCTAGTATTGATTGTCATCGGAAGTTGGTTAGGATCCCAATCTCCGAAGGGTCATATGTTGTGGCTCGAGGAGAACGGGATGGTGTAGCTATTCCTTTGATTTCGTTGATGAAAGCTAGGAAGTCATTGTCAAAAGGTTGTGAGTCATACCTAGCCTATGTAGTCGATGCCAAATTAGAAAGGAAAACTGTTTCGGATGTTCCTGTTGTTTGTGAGTACCCTGAAGTGTTTCCCGATGAATTGCCTGGGTTACCACCAGTTAGGGAAGTAGAATACAGAATTGATCTTGTTCCGGGCTCGTCGCCGATTGCTAAAACTCCTTATAGGTTAGCTCCTTCGGAGATCCGTGAAATGATGAATCAGATTCAGGAATTGTTGGATAAAGGTTTTATCAGACCTAGTTCCTCGCCGTGGGGTGCACCAGTGTTATTTGTGAAAAAGAAAGATGGGTCATTGCGGATGTGTATTGATTATAGAGAATTGAACAAGAGAACGGTAAAGAATAAGTACCCTCTTCCTAGAATAGATGACTTGTTTGATCAGTTACAGGGTTCTTCAGTGTACTCTAAAATTGATTTGAGGTCGGGTTATCATCAGGTTCGTGTTCGTGAAGAGGATATACCAAAAACTGCTTTTCGTACTAGGTACGGTCATTATGAATTTTTGGTTATGCCTTTTGGTTTGACGAATGCTCCAGCGGTATTTATGGATTTTATGAACCGTGTGTGTCGACCATTTTTGGATAAATTTGTGATTGTTTTCATTGATGATATACTTATTTATTCGAAATCTGAAACTGAGCATGCCACGCATTTGAGATTGGTTCTTGAAACATTGAGACGAGAACAGTTGTATGCAAAGTTTTCCAAATGTGAATTCTGGATTCGAGAAGTTCAGTTTTTGGGTCATATAATTTGTCGAGATGGTGTGAAAGTGGATCCATCAAAAGTTGCAGCTGTGATGAATTGGAATGCGCCGAAATCTGTTTCTGAGATAAGGAGTTTCCTTGGGTTAGCGGGATATTATCGGAAATTTATCAAAGACTTTTCTAAGATAGCCGGTCCGTTAACCAAACTAACCCGTAAAGATGAGAAGTATGTGTGGACTGATCAACAAGAGCAAGCTTTTTAGACATTGAAACAATTGTTGTGTCAGACACCTATTTTAGCATTACCGGAAGGTACTGATGATTTTGTGGTTTATTGTGACGCTTTATATTCGGGTTTGGGTTGTGTCTTAATGCAAAGGGATAGAGTTATCGCTTATGCTTCTCGACAATTGAAACCACATGAGAAGAACTATCCTACGCATGATTTAGAACTCGCAGCAGTTGTATTTGCCCTAAAACTTTGGAGACATTACTTATATGGGACTCGATGTGTTGTTTGTACCGATCACAAGAGTTTACAGTATGTGTTCTCTCAGAAAGAATTGAATATGCGTCAGAGACGATGGTTGGAATTGATAAAAGATTATGACTGTGAGATTAGATACCATCCGGGCAAAGCTAATGTGGTTGCCGATGCTTTGAGTCGAAAGAATACTCCTGATCGAGTTTTCTATTTAAAAGTGAATGTTTCCTCGGATTTGATTGATCAAATTAAAGTTGTGCAACTTGAAGCATTGGAGGATCAGAATCTGAAATCTGAAATCATGATAAAACGCAAGGATGGGTTAGTTGATGATTCAAGGAGATTAAAGACTTATCAGTCTCGTGTTTGGATTCCTTCCATTGGTGGTATTCGAGATTTGATTTTGAATGAAGCTCATAAGTCACGAATGTCTATTCATCCGGGTAGTACTAGAATGTATAATGATTTGAAACCGTTGTATTGGTGGCCAACGATGAAAACCGACATTGCAAAGTTTGTGGGATCTTGTCATATTTGTGCTCAGGTCAAGGCGGAACATCAAAAGCCGTATGGGTCGTTAAAACAGTTGGAAATACCTGAGTGGAAATGGGATCACATAACTATGGATTTTGTGACTAAGTTACAGCGTACTGCTCGAGGCAATGATATGATTTGGGTTATAGTGGATCGATGGACAAAAAGCGCTCATTTTCTTGCTACGAGTGAGACAGCATCGTTGACTAAACTTGCTCAATTGTATGTTAACGAAATCGTTTCCAGACATGGTATTCCCTTATCGATTGTGTCGGATAGAGATACTCGTTTTGCTTCTCGTTTTTGGCAAAGTCTACAACAAGAGTTGGGTACACGTGTAAACCTTAGCACAGCTTATCATCCTCAGACAGACGGTCAGTCAGAACGTACAATTCAAACTTTAGAGGATATGCTTCGTGCTTGTATTTTGAAATATGGAGGTTCATGGGATTCACATCTCCCATTGGTTGAATTTACTTACAACAATTCGTATCATTCAAGTATTGGGATGCCTCCGTATGAAATGTTGTATGGTCGTCGTTGTCGCACACCTACATGTTGGTTAGAGGCAGGTGAGAAACAGTTTGCTGGACCCGACATTGTACAAATAACCGTTGATAAAGTAGCTATTGCACGTGAGAAGTTGAAAGCCGCAAGAGATAGACAGAAATAGTATGCGGATCCTAAAAGACGACCGGTTGTGTTTACCGAAGGTGAATTAGTGTATCTTAAAGTTTCTCCGTGGAAAGGTGTGATTAGATTCGGAAAACGTGGAAAGTTGGCGCCTAGGTACATTGGTCCATTCAAGATTCGACAAGTTGTAAATGATCAGTCGATGGCATTGGATCTTCCTCCAGAGCTCTCTGGTATTCATGACACATTTAACGTATGTTACTTAAGAAAGTGTAATATCGATGATCAGTCGCAAATTCTTCCGTTGAAAGATTTAAAGGTTGATCAAACTCAGAAATTGGTTGAAGAACCGGTTAAGATCCTTGATAGAAAGGTGACTAAACTTAGGAAGAAACAAATTCCTATGGTGCTTGTAAAGTGGCGACATAGCTTAGGTCCTCATTTGACTTGGGAGTCTGAGGAGTCAATGAAATCCAGATATCCTGGATTGTTTGATAGGGCTGAGATTTCGGGGACGAAATCTCCTTAAGGAGGGGAGATTTGTAACATCCTCTCCGGTAGCCTGGTATTTTTCTATTTATAATTGCGTATTTAATAGTTTTAAATAATTTTGTGATATAATTGTTTAATTATGAAAGTTGGTGAAATAGGTCTTAGGACTTATTGTGGTTAGTGGAATGTTGTTTGATTTAAATTATTAAAGTTGACGGAACAATAAAATAAATTTATCGTATTTAGTGATTATGTGCCAGACAATAGATTTAGAGCGGGTATAAAATAACCACGATGTTAAACGGTTAAAAAGGAAGGGTCGATCTTTTTATTTTCACTTTACCAATTCCTTTTCCCAATTTCCTTTCAAACAAACACACATAAACCCTAACTTAAATATAGGATCAAATCATCAAACTAGGAAGTGATTGGAGATTGTAATCTACTAGCTATCATCATCATCATCTTCTACCCTTCTATTCATCATCTTCTTCATATTTTAAAGGTAAGTGGGGTTTATTTCAAATGATAGGATTGATGATTAAGTGATTAAATGAAATTGTTCTTGCAATTGTAAGATGATCACTTGTTATATATGATGATATGTGATGATTATTGACTGATTATATGGTTCAAATCCATGTTCTTAAACTATGATTGAAACTAGTTGGAAACCTAAATTGGTTATATGATTTTGGTAGGAAAATAAGATTACTTGGTGCTAGTGAGTGTTGTTGATGTTGATTAGATACAATATAGCATTCCTTAAGTGGTAAAAATGTTGGCTAGATGACTTAGTACCTGAACTTGTGTAAAATTTGGGATTTGAAACGAGCTGGAAATGTGCAGAACAAGATCTGGAATTGCTGGGTTTGTGGCAAAGCCGATCGGCTATGCCAAAGCCGATCGGTTATAACTATAAAAGCCGAACGGCTATTTATAGCCAATCAGCTATCTTAGTGCAAAACCATCACAGAACTTGGACCTCGAATTAAAGTCTGAAAATAACTGCGGAAGCCGATCGGCTATGGCTGAGCCGATCGGTTATGCTATCCAAGCCGATCGGCTATGGATGTTGAAGCTGAACGGCTATGACCAAAAATAGAATTAAAATAGCTATATCCTTTGAGTGTAATGGAAAGATATAACTATATCTGGAAACCAGATAAATAAGGTAATTATGGTATGATCTAATTGTATTAGTGATTGTGTAATAGTATAAGTGCTAGTGTAAAGTCGTTAGTTGCTTAAATACTACTTATTAATGACAAGTTCTAACTTGTGTTGTTGCGTGATGTTTCAGATACCCCAAAGACTCAGTGATTAGTAGCTGGGTGTGTTGACTGCAAAGGTATCGGTGAGTGGATTCGAAACTCACCGTTTGGCTTAGTTGTAATCATTTGATAACGACGGGTAAACGTAGACTTGATTATTGAGTTGATTATTGGTTATTGTTGGTTATATGCCTATATGCACTTTGTGTGGCCTTCGGGCATGGTTGTTAATGAGGTCAACGAGTTGATGAACTGTTGGTTGGGCTAGTGGGATGTTGTGTGAACGGTACAGGGATGTACTTCATTTGTTGTGTGTGCTGAACTGTACCTAAGTATGATAAACACTAGCTATCGGTCTCGTCCGTTATGGCCATACGGATATGTTTGGATAAGTGATCTTGAGGAGCCGCCCGGGTACTAAGGTTATCCCCGGATCCGCCGATCCTCATTAAGTTGTTGTTGATTGTTGTGGTTGCGAATACTTGTTGTAGTTAATTGGTTTAGCTAAGTTAAATGTTGAGTGTTGGATTTACTCACTTAGCTATGTGCTAATCCCTCGTTGTTACTTCCTGCAGACTTTTGTTTTGTGTATGCGGGTGGGTAGCAGGAAGGTTAAACCTTGGAAGAATGGAATGTTTGATATTCAAGCTACTCTGATTATTTTGTAACAACTCCGTTTAGTTTATATAATACCCCGCCATGCTAATCTTTTGAACAAGTTTTAAATTGAAGTGACTTAAACATGTAAACGATTTTTGGTACTTTAGTAGAATATGTAACAATGTATTGCGTTTTATTTACTTGCGCTTCCGTATTATCTATAATATTATTACTATGGAATGAGGGGTGTTATAGAAAACTTTCCTATTTTGGCCTTAGCTAAAAAGGAAAGTTTACGTAGAATAAACGATATTTACATGTTTATTACATAAAATAGAAGTTTTCAATGTTTGACTTATACAATAGTAAATTGTGTAAAGTTTAATACATAACGAAACAATAAACTCTAAAATATTTAGTATGACCACCAGGAGTGGTGACAACTAGTCTGGTCGGACCGGGATTTTGGAGATTTCCGGCCGGTTGAAAATCGGTTTTTGGCTAAGTTTGACCAGTCAACGAACTGACGATTTTCCGGTTTTGACCAGTTTATTCGGGAATCGGACCGGTTGGACCGGGATTTTGATTTTTAACGTGTTTTGGCCGGTTTTGAGCCGGTTGAGCCGGTTCGGTCAGACCGGTTCGACGGGAACTGGACCCCCTCTCCGGTCCGAGTTAAATTTCGATTTTAAAAACATTGGTTATGGATTAATGGTAGGAGTGGGAGTCCACGACTAAACAGCTGGGACCCACATTTTAAATTAATTTTTATTTCCTTATATAATTACTTTTAATTAGATAAAATAAAACATTAAACTAAACAAAAACATTTTAATCACTTAAATATTTTTGTAAATTACATCTTTATTATAAACTGTTATAAAGTTTAAAATAAATTTTAAAACAAGTAAAAAAAAATTATTTGGGCTTACCTGAAAAAAACCAAATAAATAGAAGCTCAATATAAATTCAAAAGTACAATAAACCCAAATATATTTAGGGTTATTTTTCCGCCTTCATCTTTCGTTCTGCACTTCCTGCTCACTTTCTAGGCTAATACTCATTTTCTTCTTCCTAAATTCATAAAGCTAAAAAATGTTGTGTATTAAAATTGAAAATTGTAAAAAGAAAGGAAAAGAAAAAGAGAAAAAGAAAAGAAAATAACGTTGGGGCCCGCTAGTTCCTCCATCCTCCTTCGTCACAACCATGACGAAAACCGGCAAGCACGGAGCCCACTCCGATCGTCGTCCCATCCTCGCCCCTCCACGCGTCCGAGGACGCTTGCACTCCGAACGGTCTAAGAAACTTGATCAAAACATAATTTAAATATAGCTTTATATAAAATCGTATTAATAACATTAAAGTAAAAGTTACCAAGTATAATAAAAATAATGCCAATAAAACATAAGTAACTAAATATTCTTATAATCCAACATATTTAAAATTGTTATACACATATTTAAAATCAAACATGTGTTGATAAATCAACTTAAGGTTAAAAAAAATAAAAAAAAATAAACGAATTTAATAGATCACTCATGATAAAACGTCACTACTGATAATCAACGTAGACCAACATTGTAAGCGACTGCCGCCAACAACTATCACGTCTTTTTCATTAATAATATTGTCATCTATTGCTATCGACCACTGCTACGTTTTTCTCATTTGTCACCGCTGCATAGCGTGGGTAATTTACTAGTATTATTAAAGTACTTAAGAGAATTGATAAAAATACAAATAAAACATTGAATTATTGGAAAAAATTCTCAAAATTAAATAAGTTTACCAACTTTAATTTCACTCTTACTTAAAAAAATAACACAAAACACTAACAAAAATCTTGTATACGATCATAATACTTAAAGATTCCGATACACTATGTGACTATCCCATTATCAAGTTGAAAAAGGCTGGTCTTGGTGATTCATCTTTTGAACCTAAACATATTTAAAAAAGTTGAAGAAAAATTCTCTTCGATGGGTATAGATCGCCAAATTGGTTCTATAAATGTTGCATTTTGCGTCGTATGGATGCAAATTTGAGAATGATTGGGGTTTAGTCGTTTGAATTTGATATTTTACTTATCACAATCCAATTTAATTGTCAAGTAAGTTAGCCTACATCGTGCTCAAAAGTAAAAGATGGAACCTTTTCAATGGGATGGAGATATGAAATATCATTTATTAGTTGGTTATGATGCAGGTGGTTTGGACCATTTTAGTAATGGTTTATGACGTGGTTGGGTTGGACCACCTTGTCATTTGTTCTTTTTAGTAGATAAAATACACAAAATAATGTTATTAAATCCTATAGTATCGGCGTGTAAATGACTCATTGTGCAATTTAAGTGTCTTAATCAATTAATCTATTTGTTGAATAAAAATAACATTAGGGCCAATTTAGTGGTTGTTTTGAATTTTGGCCCAAATATTGCCCTCGGGCTAGTTTGATTCGTCGAAATGCTTTTGATGTGATTGAAATTCATATTTCATAGAATGAATTGAAATTTTAAGGAGTGTGATTTTATTTTTTTAGATGAAATAAGTTGATAACTTTCAACTCAATTCAATTTTTAAACTAAACGACCTCGTGAAATAATATTAAAATTTCAATTCCATCGAATTTCATTATATTACACTAACCAAATGCAACCATATGTAACATCCTCAAATTGGGCTTAGAAGTAATAGGTATTTTCTGTAAATTTTAAATGCGATTTAAAATTGTTATTGTGTTTGATTTTATAATTAATAGGTCGATAAGCCTCAGGAAATATTGTGGCTTGTGAAATATTGTTTGTTTTAAATTTATTTAGTTGACGGTAAAATAAAATAGTTTTCCTCGCAAATGATTTTTAAGTTCCAGACAATAATAAATACGGGGAATGAAAACTAACACTTAAATGGTATATTATATGTGTTGGATCGGTTTTTATTTCCACCCAAATACATACATACGTACGTATTCATACATTCATACATACAAACACAAACCTTAATCCAAAACTTGATGAAATAATCAAATTGGAGCTACAAAATTCGAATTCAAGCTTTCTTAATCATCACAAACAAGGTATGATCTTGTGTTCTTCATGTTCTTCAACCTAGAATTTGGGTTTTTTGATGTTCTTGAGCAAAATCCGAAATTAGGGTTTCTAAAGTGTAAATTGATGTTAGTTAAGCTTCAATAACATGTAATAATCATTCTAGCATCATCTTAATCATGTTATATGTGTTAATTTCGTGATTTCTTGAACCCTAGAAATTTGGGGGTTTTAGTGTTCTTGGTTATAATTCGAATTTAAGCTTTGATTATATGAAATTTATGTTAGTTAAGCTTATTGTTGTTGATATCTAGCAAGATTCTAGCTTAAGTTTGTAGATTAATCTTGGTTCTTAAGTTTTTGATGATTTTGATGGGTTATTGATTATAATCCGAAAATTGAAAGTTGTGGTGGTTAAATTCTTGTTAGTTGATGGGTAAATGATGATTATAATAGAAACACTAACTTAGAAATGATGAATATGATATATATATCATGAATAAAGTGATGGGTTTCATTGATTGTTCTTGAAGTAGGATATATGAGCCTAATCTAATAATGTGTAAGTAATATGTATTGTTAATAAACATATTAGAGGTGATTAGTGATGATGATTGAAATGATTTAACTAAAAGAGTATGAGTGAATAAGTGTTCTTGAGAATTTGTTGATAATAATGAATTAATCAAGTAAGTGAATGGTAATTCAAGTGAAATTTGTGAAAGTGTTATAATTAGGTGTTAATCACATTGATTGATAATAACAAAGAGGGTGTTATAGTGTTGCTAGTAAAAGTGAGTTATAAAATGAAATTGTTAATCATTGAAACTAAGAGGATCATGTTGGTTAGTGACAACTAGTGGTGAATTAATGTGATTTTATGATCATGATTTGATAGTGATGGTGAATTATAATGATTATGCTAAATCGTTATGATTTGAGTAATTTGATTTGTTGATGTAAATCTATTGGAGTAATGTTATATAGATTTGATACAAGTAACTGACTTGTGTATTCTGTTGTATTTCCAGATATGGAGAAGACTCAGTGATATTAGACTACTGAGTGGGCGACTATGGTAGTCGGTGAGTGGACTTTGATCTCTCATTATAATTTAGTGATCACTATTGTGGTTACTTCAAGTGTTATGTGTTATATTCAAGTGTTAAGTGTTATTCCTGTGTTAAGTTGAATTGTGAATTGTGTTAAAGTGTTAAAGTGTTAAGTGTTAAGTGACCTATATGGTAACAGAGTTAATAGAGGTCAACTATGTTGGACTGTGTTGTTACAGGTTAGTCAACACAAGGGTTGTGAACATTCGTTGTGAGTAAGGCTTGTGTTGACTAAAGGTAATAAACAGTTATCGGTTAACCACTGTATTGGCCTGCAGTTGGTGTAAGTGTCGCTTGGTGGGCCACCGCGGCTGAGGGCGCCACAAGGGCCACCGATCCTCTGGTGATGTTGAGTCAAAGTGTTAAATGTGGTGAACTCATAGTGTTAAACTAAGTTGTATTGTTAGTGATAAGTTAACTCACTTAGCTTCGTGCTAATCCCTCGTTGTTTACTCCTTGCAGGTTAATATCTTTTGTTATGGGCGGGTCAAGGAGTAACTGAAGAATGTTTGACTAGGATTACTCTGATTATTATTTAATACAGTTTAAAATGTTTGATTATATAATGCCCAGGATATAAAGGATTGTTTTGTAAATGGTAATAATCAATACTTAGAACTTAGGTAATGGAAAATGACGTCATGTCATTTTATGTATATATATGTTTTGGGACTTGAACTTCCGCATTGAAAAAAAAAAAAAAAAAAAAAAACAGTTGTAAATTTTGGGGCGTTATAAGTTGGTATCAGAGCATAGGTTTGGGCGAATTGAATAATGGTTAAATTGTTCAATCCCAAGCCTAGTGATAGTGGTCAAACATTCCGAGGTGTGGGATTAGTGTTGGTATGAGCAAGTTGTTGTTAAATGTGAACTAATCTATAACAATGTGTTAGATTGTTGTTTTGAGTGCAGAGACGAAGGATAGTGAGGAACCGATTGGTATTCTCAATCCTCAACACTCGTGGGCCTAGATGTGCCAGGTAATTTCTGATAAACTTGGTGAATTTCAATAAATTTGAATTGTTTTACTTTACTATATTATGATTGTTAGTAAAGTAAATTGAAATTTTGATGATAATTACGTGTTAATAAGGTGAAAAGTGTTAAAAACGGTGTGAAGATACATTGGTGAATAGGGTGTAACAGTTGTGTTATGTGGAATTAAGTGTATATGCAATGTGAAAATACAGTGTGTGAATATAAGTCGATAAATGCAAGGTGTGACTTGCTATAATGAAATTAATGGGTTGCGGGTATTATCCATTTATAAGTTTGGAGTTGTATTGTTGTGTGACTTAGAATGTGTCTATTTGTTGAAATATATGCTATTGACTTGGAAAGGTCAATGTTGAATGTAATTGTGTCAAACTCGATAATTGCCATGTTATGCCATGCTATGAAGTGAGGAATGTGACTAGAAGTCTAAATGTTTAGCATTGATCAGGATTAGGGTGAATTATGATCTTTGTATTACTAATAGTGTAGTAAGAAAGTCAAAGCGGTTAATGAGTCTAAATGTGCGATGACAAGTTGTGAAAAGTCAAATTTGAAATTATATGAGGAAACTGGGTTAGTTTGACTTGGAATAGTCAGAGGAGTGTGGGTTGGGTGTTGGAATGGTGATTATATGGTCGTAAACCCAAACGGGTCATTTAAGTGTCCAAATGGGCCACTTAGTGTTAAAATGTATAGAATTTGATGTGATACGTGTAAGATAATTTTTAAAGTGACTGAAAGTCATAAGTAAAGATAAAAAGTGGATTGAAAATGTTAATGTTGTCATTTTGAATGAAATTGGGGAAATTGTCCATTTTGACCCCTAAACGGGTCAACGTGTTAAAATAATGTAGAATGAGTGATTGTATGTGACGAATATGCCCACACGTCACTAATGTATATAGAAACATGTTGGTAAAAGGTGGAAGTCAGAAACCAAGTCGTTTGAAATATAGCGTGTCAACCAAAATGGTCGAAAATGGTCAAAAATGAGTCGTACGTCCGTTTTCTCGTAAAACGAGTAAATTGAAAAAGTGTAAAAAGGGAAAGTTTCATTTTGGCATAGTGGATGTGCCTGCAAAATTTTAGAGTCTAACTCTAAAAGAGTAAAAAGTTATACGCGTTCGAATTTGGTTAAAAATATGATTTTCTGAACCTCAGATTTTCTGCTTGGGAACGCGATCCCAACATGTTCTCAGGATCGCGTTCGTACGTGTTATTTTGTCTCAGATTATTTTTATGCTTGGGAACGCGATCCCAGCCATTTTCCAGGATCGCGTTTGTGTGTGTATTTCGTGTTCAGGTGCGTTTTCTCTTGGGAACGCGATCCCGCTCACTTCTCCGGATCGCGTTTGTATGCCTAATTTGGTTACAGAATTTTTTTTCATTGGGGAACGCGATCCTGACTTGTTTCCCGGATCGCGTTAGAAAAAAAAAAAAAAAAAAAAAAAATTTCTTGCGACGTTCGACGTAATACTTGACGTAGAAATTTTTTTTAGAAAATTTCGGTGTCCGATTAAGACGAAATTTACATGTCAACTCAAAAACGGCCTAACGATCAAAGCTCATCGCTTTGCCATGAGCCCTGTCAGTTTTCGGCACTTCGGGGTCGTTTGGGGCCTGAAAATCGCGTTTTATTGTTTTTCGGGCATTATTTCGGACTTTTAGCTTATGAATTGTGTTGGGCTTTTGTTTCTTT
Organism: Helichrysum umbraculigerum; assembly: GCA_949592205.1. NCBI lineage: Eukaryota > Viridiplantae > Streptophyta > Magnoliopsida > Asterales > Asteraceae > Helichrysum > Helichrysum umbraculigerum. The sequence continues at coordinate 20,918,565 of CATIUR010000003.1, read as the reverse complement.
GAGCCCAGAGATCATTCCTGTGACTATATGCAATATTAAAAGTCGTTTTAAGAGGTCTATATGGTTCTTGGTGTAGGGGTTGTTTATAGGCAGTTTAACTAACAGCATAGTATACCAGTAAGGGTATTGTTGATTGTTGTTTGTTAGGGTAAATAAATATTGATTATGTAATTATGTTAATTACATTATGTGAAATACTTAATATGAACGAATAAGTACTTGTAATAGTTGAAGAGTATTGTAGGAGCTTACTCTTACTTGATAACTAAATATGGAAGGTTATTTATTAATCAACTTAGAAATTATATATTGATGAATATATGTGGAATATGACTTGGTATTTTAACAAGATACTTAGTGCTAAATGTTATATAGAGTATTATACTTAATAATTAAAGTGTTAAGCGATTGATATTGAATCGTGTAGAGAGGGTACTACATGGATTTAGTTGTGTTAAAACTTACACATGTGTTAAGGAGATAATGAGAATAGTGTTAACAGGTTAAGTTGTTATACCTGTAAATTATATAATAGTAGTTTCACATTCAAGTGATAAAGGAAAAATAGTAACAAGTTACACTTGGTCATAAATCTATTTTAAGTGTTACTATATGTGTGATAATTGTTAATTTCAACACTGTGAATTATGTGAGAGTAAAAGTTAATTACTTTAGAGATCAATGGTATGAAGTAGCCTGAGAATAAAGTGTGATTGACATAATATGACGACGTCTGGCCAACGTATTTATATTATGCCATTTCACATGGAGTATTGAGGCTACCAAGTACCAGAGAAATTCATGAGATTAAAAAAAAAAAAATGGTAGGTTTGCAATGTTGATATATGAGAAATAGAGAGAGTCAATGATTGACTAAATCGAAATGGTAGTAAACGATTAAGTTATTGTATTAATGAGTTACTATTAATAACAGAAATATATAAATGTATATAGAGAGAGAGCCTTTTGATTGAAATTGTGAAAATTTATAGTTATATTATCGTTAATTGAGAATTTTGTGAAACTTGATTGTTATTATATGCATAATATCAAGGTGAAATGATAAGTTGCATATAGAAGAAAATAAAACATGAAATAATCTTCCGTGGAGATTAAAGAGATAAAATTGATTAATGAAATGTTGTTGAAAAATGTGTGTGTGGTTATCACATTTTGATGGAGTGGTACTTGCGCTTGAATGGCAATGTACTTGTTGATGGAAAAACTTGGTAATTATCCAATTAAATTGGTACTAAGTGACTTGGTGATTAAGTGATAATAGTGTTAACTATGAAGAATTAACTTCTATTTTGAGTATTAATATGTGATTAGTGATATGTGGTACTAGCATAAATGCTAGTTATGAATTGAAATTTAAATTTCATTGTTGTTGGGTGTATTGTGATTTTCATAATCATTGTTTTGCTGTTAAAAGGGGTATAAATCATATATCTATTTTAAAGATTCTAGCACATCGCTGGTTTCTAGTGTTAAGAGTATGCTATGTGCATAATGATGTCATTCACTTACGTCAAGTGATTACTTGTTTAAAGTGATTAATTGGGAATAATTTCCTTAAGTGATCATAGTATGCATGAAAATATGATTTAGATACATATCATATGTTAAGGTAAGAAATAGAAACATGTACATGTGGATATGTATATGTAGATAGAATTTAAATTGTGTGCATATAATTAAGAGTTGCTCAAGGGAGTAACTATTTTAAGTGATAAATATCACACTTGTTGTATAGTATTGCAAGTTAAATTGAGTATGAGACATAAATTATATGTTTTCGTGAATCTAATTGAGATACACACTAGTCGTGTGTGAGTTGATGAAATAATATATATGTAGGTACATGGAGTGTGTAGTGAAATGTATGCATAAGCATGTCATGCATAGGTAATTTAAGTTGTGTACACACTTTAGATAAATATAGTGAAGAGTAATTACGATGTTGGAGTAGTACGAAAAGTGCCATATTAATAAATTGTGGTGTTAGTAGAATCTCATTTAAGGAATGAGATTTATCAGGTAATTAAGTACTTTAGAATAATCAAGGTTGATTAGATTTCGAGGACGAAATCTCTTTAAGGGGGAGAGATTTGTAACATCCTCAAATTGGGCTTAGAAGTAATAGGTATTTTCTGTAAATTTTAAATGCGATTTAAAATTGTTATTGTGTTTGATTTTATAATTAATAGGTCGATAAGCCTCAGGAAATATTGTGGCTTGTGAAATATTGTTTGTTTTAAATTTATTTAGTTGACGGTAAAATAAAATAGTTTTCCTCGCAAATGATTTTTAAGTTCCAGACAATAATAAATACGGGGAATGAAAACTAACACTTAAATGGTATATTATATGTGTTGGATCGGTTTTTATTTCCACCCAAATACATACATACGTACGTATTCATACATTCATACATACAAACACAAACCTTAATCCAAAACTTGATGAAATAATCAAATTGGAGCTACAAAATTCGAATTCAAGCTTTCTTAATCATCACAAACAAGGTATGATCTTGTGTTCTTCATGTTCTTCAACCTAGAATTTGGGTTTTTTGATGTTCTTGAGCAAAATCCGAAATTAGGGTTTCTAAAGTGTAAATTGATGTTAGTTAAGCTTCAATAACATGTAATAATCATTCTAGCATCATCTTAATCATGTTATATGTGTTAATTTCGTGATTTCTTGAACCCTAGAAATTTGGGGGTTTTAGTGTTCTTGGTTATAATTCGAATTTAAGCTTTGATTATATGAAATTTATGTTAGTTAAGCTTATTGTTGTTGATATCTAGCAAGATTCTAGCTTAAGTTTGTAGATTAATCTTGGTTCTTAAGTTTTTGATGATTTTGATGGGTTATTGATTATAATCCGAAAATTGAAAGTTGTGGTGGTTAAATTCTTGTTAGTTGATGGGTAAATGATGATTATAATAGAAACACTAACTTAGAAATGATGAATATGATATATATATCATGAATAAAGTGATGGGTTTCATTGATTGTTCTTGAAGTAGGATATATGAGCCTAATCTAATAATGTGTAAGTAATATGTATTGTTAATAAACATATTAGAGGTGATTAGTGATGATGATTGAAATGATTTAACTAAAAGAGTATGAGTGAATAAGTGTTCTTGAGAATTTGTTGATAATAATGAATTAATCAAGTAAGTGAATGGTAATTCAAGTGAAATTTGTGAAAGTGTTATAATTAGGTGTTAATCACATTGATTGATAATAACAAAGAGGGTGTTATAGTGTTGCTAGTAAAAGTGAGTTATTAAATGAAATTGTTAATCATTGAAACTAAGAGGATCATGTTGGTTAGTGACAACTAGTGGTGAATTAATGTGATTTTATGATCATGATTTGATAGTGATGGTGAATTATAATGATTATGCTAAATCGTTATGATTTGAGTAATTTGATTTGTTGATGTAAATCTATTGGAGTAATGTTATATAGATTTGATACAAGTAACTGACTTGTGTATTCTGTTGTATTTCCAGATATGGAGAAGACTCAGTGATATTAGACTACTGAGTGGGCGACTATGGTAGTCGGTGAGTGGACTTTGATCTCTCATTATAATTTAGTGATCACTATTGTGGTTACTTCAAGTGTTATGTGTTATATTCAAGTGTTAAGTGTTATTCCTGTGTTAAGTTGAATTGTGAATTGTGTTAAAGTGTTAAAGTGTTAAGTGTTAAGTGACCTATATGGTAACAGTGTTAATAGAGGTCAACTATGTTGGACTGTGTTGTTACAGGTTAGTCAACACAAGGGTTGTGAACATTCGTTGTGAGTAAGGCTTGTGTTGACTAAAGGTAATAAACAGTTATCGGTTAACCACTGTATTGGCCTGCAGTTGGTGTAAGTGTCGCTTGGTGGGCCACCGCGGCTGAGGGCGCCACAAGGGCCACCGATCCTCTGGTGATGTTGAGTCAAAGTGTTAAATGTGGTGAACTCATAGTGTTAAACTAAGTTGTATTGTTAGTGATAAGTTAACTCACTTAGCTTCGTGCTAATCCCTCGTTGTTTACTCCTTGCAGGTTAATATCTTTTGTTATGGGCGGGTCAAGGAGTAACTGAAGAATGTTTGACTAGGATTACTCTGATTATTATTTAATACAGTTTAAAATGTTTGATTATATAATGCCCAGGATATAAAGGATTGTTTTGTAAATGGTAATAATCAATACTTAGAACTTAGGTAATGGAAAATGACGTCATGTCATTTTATGTATATATATGTTTTGGGACTTGAACTTCCGCATTGAAAAAAAAAAAAAAAAAAAAAACAGTTGTAAATTTTGGGGCGTTATACCATACGTCGCGTTTAGTTCGCGAAATGTTTTTAATGAAATAGGAATTCATTAAAGATATAAGAATTTCAAGGAATGTAAACTTATTTGATCGAATGAATTTGATAATCACTTTCAAATCAATTCATTCGTAAACCAAACTAGAAAACTCCATTACGAAATGGAATTGAGGTTCAATCTATTGAATTCCCTTAAATTCCACAAACCAAACGCAACCTTATCGTTTTTTAATGGTTCATGTTTTGTAATAATATATATTCATTTACACTACCGAAATATGTTAAGTATTTCATAATCAAAATTTCATTTTAAAGAAGTGGTTAGTAGTTAATATAAGGTCCCTCCATGTGCTATTTTATTTTTATAATAATAACTTAGTAGAAATATAAGCAAATTAAATGTAGGGGTTGTTTTCTATGAGATCTCCTCTAGATATCTGCGTCTTGTGGATTTGCTTATGGGATTGCTCAAGTATTATAATTTTCTTGTATGTTGGTATAAATATAAATATAGTAAAGTGAATGCCTTGACAAAGTAATGGCTGAAGTTTATCACTGTAAAATGTAAATGTATCTGGTTCATATGGTTATGAAATTTATAAAAGTAAATTATATCATCATTTTAAGGGTGATGATTCGTACACCACTAGCTTTTAGCCGTACACCACCAAATATGAGTTACAAAATTGCACTGTACAACACTATAAAACATACTTGATGGTGTACGGCTAAAAACTAGTGGTGTACGAATCAATTTCCATTTTATAACCGATACAACGAAATATATAGTAAACTTCAAAAAATTGTCTTTTATACGTGACTCATCAGAGACTATACAACATATTCAAGCATTTTCTAATATAAATAAGTTTGAAATTATCTTGTCTATGTGTTAAACCCGTATAATGGGTATGTTGGTATTTGAATGATTTTATCAAATATGTGTCCGTAAATGTGTGAGCCTTTGGGAACGCACACATCGACATTGAGATATTGCTTATTTGCCTAAAGTTATTAATTATTAAAGTTAAATGTTAAAATTAATAATTAAGTAACTAGAGGGATTAATTATGAAAATAATAAACTTGGGGACCAAGAATTACCTGTCTATAAATATACATTTATAGATTAGGTTTAGGGTTATTTTTCTAATTAATTCATATCACCTCCTGTGGTTTCTTTTTGGTTTCGTACGACACAAGAGGTAAAAAGAAAACCCAAAGTTTTGGTTTTGTTTTTGTCGACAAATACAAACCAAAACTAATTAGTTGGTTTATTGGAGCTAACTAAAAGCTAAAGGAAGGAAGTCAAGCTAGTTGACTAGATCGGGCAAGTACTAGCATACAAGCATATCGATAAAGACGGTGTCGCGTACTTGACCAAGGAAAGATCTTGAACTTAGATCTAAAGGTTTTCTTACATATAATTCAAGGCAATAAGGTAATTCTTAATCCGATTTAATTATTCCTATGTGATCCTATTTTCCGCTGCATGTATTGTTTGACAATATGATTCAAGTTGTTTACCTATAGTGGTATCAGCCAAAACATAGGTTAATTTTTATTTTGGATCTAAAACATCAAAAATTGTGGGGGATTAAGGGTTGGTTTAATAATAAAAATTTAATTTTTCAATTCAATTTTTTCTTGGCCTATTCGTCAGACGAAACAAAATAAAAAAATAATAAAAAAACCCACTGATGATTCCTTGTTTTGTTTTCGTAAGACGCTTGTAATATAAAACAAAAGAGGTTGGTTTTCTTAAGTTTCGGTCAACAAAGTAATGACGTAAAAGGTCAAGTAAACAAGTGATTAATTGGTTTTCTTTTTCGATTATATAAATAATATAAAGGTTAGTTAAATTGATAAAAACTAATTGGTTAAAAGTTAAAAGGTAATTAGTTTAAACCTTTATGTTTATAAAATTAAGGAGTTAATTTGAAACCAATATACCTTGCAATATTTGATGTTTATAATTGTCATCTTTTTTTGCCATATTTAATTTTTATGCAAATTATGTTTGTAAAGTTACATGCATAACTTTATGGATATAATTAGATATATTGATATTGTTAAGAAAATTAAAATTGAATTATTGACATAATATTAATTGTTAATTGATTATGTGCGACACCTAAAGATTTTGGATTAATAAAAGTTATGTGTGGTTTATTTGATATATGAATTGTTTACATATTGATAGCTTACGCAATCCAAACTTGTTTATTTGAATGGATGTATGTGGTCCGTTTCCTTTGAAACGGGAGTTAATCAATATGTGAACAATGACCATAGAGACTTTTTGATTTAGGGCTCACCCAATTTGTTGCGTAGATTAATTCTTTATTTCATGTTATTATTTTTGTCAAATGGTTATTTGAAAGAAATAAATTTTAATGTGACTAAAGAATTATGTAACGGATTTTATAAAACGTGTGATTGGTAATTCATAATTAAATGCACATCTTCAGTGTATAATTCCCAACTAGGCTCACCTACATAAAGGACGATGTCTAGGAAAGTTATGCGGATGTATTCTACTCCAAATGAGGTTAGGTTTTAAGAGATGCTTTGTCATCCCCTACCCTCACATGCTTTCCTGGTCGTACCTTTTGTAGAGCTACCGAAAGGGTTTTATGATGACGATGGTACATTTGATTATTATATACACTTGGTGTATAGGAATCAGGCAATCATAAAAAAACACGTTTAAAAACCAGTAATAAAAATGTTTTGTTTTTGAAACACCAAAATTATGTAACGAAGTTGTGTGCATGCCTCTTCGTACATATATATTTTGTCACCCATGGAATTAAGTCATATTGCTATCCATATTGCTTAGACAACTTGTATTTGCTCGTCATTCTGCATGAGACGTGGGTGAAGGGTATCCAAGGTGGATTACCACTCATCGTGAGACGGTGGTGGACTATCTGCAGTCTTCAGTTGGACGACTTAAATCGGGTTATGCAGTGAGACTATAAACGCCGATGGCAATAAGATCCGACGAAACATGATTAATGTCACGATCACCATTTTTTATGCTTGATCGAGCTTGACATTAAGTCCCATAATCTAGGAATTGCATCGGTAAATGCAATTATTGAACGTCACTTACCTTTTGAGTATCATTTAGTTCCTAGCAGATCAACTGATGGAATGGTGATATGTCATTTGGATCCTAGACTTAACGGAAAGTAAACCATGGGTTTTACATTTCTGTTAAGAAATTTTATGTCAAAAGTACTAATGAGAACCTTTTTCTGTTTTGGAGAAATGGCACAAAAATCCACTACCGATGAGATTTTAAATGAAACCAAAACAGCGTTAAGAAGCAATAAGCTTTCTGGACCAAACTTTAACGATTGGTATCGATCACTGAGAATTGTTCTAAGAGTGATGGAGAGACTTGATATCGTTACTACACCTATGATCGTTGAGCCAAATGCCACTGCTTCTCAAGCAGAGCGTGATCAGTATAAGGCAACTTATAAGGTTCACAATGAAGTTGCTTGTCTCATGCTTAGCAGTATGACTCCTGAGTTATGTAAGCAATTCGAGAATAAATGGCCCGATCAATTGATCACTGAGTTGAGTGCATTGTATGAGAAACAAGCCGGCCTTGAGCTAAATGACTTGATTCGAGATGTACATGCATGTAAACATGTATCTGGAACACCAGTGGGGACTCATGTTCTAGTCATGAAAAGCTTGTTTAATCGCTTGGATAGAATGCAATACTCATATCATGACCCTGTGGCTGTAAGCATTGTCCTCAATTCTCTTTTACCGGAGTTTGATGAGTTTACACGCAGCTATAATATGCAGGGTATGAAAAAGTCAATTAACGAACTCCATGCTATGCTAGTGGAATTCGAAAAGAGCATTTCCAAGAATAAGGTGAAAGACAACCAAATCCTTGCGATTGGTGGTGGTCAGGCCCAGAAAAAGAAGAAAAAGCAACTGCTACAAGCTAAGGGCAAGATTGCAAAGACTAGTAAAAATAAGCAAGCTGCTGTTTATTCTTCCAAGCCTAAGCAAACCCCTCCAGCTAAAAAGGTGCAGGTCTCTAAAGATGATGGGTGTCACCATTGTGGTCAGATTGGACACTGGAAGAGGAATTGTCCTAAGTATTTATCCGAGATGCAAGAGAAGAAGAGAGTCGGCAATGCCGGATCTTCAGGTATCTTGACTATCGAATTATTTTCTTTCTCTAAAACAAATACATGGGTATATGACACTGGTTGTGGTACTCATATTTGTAATTCCTTGCAGGGGTTTAGAGCAAAGAAGAAGCTGAAGAATGGATCCTTGTATGTGTACGTCGGCAACGGCATACGTGTAGCAGTGGAAGCCATTGGAAGTTATGACTTACATTTACCCTCGGGCATAATTCTTGTATTAGACAATTGTCATTATGTTCCTTCTATTGTTAGGGGAATTGTTTCAGTTTCAGTATTGAAAGATTGTGGTTTTAAGAATACATTTACAGATTTTGGTATTTCAGTTTCAAAGAATAATGATCATTATTTTGATAGTATTGCCATTAATGGAATATTTGAAATTGATTTGCATGATCGTATTTCACATACTAATAATTCAATGTTGAATAGAAGCACTAAACGAGCCAAGACCAACTTGGACTCATCCTACCTATGGCATTGTCGTCTTGCACGCATAGGCAAACACCGCATCGAAAGGCTTCAACGTGAAGGGCTTTTGAAATCAAGTGATGATTCATTTGATAAGTGTGAGTCTTGTGTATCGGGCAAAATGGCGAGGAAACCCTTCTCTCATGAGAATCAAAGGGCAACCGACCTACTAGGAATCATACATAGTGATGTATGTGGTCCCTTTAGGCATATGTCTAGGAAAGGAGCTTACTACTTCGTAACATTTACGGATGATTTCAGCCGTTATGGTTATGTTTATTTACTTAAACATAAACATGAGGTGTTTGAAACATTCAAGGTGTTTCAAAACGAGGTAGAAAATCAACTCGGAAAAACCATCAAGATTCTCCGATTGGATCGAGGTGGTGAATACTTAAGCCTAGAGTTTAAGGATCATCTACAAGCACGTGGAATTGTCCAACGGCTTACTTCTCCCTATACACCACAACATAATGGTGTATCGGAAAGGAGAAATCGAACCTTGCTTGACATGGTACGATCTATGATGAATCTTACAACTTTACCATTATCTTTTTGGGATTACGCCTTAGAGACTGATGTACGCATTCTCAACATGGTTCCCACTAAGAAGGTTGATAAGACACCATATGAAATATGGCATGGGAAAGCCCCTAATATGTCTTACTTAAAGGTCTGGGGATGTGAGGCACTCGTTAAGCGCGATACGCCTGACAAACTTGAACATAGATCTGGTAAGTGTATTTTCGTAGGATACCCAACGGAAACGATGGGTTACTACTTTTATAATCCTTCTGAGAATACTGTGAAAGTTGCTCGGTATGCTGAGTTTTTCGAAACCAAGCTTATCGGTAATGGAAACAGTGGGAGGGTTGTGGAACTTGACGAGGTTCAAGAGGAAGATACATCACCTTCTACTCACACTGGTGATCAGCAATTTGGGGTGGATAAAATTGAGCCTCAAATCATGCCTCAATCTGATCTTCAAATTGCGATTGAGCCTCATGATATGCCTCAGTCTCAAACTCAAATTGCTGATGCTCCAATTCGTAGGTCCGAAAGGACGGTACGTGCACCTAATAGATTGAACTTAAACGTAAATCTAGAGGAGGATGGCGTATCTGGGTATCTTAATGAACCTCGAAACTTGAAAGCTGCATTATCAGGTCCTGATGCTGAAAAATGGCTTCAAGTTGCGAATATGGAGATGCAATCCATGAAAGACAATGAAGTTTGGACTTTGGAGGATAAACCCCAAAATGCTAAAACTGTCGATTGTAAATGGCTCTAAGATAAAGACCGACATGGATGGCAATATACACATCTATAAAGCTCGTCTCGTGGCAAAAGGATTTACTCAAGTTTATGGAATAGACTATGAAGAAACCTTTTCCCCAGTGGCAGATATTAGGGCTATTAGAATTCTCTTAGCCATAGCGGCGTTCTATGACTATGAGATATGGCAAATGGATGTCAAGACAGCCTTCCTGAATGGTTATCTAGACGAAGACGTCTATATGAATCAGCCAAAAGGTTTTATTGATCCATTACATCCCAACAAAGTGTGCAAGCTTAAAAAATTCATTTATGGACTTAAGCAAGCATCACGAAGTTGGAATAAAAGATTTGATGAAGAAATCAAAAAGTTTGGTTTCGTTCAGAATCTTGATGAGCCATGTGTATATCAAAAAGCCAGTGGGAGTAATGTTACTTTCCTAGTCTTATATGTAGATGACATATTGCTAATGGGAAACAACATTCCAATGCTTAAAGATGTAAAATCTTATCTTGGAAAATGTTTTGACATGAAAGACTTGGGAGAGGCAACATTTATTTTGGGAATCAAGATCTCGAGAGATAGATCTAAGCGGTTGATAGAGTTAAGTCAGAATGCTTACATTGATAAAATACTGAAGCGTTTTAGTATGGAAAATTCTAAGCATGGATATTTACCAATGCAAGATGGACTTAAACTTAGCATCAAGGATTGTGCTTCTACACCTCAAGAGGTGGAGCGTATGTAAAGGATACCTTATGCTTCGACAGTAGGGTCTATTATGTATGCGGTAAGATGCACAAGACCTGATGTTGCTTTTGCTCAAAACGTTGTTAGTAGGTTTCAACAGAATCCAGGCGAAAGACACTGGATTGCTGTAAAGAACATACTGAAGTACCTTAGGGCTACTAAAGATATGGTTCTAGTGTATGGTGGAAATCCTCAGGCTGAACTAAAAGTTACTGGTTATTGTGATACCGGATTTCAGACTGATCATGATGACACCAAATCTAAAACTGGATATGTGCTCACCATGAATGGAGGAGCTGTAGTTTGGAAAAGCAAGAAGCAATCCACTACAGCCATGTCTGCGACAGAATCAGAGTACATAGCAGCTGCTGAAGCTGCAATGGAAGCTGTTTGGATCCTGAAATTTATTTCTGGACTTGGTGTTGTTCCCACAGCCAAGTCTCCTATGGATATGTATTGTGACAATACTGGTGCAATTATCATAGTCAACGAACCCGGTGTTCAAAAGGAGCTAGACACTTTCAGAGGAAATTTCACTATGTTCGTGAGCAAGTCAATCAAGGTGAATTCAAGTACTCAAAGTTCACACGAATGATAACTTAGCAGATCCCTTTACGATGGCTCTGCTCAAGACGAAGCTAACTCACTTAATTGAGGGCATAGGACTTCGTTTGTCTAGTAATCACATGTAAATCCGTGAATTTAGTATTTGGATATATGGATGAAACAAACCATTTTATTTATTAATGAAATTTTTATTGTAATATTTTAATTTCATAAATCCTATTTTTCATGTTTTATCCTTGAATAATGTTGGGTAATATTATTCTAAATATCCGTTGTCAGTCGATCATATGGGAATATGTTTGAATTAAGACAATATCTGAGTGTTTAGTCAGCTTGGCTCACTAACTCACATGGTATTCATTCTGATGCATATTGGATTATCCCACATGAATTATTACTTATGGATCTTTGTCATTGTTGTCCTTAGACTTGAGATGCAAGTTGCTACTCATGTACGTAGTGCATTATTTGATCATAGTCAATACTACTCCTGGATAAGGGTGGCAAAAAGGCTATTTTTGGTAATGTTGCGAAATACGATGACTACCAGTTGTATTCAATAAAGGATTTGTTCCTTCAGTGAAAGACTGAAGTTAGATACTTACTGGGCCACTCATGAATACTTAAGATGTTTGTCTGGCCAGACCCTAATAAGTCTAGAACTGTCTCGACTGTATTCGGTAATCTTAAGTGATTCGCGAAATGAGAAACAGAAGTTAAAATGGAATGACCTTGATCCATCTCCAAGTTTTAACTAGAGTATCTGTAACAAAAGGATATAAACTAAACATAGACTCACAGTGACTTTGGTGAAACTTCACTCGTACATTTATGGGAGCATTGATATGTTGCTAGACATTAATCAATGTTATCATATTTGTTTGAAAAATTATTCAAAAGTGGGAGCTGTTGGTATTTGAATGATTTTATCAAATATTGTCCGTAAATGTGTGAGCCTTTGGGAACGCACACATCGACATTGAGATATTGTTTATTTGCCTAAAGTTATTAATTATTAAAGTTAAATGTTAAAATTAATAATTAAGTAACTAGAGGGATTAATTATGAAAATAATAAACTTGGGGACCAAGAATTACCTGTCTATAAATATAAATTTATAGATTAGGTTTAGGGTAATTTTTCTAATTAATTCATATCTCCTCCTGTGGTTTCTTTTTGGTTTCGTACGACGCAAGAGGTAAAAAGAAAACCCAAAGTTTTGGTTTTGTTTTTGTCGACAAATACAAACCAAAACTAATTAGTTGGTTTATTGGAGCTAACTAAAAGCTAAAGGAAGGAAGTCAAGCTAGTTGACTAGATCGGGCAAGTACTAGCATACAAGCATATCGATAAAGACGGTGTCGCGTACGTGACCAAGGAAAGATCTTGAACTTAGATCTAAAGGTTTTCTTACATATAATTCAAGGCAATAAGGTAATTCTTAATCCGATTTAATTATTCATATGTGATCCTATTTTTCGCTGCATGTATTGTTTGACAATATGATTCAAGTTGTTTACCTATAGGGTATAGAAATTAGGTTGTTGATTGTACAAAGTAAGGGTGTTGTTGGCCAATCAACATTTATAAAAATTTACATATTTTATATTTTTGATCCTCTATTTTTTTTCTATTTATACAATTAGCCTCCACATTAACACTAACAGCAAGTTTCAATCCGTACAGTTCAACAGCACATATTATTTTTCTGAACGTTTTTTTAAATACTTTTACACAATATCTTGTATTTTAAATATGAACACAATATTTGATTTTTTAATAAATATTTAAAGTGACCTGAGTACCCAACCCAAATGGACTGGTGTGGCTGGCCAATGACGATGATCCAATTGGCCACCGTAGTAATTGCACTAGCAAAGGTCCTACCCTATCAAAGGCTCAAAGATTTAAGAATTAAAACCTGAAAATCTCCCGGTTTGTGTAGCATTTTTGAAGTTTGGAGTACCTTAATTACAAAAACCAACTACCTATAATTAATTCTCTAAGTATCTTTTATTTTTCATAGCTTTTCAACGTCTTGGATCATCTCCAATGCATTAGACTGTCAAAAGTTCAATGGACTGACACATCAGCATTTTATCATCTTCAAAAAAAGTTCTGCAATGCATTGAACCTTTTAGAATTCATTAGACTGACACGTGAGCATAGTATCTTTTAATATTTAATTCATATAACATATATATTAATATGTTGCATAAAATCAAACTCCATTAATATAAAAGAATGTTACAAGTTACTTGCCTACATACTGTATAAAATCAAACTGCTGAGTACGTTAGTAATTACTTTGAGTATTTATTTGTGTTGATCGAACAAACGTATTACTATTTGTTTATTTATTATCTGTATATAGTATTCTAATTGATTGCAAGTTAAATTAACATTAAAGTCTATAAAATATAAGTAATGGAAATAATATTAGTGGGGAATAAAAAATGACATTAATATATATGGGCCCATATCCGTACGTGTTAACACCAGTGGAAGCAGACTCCCACCTTCTCTTATGCGTTGCATTAGGTGGCATCCCACAATGGGTTGGACATATGCCAGCTCATCGTTTTAAGTTCTATTCCACGAAGCCACGTAAGTGGACTGTGGATGCTCTTAACACTTATTCTATCGGTCCCACTTAAAGGAAGCAGTTCACAGGGGCACAAGGAAGAGAATAAGGGACTATTTTGCAATTTTGATAAAAGTTAAGGACCTGCAAAAAAAAATTACCTTAAAAAATTCCAAAAACTTGTCCAAAACTTTATTAAATCAGAACTTGTTAATATGCAAGATTTAGTCAAATTTATAACGAGCGTAAGATGCAGTAACAAATATTTAAGATGTAGTAACAAAAATATGAGATGAAATAAACAAGTAATAGTGTAATACTAATTTTTTAAATTCAAACATAAATAAAAGATTTACAACACATAGAAATGCTAAAAAAAAAGTATAAGATGCAGTAAACAAAAATACAGAATGTTGTAAACAATTAATACTAATTTTTTAAATTCCAACATAAAATCAAAATTTACAACACATAAAAATGCTAAAAAAATATAAGATGCAGTAAAAAAGTACTAGCTCAAATATACATTAGTTGCATTTAAGATGCAGTAACGTAAGATGCAGTGGAAAATGTATGATGCAGTCAGATCTAAAAAGTAGATTAGATCTACTTTTTAGGTCTAGATCTATGAGTTTCCAGATCTAAATCTATATAGTGATGGTGGTGGAGCGGCGGTGGTGTAGGTAAATGGTGGTGACGTTGGAGCGGCGGTTCTGACGGTGGTGGATGTGGAGCGGCAGGAGGAGATGGAGAGACGACCACAGTTGGTTACGTCTGGTGGAGGCCGGTTCACCAACGGTGGTGGTTTGTATATCAACTCCCCGGCCACAAAATCTGTCGTCGTTTTCTCCGCTTTTTTTTCCGGTCATGACGACGGTGACGGCGGTGGAGCGGCGGTGACGGATGTGGTGGACGGTGGTGGCGGTAGTGTTGTGTGAGTGTTTTGTGTGTGTGTTTGGTGAAAAAACAGAGAAGAAAGATGAGAGTGTTTGTGTGTGTTTTGTGAGATGGATAAAGAAAGTGAAGAAAGAAGTGAGCTCCCCCAATTCTTATTTTGCATAAATTGCATAATGGTTTCTTGCCCTCTTTAACTTGCATTCTCCTCTGATCCTAAATCCCCACTTCAATAGCCCGCTCCCAAGTCACTTTTTTGAGAGATTAAAAGAGATTTAGAAAGGAAGTAAAATGGGTGTGTGTTCCCGATTTTTTACCGTGGAAAGAAAGGAAAAGAAGTGGGAGGAGAATTAAGCAATATCTTCTCTCCTAATCTTCTCTTCAAAATTGAGAAGAAGTGGAAGGAAGGAAGCCTGAAACAATTATAAAATTAATACTTCCTTTCATTTCTTTCGAACTCGGGGACACAAAATTAGTAACTTTTCTTTTCTTTTATTTCCAAGTAGGGAATACAAAGTCATAAAAATTATATCTTCTATTCTCTTCTTTTCTACCATTCTATTTTCTCTTCTATTCTTTTCTTCACATCAAAAACTCGGGAGCGGGCTGCAAGTGTCCACGTTACTATTTTTAGTTGTCCCAAATAAGTATCATCTTTCATGTTTTAACTAATTGAAATAGACTTTAGTGGGTAGATATGTTATTTTATTGGTTAATGTGTAGTCACTGAAGAATCTTAAAACTGTGTGCAAAGACAAATTGGATACTTTGGGTGGGATGGAGGGAGTATAAAACGATAAATGTATTTCAATTCTAAAGTTAAGTATGTTTTCTTGTAAACGCACGCCTCGGGAATCTACAGCTGATTGAATCATGCACACAAGCGGAATTCGTGTATTTAATGTAAAACGTGAATGAAAAACGAAATCGGAATGCGAAAACTAAATAAAAGTTGTGTACTTTTATTTATTTGATAATGAACTTTACAATACAAGCTTGTCTCTCTCACTCTCAAGCTCTCTCTAAGATATGGAAATGAAAGACTTAAACAAAATGACACTTTCAAGTGGTATTTATACACCACAACAATAGCTTGTGCGAAACTCATTTAAGCTGGTTTTGCAACCTGCGAAACTTACAAGTTTATCAATATTAAGATGCGAAACTTTAATGAGTTTTGCAATACAAAGTGTCATTTATTTACAATTAATCTAAGCTAAATATTTTGTACAAACTATTGTCAAAAAATATTAGAACACTATGTTCTAACATTTCTTGCTTAACACAAGTCAGTTTTACTAATTATCTAGTAAATATTTAGCACGTTGTTAACAAGATTTTATCATTAGATATTAGCACGAATAATAATAAAGCATTATAGTGAAAGTTAAGAGGCTATATATATTTTGTTTGTAGCGTCTTTTATAGGAACGTAAATAAATCTGCACCATTGTGAAAATTTGAACTAAAAAATTCACTAAATTGGATTTGTTATGGTGACAACTGATAAAGATAGAAATGCTACTGAAAATTGATATGTTTACAAGTGCTTTTTAGTCGTGGGGAGTTTGAAACGCCTCAATTTTTTTTATTATTATTATTTTTCTACCAGGGTCTCACAGCTCGTACATTTAATACCTTATAACTCATATTTAAATTTTTACTCAAGACAAGATAACCTACAAACGGGTTACATACCCGCCGGGTATGCAATGTTACCAGCAGTGTACTATCACAGGTAGAACAAGCTTGTTTTAGGCTAGAACAAGCATGTTCTAGTGGTAAAACAGACTCAGATTTTAGAGCCAAATTCAAACACGCATAACTTTTGACTCGTTACAAGTTAGGCTACTAAATTTTGCAGACAACTTTCATACAACTAAAAGTTTCCCTTTTTACACTTTTGCAAAATTCACACTAACAAATAATTCGGATGTGAATACAAAATATGACCATTTTGACACTTTTTGAAACCAAGTTTGCAACCATTTTGATTCAACTACTCTAACCACTTTCTAGCAAGTTCACTTGCTTATTTCAACACAACTACACGTGCCAAGGTCCACCAAACCAACATTCCAATTAATTGTAACAAAACGACCCATTTGGACCCCTTTTGACCCATTTGGAAATTAACAACAAATTAACATCACTCATCAATCTAACTCCAATTTTCACATATTGTTGACCAATTCAAGGTAGTCAACTATATGTCACTACCAATCTCAACCAAAAACTTAATTTCAACACTTGACCATATGTCATCACTTAACAACTCATGACATATAACTTTTCTACTAACCATTGACTTCCACCATTCACCTTGACTTTACCAAGTCAAAGGTATACATCATCAAATCATTATGGACTCGACACATTAACCAACTCATATCAACAATTTGTGTTTTGGGCGATTTACACAAATGGCATTTCACAACGATAATTCAAAAGAAGGAGGAGCTTATCTAACCATAAAAGCAAGCTACATTCCACGCTAACTTCTTGCAACCACCATTTACTCATTAAAGTCATTTGGTTCAACCGAACCATGCACCTACAACATAGAATAACTGAAGGGGTAAGCGAATCGCTTAGTGAGCATACAAGCAATTAAATGAATAATCCATTAACAATAATCCAACAACCATAACCTTTATTAACAATAATTCATATAACAATATTTTTATTCATCAAGCTAGTGCACATTGTCTTAATACCACTACTTGGCTAAACTCATTAAATCAACCTCATTATTTCATCAAGCTAGTGCACATCAAATCAATGGCACTACTTGGCTATTTTCTTTTCATCAATTTCATTTCATCAAGCTAGTGCATATTGTTTCAATGACACTACTTGGCAATACACTTTACATCATCAACATATCAAGGATCCTTAACAACATCCACATGTTAATTCATAAGAATCAGCATCATTCATCAAGCTAATGTCATGATCATTACCTGGCTTATCATCAAGCAAATGTTATGATCATTACTTGGCTAAATATCAAGCTAATGCCAATAATTATTACTTGGCTAATCATCAAGCTAATGTCACTTGGTCATTACTTGAATCAACAATCGTCCATCTAATTACTTTACTCATTACACATTATTCCACATAATTCCACGTAACTCCACATATCAATAAGTTCTTTCAACACTTATCACTTAACAAGCATTCCCATCACGTACCATAACAACAATGATAACACGCAAAAAGTCAAGTTTTTGTGTGCTATTATCTCACATTTTTAGCCCGATTATGGATGAAAACATTTGAAATATTCATTTTTGTACTAAGTTTCATAATGAAGGCTAAAATATGGACGATGCTTCAAGAATCAACCAAAACAGCCTAAAAACGAGTAAAATAGAGCACAAACGATCAACGAATCTTCCGTCCACGCATTTGAGCACAATTTAAGCTATACGTGGAATTATGACCTCTAACTTATGTCAATTTCTTTGTTAGCAAATTACGAACGCGTGGATATAAAGATCGCTCAAAACGGATAAACGACGAAGAAGTTACGCCAAATCGAAGAAACGAAGAACCGAAAGGACCGAATACGGCTGTCCCAGACCGTATACGGCTGGACCAGACCGTATACAGTTGGACACAGACCGTATATGGACTGTACAGACTGTATACAGCCTGTACAGACCGATACGGCCTGTGCCCAGCCGTATACGGTTGGTGCCTACCCGTATTTGCTCCAGTTCACCCGTATACGGCCAAAACCAACCGTATTTCGTGTTCAGGCAATAAAAATGAGGTTTTTATATGGCTGTGCGATACGGTTGTGCATTTGGAGGTTGGAATATGGTTGAAGAATACGGCTGCGTGTTTCCTATATATATGAGGTGTAACACCCGCCAAATTAGGACTAGCATATGTGTGCCTAATCCTCTCTAATACATGTAATTAGTTATGTGTTAGGCTAATTAATGTATCAAAATATATATTGATGAATATATACGATTATGCGATTTGATTAAATCGTACACTATTTCAATCGAATGTAATTCGATTCAATTAATACGGACGTTGGTGAAACAATTTGATTAAATCATTAAACGTTATTTGAAAACAATAACGCTATTTTATCCCAAATTATTATTTCAATAATACTTCCAGATTATCTCGTATCGCACGATTAAGACTTACAAAGATTTAAAAATGGGAATACGCAAATTAATCTAAGTTATATTATATATAATTCAAATTATTAAAGATTTGATGAAATAATTCAAGTAAATTATTTAACAAAAATTTGTATTTTAAAATGAATAATTAACGCGTAAAATAAATTAATTAAGCGTTTAAACGATCGGAAAAATGAACACCGCACGGAGCGCGAATACATGGAATGAATTTTGGTGAAGTCCACCTCCGTGGACCCCACCACAAACTGGCCAAAAGGGGAGGGACCCCATCCCCTCACCCTCATTCTCACCATCTCATTCTCTCTCTCTCCTTCTTCTTTTTCTCTATTTTCTTTCTCAAACCACACTATCACCACCACCACCTATTTCCGCCAAAAAAGCACCACCAAACGACTTCCGATCGTCAAGCCCATTTAGAGAAAAACGATCACCACGCAACGATCTACATTCCCATCTTTTTGGATTCTCCTCGCTCGAACTTGTAAGTTTCCGACAAATTCTCGAAAACTCTTAAATCCTTGTTATAATACTTGTTTACGGTTTGTATCAACTTATAATGTCCAAATATGGGTTGGGTAAAAGTTTCGGACCAAAATAAAGTCGTCCGACCATTTTTTCGGCCACCGAACTCCGGTCAGACGCTGATGTCGCATCTGGCTTGGCCCAATTGCGACATCAGCTACGGCGTCGCAACACCTCTCACGATGTCGCATGGTGCGACATCAGCTTCAACGTCGCATTAAGTTGCTAACGTCGCATACAGCGACATCGACCCCTCCGTCGTAAGAACCGACAACGTTGCATATAGCGACATAACACTTAAAGTCGCATTAAATTGCGGACGTCGCCCTTAGCGACGCCATGATCAATGTCGCAGCCATGACCTGCGACATAATAGCCTAGGTCGCACCTAATATCGCATGAACCAGAACCTTGAAAACTCAGATTTTACTAAGTGTCGAGATCAAAAATTTATCACTTGATTTTACCCAAATTCAAATTCCAGATGCGTTTTTTACCAAAGCAATATAGTAGAAATAAAAATTATTCGAGCTGACTTGGCATCTCGACCCTAACCAGGGGCCAGCCCCTTGGACCCCTCCAGGGGTTGCCACCCCTGGAACCCCGCTAACCAGGGGCGCTGCCCCCGGACCCCCGTCACCCTAGAGCTTGTAAATACATTTCACACCAAATGTCAAACTCGTATAACACTTCAAAATAATAATGATAATGTCAAGATTATTATTACAAACCGTCACCAACGGGCCGTACATGTTTTCAAAACGCAAACAAATAAACAATCAAACCAAATGTAATTTGGACATCATTAGTTGTATGAACAATGCTCTTTTTACTGTTTTACTCAGGGGTGTGATACAATGCTCATTTTTAACATGTGAACGCAAGTACAACCTTTTCATATACTACATGAGTTACTCACGACTAATCATTTAAAGTCCTCCGTCAGCATAGTTGTTAATACGTTGTAGCGTGAATATTAGTATATGGTACCATATAGGATTGACCCTCCTCGTCCGGGTTAGCAAGCACTAATCGGGTAAATGGACGTACTAATATTTGGGAAGACGAGTGTTGATTAGGCACTCATGGAGGCAAAAATGCTCAGGCTGTGACCCTGACCCACGAGTTAAGCTCAACTATGTGCTCATGGTTGTATACATACATATTTTCATTTGCTGGATGCAAATTAGTACTTAAATCTTGCGGTTCATACAATATTATTTGATACTCAAACCTGTGAGCTCACCAGCTTTAGCTGACCCTTTTTAGCATGTATCGCAGGTACTAAGCAGTAGATTGGACTGCCCTCGGGATTACTATAGCTCGAGTCAGCATGCAGATATTAGAGATTTTCTTGCATTAGTATATTTTGTACAAGTACTCATGTACAGAAATCTCTCATTTAATCCAACACGAGCTATGTATTAGTTGTAAATGTTGTAAATATTTTAATATTTATATATTTTGTTAAAACGACGCATATAGAGTCGTTTACTATATATCTTTGTGCTTTGATTATTGATTAGTAACACCCAAAGTATGCTTCCGCTAAACAGTAAATTTGAGGGTGTTACATGAGGCTTCACCTCCCATTTTCAACACACACTTCTCATCGATTCTTCACCAACACTACTCTCTCTCTAGATTAGGTTTTTATTTTAATTTTCGTAGTTAGTGGCTAGTTAGTCTCTGGTTAATACTTAACCGGGCTACTAGAGGGGTAATATTGTAATATCGCTTGGAGCATACTCGAAGTTGTGTCTGTATACTTTCAAGTTATATTCAGCTACGATCTTTTCACGGTTATATCTATATTTTATCTTATTAATTAAAATGCATGCTGTTGTTATTTTGATTATGCTAGATTTAGGATTTGCCATGATTAGCGAGTAGTTATATTGCGTGTTTGTTGTGATATAGTTAGCCGTATTAGTTGGGATGATGTCATTATGAAACAACGGAAGTAACGTTAAACGACTTTCATTTGTGTAACACCCCCAAATTCGTTTAGCGGAAGCATTGGTATAAGCTGGGGATGCCACATATACATTGTGCATGCATACGTATCAGAGCATATGATTACAACCAAACATATATTAAGATGCCAAAGGTATTAGTTACAAAGTTTACGATTCATCGAATCGTACAAATGTAAAAGTAAGTAAGTTACAAAAGTAGATTTCGTAAATATGACTAAACAGTTTTAGTTATACAAAAGAAATCCAGTTGTCAAAAGTTGGCATCCTAAAGCTTCACGGGTCGCCTAAATTCCATGTGTGCAGGCGATTCTTACATGCGCAGCTAATTCCCTGAAAAACATAGTAAAAGTCAACAACGAGGTTGAGTGAATTCACATGTTTTATGTTTGCAATAGTTGGATCAAGTTTGTAAGCACAGTTGTTAAACCAAATACGTTCACAATAGTTATTGCCATAACAGTTAAGTAAGTTTAGTGGAATGTTATCCAAATACAAGTTATGTGGGATGTCTGCCCAAAATACGGTTTACATTGGGATGTTACCCAAAGCACAGTTTGCGTTGGGATGTTACCCAAAACACAGTTTAAAATACGTTGCTGGTCGTTCTCCAGCGTTTTACAAACAGTACCGGTCGTTCTCCGGCCAAATACGCACGGGTCGTTCTCCCGTCCAAACAAAATAGTTTACCGGTCGTTCTCCGGTCTAGATACGCACAGGTCGTTCTCCCGTCCAAACACTGCTGGTCGTTCTCCAACGAAACACAGTACCGGTCGTTCTCCGGTCTAAAGACGCATGGGTCGTTCTCCCATCCAAAAGGCACGGGTCGTTCTCCCGTCCACTTGGCCAGTCGTTCTCTGGCACTAAAATACGTTGCTGGTCGTTCTCCAGCGTTTTCATAAAATGTACCGATCGTTCACCGGCTAAATACGCACGGGTCGTTCTCCCGTCCAAACAAAACAGTTTACCGGTCGTCCTCCGGTCGAGTAAAACGGTTTGTCAAATAGTTTACCACATTTGTTTTAGTTTATAGTATGAAAATGTTATTTCATAAGCATTAGTTTGCACATTAGTTCAAAGTACTCTAATCGTTCGAGTAAACACGTATACAATCATGTAGTAAAAGCAGTTATGGCAATTGTACAATGTATAACACAATAGCTACATAAAAGTTTGCTCATGTAGCAAAAACGTTGACTATGTTTTCCACCCCTGTTCAAAAGCGTTTAAAACAGTAAAAGTAGGGGCTGTGAACTCACCTGTTGAGTTAAGTAACGTGTGAGTGCTAGCAAAGCCTAAAGCCCGAATGTAATCTAGTCGAAATCTCCTAACGCCTTAAACGTATGAGATTTAATAAGTATGTGGATGTCTAAGTCGACCATCCATGCTAGTGTTCATACAACCAAGTTATGTCCAAGTGTTAGTTCGATGTTCATGTTTGAAGTTTGAAAATGTATACGACTTGTTGGTAACTGTAACATCCTCTCCAATAGCCTGGTATTTTCTATTTATATTTGCGTATTTAATTGTGTTAAATAGTTTTTGCGATATAATTGTTTAATTGTGAAAGTTGGTGAAATAAGTCTCAGGACTTAAAGTGAATGATGAAATGTTGCTCGTTTTAAAATATTAAAGTTGACGGAACAATAAAATAAATTTCTTGTATTTGATGGTTAGGTTCCAGACAATAGATTTAGAGCGGGTATAAAATACCCACACTGTTAAATGGTTAAAAAGATGGGTCGATCATTTACTTGTTACTTTACCAATTCCTTTTCTAATCTTTCTCTCAAACAAAAACACATAAACCCTAAATTAAACTTTGGATTAAATCATCCACTTGAAAGGGGAATCGAAGTGTGATTCAAGCTAGTATCATCATCATCATCTAGCATAATCTTCTTGTTCATTTATAGATGGTAAGTATATGTATATTGCATAAGTTCATATTCCAATTATATGAAGATTTGATTAAATTCTTGGATGTTATTGTTGTTAATATAGGTTTGTAAAGCATTAGAAATAGGTTTTGATAAAGTTAGAAGCTAGTCACATGAGTATTCTGCATATTGATTCGTATTTTAGTTTTGGGTTTTGAAATTCTGGGTTGTGCCATGATCGAACTGAGTTTGCTGGGTTTTATGTTAAAGCCGATCGGCTATGCCAAAGCCGATCGGTTATACTGTAAAAGCCGAACGGCTTATTGTAGCCGATAGGCTTTGTTAGTTAAAAATCATATCAGAAATTGGACCTCGAATAAAAGTCTGAAAATTAACGGTGGAAGCCGATCGGCTATGGCTGAGCCGATCGGTTATGAGAACTAAGCCGATCGGCTATGGAGGTTGAAGCCGAACGGCTATGATCAAAAATAGAATTAAAATAGTTAGATCCTTTGAATTGTAATTGCTATGTATAACTATATTTGGAAACCAAATATACAAGATAATTAAGTTATGATCTAACTGTATTAGTGATTGTGTAATAGTATAAGTACTAGTGTAAAGTCGTTAGTTGTTTAAGTATTACTTATTAATGACAAGTTCTAACTTGTGTTGTTGCGTGATGTTTCAGATACCCCAAAGACTCAGTGATTAATAGCTGGGTGTGTTGACTGCAAAGGTATCGGTGAGTGGATTCAAAACTCATCGTTTGTCTTAGTTGTAATCATTTGATTACGACGGGTAAACGTAGACTTGATTATCGAGTTGATTAGTTGTTATTGTTGATCATATGCCTATATGTGCTTTGTGTGGCCTTCGGGCATTTTTGTTAATGAGGTCAACAAGTTGATGAACTGTTGGTTGGGCTAGTGAGTTGTTGTGTGAACGGTACAGGGATGTACTTCATTTGTTGTGTGTGCTGAACTGTACCTAAGTATGATAAACACTAGCTATCGGTCTCGTCCGTTATGGCCATACGGATATGTTTGGATAAGTGATCTTTGAGGAGCCGCCCGGGTTCTAAGGTTATCCCCGGATCCGCCGATCCTCATTAAGTTGTTGTTGATTGTTGTGGTTGCGAATACTTGTTGTAGTTAATTGGTTTAGCTAAGTTAAATGTTGAGTGTTGGATTTACTCACTTAGCTATGTGCTAATCCCTCGTTGTTACTTCCTGCAGACTTTTGTTATATGCATACGGGTGGGTAGCAGGAAGGTCAAACCTTGGAAGCATGGAATGTTTGATATTCAAGCTACTCTGATTATTTTTGTAACAACTCAGTTTAGTTCATATAATACCCCGTCATGCTAGACTTTTGAACAAGTGTTAAATCGTAGTAACTTAACCATCTAAACTGTTTTAATACTTTGGAATATTATGTAACCATGTCTTGCGTTTTATTTACTTACGCTTCCGTATTATCTATAATATTATTAGTATAGAATGAGGGGTGTTATAAATTGGTATCAGAGCATAGTTTTGGGATAATTGTTCATTGTTGAATGATCAATCCCAAAACCGGAGCATGATATATCAAACATTCTTTGGTATGGGATTAGTATTGTTTGATGGCAGTTAGTATTTAGATGCTAACGATTAACAAAAGTTTAAGTGTTGTGTTGAATTTCAGAAATGGCAGATAACGAACCACCGACCACCAACCCCAACAATGCCTCCAGGATTGTCGCTCCTCACTTAGAGACTAATACCGAGCAACACGATCATAATGGTACTTCTCAACCAACCGGACACCAATCTAACCGAGACGAGTATATTCATGAGATGGAAGACGAGTTGGTATTTCTTAGGGAATTCAAGAGGAAAGCTGAGGAAGCTGCGACTAGACAGTTATTTCAGCAAGCCCCAGTCTTTGGTTCTGGTTCATCCTCTCAAATGGAAAAGAAGTGTTCATACAAGACTTTTATGGCGAGTCGACCACCAGAATTTCAGGGAAGTAAAAACCCTACAGTAACGTTAAATTGGCTTAGGGATATGGAACGCAAGTTTGATGTGACTTGTTGTGAGGAGGAACTTAAGGTCAAATATGCGGTTCAATGCTTGAAGGACGAGGCTATGGTTTGGTGGGATTCCGTTACCGGACACATGATGCAACAACAAAAGGAATCTATTAATTGGTCTCAATTTCATCAGGCTGTGCGTAACCAATATTGTTCGGATTTTGATATTGCTAGGATTCGGAGAGAGTTTGTGAATCTTCGATTGAAGGATGACATGACTATTGATGAACTGATCTCGCAGTTTACGGATAAGCTTAGGTTTGTGCAACAATGGGTTCCGGATGAGAAAACGCAAATTGAACAATTCGTGGATACCTTACCGGATAACTATCGTACGGTTGTGAGATTGGCTAAGGATTTAACGCATGCATTCAATCTTGCAAGATCCGCCGATAGTGATTTAAGTGGTTTGCGATTATGGCAAGGAAGGGATACCAATTTTCAAAGAGCAAGAACTGAATCTTCGGGTAAGAATAAATCTAGGTGGTAAGGGAATCGGCAGGGTGGTAAGAAATTTGTTGGAAGAAGTGGTTCTTCAGGAAGTTCCAATAGTTCAAATTGGTGTAGTTCGTGTAGGTCTCGGCATGAGGGTCCGTGTACGGTTAAGACGAACAAATGTATAAAGTGTGGTGAATTAGGTCATGAGATAAAAAGTTGCCGTTATCTAAATTTTGTTTGTTGGACTTGTAAGAAAGAGGGGCATAGGGTTGGTCAATGTCCTGAGGCAAAGTCGACGGGGTCTGGTTCGGTTGGGAGTTCGGGATCTTCCGGTCAGAAAAGAAAGAACCCTCCTCCAGTAACTAGTAGGGCTTTCCAGATGACGGTTGATGAGGCCGTGCATACTGAAGATGTTATCACCGGTACATTTCTTATAAACTCTGTACCTGCACGTGTATTGTTTGATTCGGGTGCTAATTGTACTTTCATTTCTGTGCAATTTTGTGATAAGTTGAAATTAGCCCCTACTGTGATAACAAAGCCTATAGAAGTAGAAATAGTTAGTGGTAAGTTAGTTCCTGTTACCACCTCGGTGACTGGAGTTAATATTACTATTGATGATCATGTATTTCCTATTTCCTTCTTGTTGATGCCAATCCATAGTTTCGATGTAATAATTGGTATGGATTGGTTAAGCCATTATAAGGCTAGTATTGATTGTCATCGGAAGTTGGTTAGGATCCCAATCTCCGAAGGGTCATATGTTGTGGCTCGAGGAGAACGGGATGGTGTAGCTATTCCTTTGATTTCTTTGATGAAAGCTAGGAAGTCTTTGTCAAAAGGTTGTGAGTCATACCTAGCCTATGTAGTCGATGCCAAATTAGAAAGGAAAACTGTTTCGGATGTTCCTGTTGTTTGTAAGTACCCTGAAGTGTTTCCCGATGAATTGCCTGGGTTACCACCAGTTAGGGAAGTAGAATACAGAATTGATCTTGTTCCGGGTTCGTCGCCAATTGCTAAAGCTCCCTATAGGTTAGCTCCTTCTGAGATCCGTGAAATGATGAATCAAATTCAGGAGTTGTTGGATAAAGGTTTTATCAGACCTAGTTCCTCGCCGTGGGGTGCACCAGTATTATTCGTGAAAAAGAAAGACGGGACGTTGCGCATGTGTATTGATTATAGAGAGTTGAACAAGAGAACGGTAAAGAATAAGTATCCTCTTCCTAGAATAGATGACTTGTTTGACCAGTTACAGGGTTCTTCAGTGTATTCTAAAATTGATCTGAGGTCGGGTTATCATCAGGTTCGTGTTTGTGAAGAAGATATACTTAAAACTGCTTTCCGAACCAGGTACGGTCATTATGAATTTTTGGTTATGCCTTTTGGTTTGACGAATGCTCCAGCGGTATTTATGGATTTGATGAACCGTGTGTGTCGACCATTTTTAGATCAATTTGTTATTGTTTTCATTGATGATATACTTATTTATTCGAAATCTGAAACTGAGCATGCTAAGCATTTGAGATTGGTTCTTGAAACATTGAGACGGGAACAGTTGTATGCAAAGTTTTCCAAATGTGAATTCTGGATTCGAGAAGTTCATTTTTTGGGTCATATAATTTGTCGAGATGGTGTGAAAGTAGATCCATCAAAGATTTCAGCTGTGATGAATTGGAATGCGCCGAAATCTGTTTCTGAGATAAGAAGTTTCCTTGGGTTAGCGGGATATTATCGGAAATTTATTAAAGATTTCTCTAAGATAGCCGGTCCGTTAACTAAGTTAACCCGTAAAGAGGAGAAGTATGTTTGGACTGAGCAACAGGAACAAGCTTTTCAGACATTGAAACAATTGTTGTGTCAGACACCGATTTTAGCATTACCAGAAGGTACTGATGACTTTGTGGTTTATTGCGACGCTTCATATTCGGGTTTGGGTTGTGTTTTAATGCAAAGGGATAGAGTTATCGCTTATGCTTCGCGACAGTTGAAACCGCATGAGAAGAATTATCCTACGCATGATTTAGAACTCGCCGCAGTTGTTTTTGCCCTAAAACTTTGGAAACATTACTTATATGGGACTCGATGTGTTGTTTGCACCGATCACAAGAGTTTGCAGTATGTGTTCTCCCAGAAAGAATTGAACATGCGGCAGAGACGATGGTTGGAATTGATAAAAGATTATGACTGTGAAATTAGATACCATCCGGGCAAAGCTAATGTGGTAGCCGATGCTTTAAGTCGAAAGAATACTCCTGAACGAGCTTTCTATTTAAAAGTGAATGTTTCCTTGGATTTGATCGATCAAATTAAAGTTATGCAACTTGAGGCATTGAAGGATCAGAATTTGAAATCGGAAATCATGTTAAAACGCAAGGATGAATTAGTTGATGATTCAAGGGGATTAAAGACTTATCAGTCTCGTGTTTGGATTCCTTCCATTGGTGGTATTCGAGATTTGATTTTGAATGAAGCTCATAAGTCACGAATGTCTATTCATCCGGGTAGTACTCGAATGTATAATGATTTGAAACCGTTGTATTGGTGGCCAACGATGAAAACCGACATTGCAAAGTTTGTGGGATCTTGTCATATTTGTGCTCAGGTCAAAGCGGAACATCAAAAGCCGTATGGGTCGTTAAAACAGTTAGAAATACCCGAGTGGAAGTGGGATCACATAACTATGGATTTTGTGACTAAATTACCGCGTACTGCTCGAGGCAATGATATGATTTGGGTGATAGTGGATCGATTGACAAAAAGCGCACATTTTCTTGCTACGAGTGAGACAACATCGTTGACTAAACTTGCTCAGTTATATGTTAATGAAATCGTCTCCAGACATGGTATTCCCTTATCGATTGTGTCAGATAGAGATACTCGTTTTGCTTCTCGTTTTTGGCAAAGTCTACAACAAGAGTTGGGTTCACGGGTAAATCTTAGCACAGCTTATCATCCTCAGACAGATGGTCAGTCAGAACGTACGATTCAAACTCTAGAGGATATGCTTCGTGCTTGCATTCTGGAATATGGAGGTTCATGGGATTCACATCTTCCGTTGGTTGAATTTACTTATAACAATTCGTACCATTCTAGTATTGGAATGCCTCCGTATGAAATGTTGTATGGTCGTCGTTGTCGCACACCTACTTGTTGGTTAGAGGCAGGTGAGAAACAGTTTGCTGGACCCGACATTGTACAAATAACCGCTGACAAAGTTGCTATCGCACGTGAGAAGTTGAAAGCCGCAAGAGATAGGCAGAAACAGTATGCGGATCCTAAAAGACGACCGGTTGTATTTTCCGAAGGTGAATTAGTGTATCTTAAAGTTTCTCCGTGGAAAGGGGTGATTAGATTCGGAAAACGTGGAAAGTTGGCGCCTAGGTACATTGGTCCATTCAAGATTCGACAAGTTGTAAATGATCAGTCGATGGCATTGGATCTTCCTCCCGAACTCTCTGGTATTCATGACACGTTTAATGTATGTTACTTGAGAAAGTGTAATATCGAGGATCAGTCGCAAATTCTTCCGTTGAAAGATTTGAGGGTTGATCAAACTCAGAAATTGGTTGAAGAACCGGTTGAAATTGTTGATCGAAAGATTACCAAACTTAGGAAGAAACAAATTCCTATGGTGTTAGTTAAATGGAGACATAGTTTAGGTTCCAACCTAACATGGGAGAGCGAGGAGTCGATGAAATCCAGATATCCTGGATTGTTTGTTGATGTTGAGATTTCGGGGACGAAATCTCCTTAAGGAGGGGAGATTTGTAACATCCTCTCCAATAGCCTGGTATTTTCTATTTATATTTGCGTATTTAATTGTGTTAAATAGTTTTTGCGATATAATTGTTTAATTGTGAAAGTTGGTGAAATAAGTCTCAGGACTTAAAGTGAATGATGAAATGTTGCTCGTTTTAAAATATTAAAGTTGACGGAACAATAAAATAAATTTCTTGTATTTGATGGTTAGGTTCCAGACAATAGATTTAGAGCGGGTATAAAATACCCACACTGTTAAATGGTTAAAAAGATGGGTCGATCATTTACTTGTTACTTTACCAATTCCTTTTCTAATCTTTCTCTCAAACAAAAACACATAAACCCTAAATTAAACTTTGGATTAAATCATCCACTTGAAAGGGGAATCGAAGTGTGATTCAAGCTAGTATCATCATCATCATCTAGCATAATCTTCTTGTTCATTTATAGATGGTAAGTATATGTATATTGCATAAGTTCATATTCCAATTATATGAAGATTTGATTAAATTCTTGGATGTTATTGTTGTTAATATAGGTTTGTAAAGCATTAGAAATAGGTTTTGATAAAGTTAGAAGCTAGTCACATGAGTATTCTGCATATTGATTCGTATTTTAGTTTTGGGTTTTGAAATTCTGGGTTGTGCCATGATCGAACTGAGTTTGCTGGGTTTTATGTTAAAGCCGATCGGCTATGCCAAAGCCGATCGGTTATACTGTAAAAGCCGAACGGCTTATTGTAGCCGATAGGCTTTGTTAGTTAAAAATCATATCAGAAATTGGACCTCGAATAAAAGTCTGAAAATTAACGGTGGAAGCCGATCGGCTATGGCTGAGCCGATCGGTTATGAGAACTAAGCCGATCGGCTATGGAGGTTGAAGCCGAACGGCTATGATCAAAAATAGAATTAAAATAGTTAGATCCTTTGAATTGTAATTGCTATGTATAACTATATTTGGAAACCAAATATACAAGATAATTAAGTTATGATCTAACTGTATTAGTGATTGTGTAATAGTATAAGTACTAGTGTAAAGTCGTTAGTTGTTTAAGTATTACTTATTAATGACAAGTTCTAACTTGTGTTGTTGCGTGATGTTTCAGATACCCCAAAGACTCAGTGATTAATAGCTGGGTGTGTTGACTGCAAAGGTATCGGTGAGTGGATTCAAAACTCATCGTTTGTCTTAGTTGTAATCATTTGATTACGACGGGTAAACGTAGACTTGATTATCGAGTTGATTAGTTGTTATTGTTGATCATATGCCTATATGTGCTTTGTGTGGCCTTCGGGCATTTTTGTTAATGAGGTCAACAAGTTGATGAACTGTTGGTTGGGCTAGTGAGTTGTTGTGTGAACGGTACAGGGATGTACTTCATTTGTTGTGTGTGCTGAACTGTACCTAAGTATGATAAACACTAGCTATCGGTCTCGTCCGTTATGGCCATACGGATATGTTTGGATAAGTGATCTTTGAGGAGCCGCCCGGGTTCTAAGGTTATCCCCGGATCCGCCGATCCTCATTAAGTTGTTGTTGATTGTTGTGGTTGCGAATACTTGTTGTAGTTAATTGGTTTAGCTAAGTTAAATGTTGAGTGTTGGATTTACTCACTTAGCTATGTGCTAATCCCTCGTTGTTACTTCCTGCAGACTTTTGTTATATGCATACGGGTGGGTAGCAGGAAGGTCAAACCTTGGAAGCATGGAATGTTTGATATTCAAGCTACTCTGATTATTTTTGTAACAACTCAGTTTAGTTCATATAATACCCCGTCATGCTAGACTTTTGAACAAGTGTTAAATCGTAGTAACTTAACCATCTAAACTGTTTTAATACTTTGGAATATTATGTAACCATGTCTTGCGTTTTATTTACTTACGCTTTCGTATTATCTATAATATTATTAGTATATTCAAGTTCGAATCCAACAACCTACCTGGGAGGTGAATTCCTCAGGTGATGTGGTTGGGGTGTATTGGGCTGCAGACCTGACATTGCTCCTCAGGCCCAGCTGTGGACCGCGTGAGCCCAGTGGGCTCAGGGGGAGGATGTTACAAAAAAGTGCACTTTTTATGTAACACCCTCCCCCTGAGCCCACTGGGCTCACGCGGTCCACAGCTGGGCCTGAGGAGCAATGTTAATATAAACCCACTGGGCCAGGTCTGCAGCCCAATGCACCCCAACCACATCACCTATGGATTTCACCAATAGGTAGGTTGTTGAGTCTCGAACCTGAGACCCCTTTAATACTAAGTCTTACCACTTAGTAACACCAATTGAGCTGCACAGCTCAATTGGTGTTACTAAGTGGTAAGACTTAGTATTAAAGGGGTCTCAGGTTCGAGACTCAACAACCTACCTATTGGTGAAATCCATAGGTGATGTGGTTGGGGTGCATTGGGCTGCAGACCTGGCCCAGTGGGTTTATATTAACATTGCTCCTCAGGCCCAGCTGTGGACCGCGTGAGCCCAGTGGGCTCAGGGGGAGGGTGTTACAGTAACGGTGCGTAGTTATAACCTTTGAAAGCGTTTATCATTTTCATTCCTTTTGAGTTTCATAAAATACAGAATTGTGTACGGGGGTCCGAGGGCAGCGCCCCTGATAGCGGGGTCGAAGGGGTGGCAACCCCTGGTGGGGTCCAAGGGGCAAAGCCCCTGGTTAAAATTTTTATTTCTACTATATTGCTTAAGCGAAAACGCATTCGAAATTTCGTTTCGGGGTAAAATCAAGTGGTAAAAGACTTAGTGAGATCATGCGTTTTTGAGGGTCTGAAACCTGCGACGTTAAGTGCGACATTGCGTGCGACGTTATGTGCGACATAGACGCTTGTGTCGCTATATGCGACGTCAGGGTCTAGTGCGACGTAAGGGTCGACGTCGCTATGTGCGACTTCGCAATTTAATGCGACGTTGAGGGTGATGTCGCAGTATGCAACGTTGTGAAGTGTTCTTCGACATTGTGACTGATGAAGCCAGATGCGACATCGGGGTCTGATCGGACTCCGGTGGCCGGAAACATGTCCGGACGACTTCGTTTTGGCCCGAAACTTTTACCCAACCGTTATTTGGACATTTCTTAGTTATATAAACACCAAACATGCATAAAAGACCAAATATAAGTAGTTTCGAGAAAATGTCGGAAACTTACGCGTGTCGGTTTTAAAATCCGAAAAGGTAGAAATGTAGATCGTGATCCCGTGAATATTTTATTCCAAAGAAGCTAGGTGATTCGAGTCATTCTTGTATTAGTTTTTAGTGATTGTTGGTGGTTTTTAGAGAGAGAATTGAAAGAGAATAGAGGTAGAGAGAGAGAGAGTGAAAGTGAGAAGTGAGGTTGGTGGTGGGGTGGTGGAGCCGGTTTTGAACTTCCAAAAAGAGGAGGGGACTTTGTCCCAAATTTATGGTATTTTACCCGTGTTCGTTAAATGTTATACTATTTTAATTTGGTAACTTTTTAAATATGTATTCGAATTTATTTTTAGTTGAGATATTTTAGTTAAGTTATAAAAATTTAAAAGTTTATTTTGTTTCGTTTTGTCAGAAATGTTTCGAGTTGTTTTAGTTTGAGAAATACTTTGTAAATATTATCGACATAATATTTAATAGTTAATAACGTTATTTAATAATTTCGTTTTATTAAATAATTTTGTTCACCAACAGTCGTATATTTTTATCGCGTTTGTTCCAATCGTTTTGTACGTAATTATACAAGTTAAGTATTATGCAATACTACGCGTATTAACTAGTTGGCTTTGCTAGACTTACCTCTAAAATGGGTTGTGAATTCACTCAAAGTAGGGAATTAGCCTAAAAATGCGTGCAATTAACGTTTTTAATTATGTCGAAATTGCGGGGTGTTACAATTTGTATAGCGCCGGAAACATCACGAATGTGTGGAGTACGGAACGTGAAAGCTATGAAAGTCGTGGGCACAATCTGTTGTGGAATAATGTCCCAAACTATTTTATAAATGAAAACTCAGTGCTTTGATTAACTTTCTATCTATGATTATAAACCTCACTTTAACCTAACGCCTTTCGACCAATGAACGTGATTAAAACATTTTTATTAAGACGTAGCTAACCTTAAGTAAAGGTAATTAATTATCTGTGTTTGAAATAAACATGGTCTGGTTTTAAACCTGTGGAAATACCGTTTTCAATCAAAGTAGTGTACACAGTACATAAACTAGGAATTTATTGGGACTTTAAAGTAAGGGCTGGTTTATATCATAGATGGATAATTCCTGAACTTAAATACAAACTTAGCTTATAATTCCAAAGTGATCATTGTGTAATGAAGCAACGTAAATACCGTAAATCGACTTAATACATGGTATATCGTTGGAAGCACCATTGGTGTAGTACAACGTGGAAGTCATGAAAAGGCCGTTGGTACTATACTTTGTGAATTACCGGTTATTACAACCTCTGGACTTTACAAACCCATCGATAGAAAGTAATCAAGCACCAAACCAAGTCTTATACTTAAATGTTTTATTCAATTGAGTATCCATGTGGGGTTAAGAACGGTCGGACATCGAGTTAGTTTGCCACCTTATTCATGAACTCAGGATTTCCAATCCAGAAAGGGTCACTGTACCGTAACAGGACAGTGTTGTGGGCTGGGCAACCTACTCCGATCAGAATCACGATAGCCTAGTTACTCAGTGACATACTGATTGAGAAATCAATCAGTAGGGAGCTAGTGCTTATCCCACACATACTTAAAACAAATAAAATACAAATCTTTAGAGACGTTTTCATATCATAAACTAAACATCATCCCAATGTTTGGCTAACGAACTCACAACAAACACTCCCTCTATCCTGACTGCTATCCGTTTATTTTATCTTCTTTTTATTATTGCTTATTAGTTTAATCATAAAAACAAAACCAAACCACTCCCAACTATTTTAAAACTCCCTCACTAATTAGAAACGGACACCCTAGACTACTCAGATCCACAATACAGTTGGTTTTGAAGAACGACCCTAGGTCATACTTGCTGCTATACAACCCTTAGGCCACATAGCACAAGTAAAACTTAGGCCCCACACTTATAAATATTAAAACCCACTTGTGCTGCCGCTGACGGACGGTCCGACGACAGGGTAAAACCTGATCGACCGTTGGCGGTGCACCAAACAACATGAATAATCAGCAATATATGGGATTCAACTATAAACCTATAAAATACAAACAATACTTCACTTGATTGTATGAACCTCTTGCTCGGAAGCAATCCGGAACACACAACCATTACCCATTTAACCCTCATATCACTCATCTTTGCTTTCTAGGCAAATATACGATTCAATGCTTGATTATAAGTGTCACGTCTTTTGATCACCTATCATGTAACACATCAATGTAATAACACATTTAGCAACTCATAGTCCTCATAATTCACTTATCATCATCCACAACCCCTTATCCCTTTTTCATGATCATATTAACTTCTAATATTTCATTACTTAACTCACCACTTTGTTTACATCAACAATCTCACTTTTCATAATCATCTTGACTCAATTATATGATCACTTACATTATCACTTTGATTATGATCAAACATCATTAAATCATCATGATACTACTCTTTCCAACTATAATTTAAGTTAAGTTATCACTAATTCATAATAACTCATAGCCACTTTCAATTAAACTAGACCATAACTAATTTCATAGTTTGGTTACTCATATTTCCACCTTAATCATCATCAAAATATCATATGAACTCTTCTAACTGGTATTTAAGATGGATTATCACTCATTTACATGAATTTAAGCTAGTTCATCAAAACCCCCATGAACACAATTCCAAATTCATAACATTTAGCTTGTATTAGTGTTAGCAACAATCACTAATAAGCTTTACTACCATCAATTCAACATAATTAACATCTAATTTCATATTAATTCAACTAGTTCTTCATAACTTCCACAAAACTCATTTTTAGGTCATAGAGATGAAGAACACATACATACCTTTGATTAAGAAGAATCAAGTGATGAGGAATTTGATGTTTCTAGCTTCAATTTAATGTTTTGGAATGATTTTGGTAATGATTATTGGCTCCTGCGATTTCTTTCTTTCTAGTTTTGCCTCTGGAACTCTTTAGAATGAGTATAGATATGTACGTACGTGTATGCATAAGATACAGATGTGTTTATTTTATTCCCCTCAATTTCTATAGTCTAGAACTTAAAAACCGGTCACAGTTATTATAATTTTATATCACTTATAATAATAATAACTTAAAATAATTATTTTTACCTTTACCAAATAATACTTTAAATTTTGGGGTGTTATAGAGTTACCCCTCTATTGCGATGGAAAAAAAAACATGTAAATTAGGGGTGAGCATTCGTATCTGAATTTTGGATCCCGTACTCGTACCGTACCGGTAATGTACCGAACCGATACCAACCGACTTCAAACGGTCCGGTATTCGGTACTCACTTTAGGGCCAAAAAGATAACCGTTACCAACCGGTTCGGTACCGGTATTTCCCATTTTTCTCTCTTTGGTATCATATCCGAAATATACATGTTTTTCTTTGTTATAGGTCACTAGGTTCTTTCTATAATCTAAAAAAATTATTTGAAACATCATTTTTATGATCATATGATATGTGTATGAATAAAAAAATGATATTTTTTTGGGTGATTAAGAAGTATAAAATCAGAGTTTGACCCCACGTATGAATACAATTGTAGTTTATAGAAGTATAATAGCTAGTATTCTTGCTCACACAAACAATCACGTTTTTAGCACCCTAGTCAAATCGAATTTTCAAATATATTGCTTGTTAATATAAAGTTAAGGATCGTGACTTGTGTCATTACCGAATTACTTAACATGGTACGATAACGTTGTTATATATATATATATATATATATATATATATATATATATATATATATATATATGTTTTTCTTCGTCACTGTCTATCTATGGCACTTAATGATGATTTTTTTTATTTGAGATTAATTGATATTTATCTTCTTTGAATTTTATAGAGTACAAAATATGTAGATATATTTACTTATTATTTTAAATATTTATTATATTAAATAAATAATTATTCTGGCCTTCAATAATATTTATATATTTCTATTAATGTGCTAAATGTATCTTATTAGCTATATATGTTTTAAACAAATAACTAGAAGTTAATACATAAGTTACAAATTTATTTGAAAAAAATAATAAAAAAATCAAAAGCTATAAACACTTGGTATATGAATTTTTAGAAAGTTAAATAGTTAAAGTTTGAGCTAGATTGTAAATTGATCCACACTTAAAAAGTAACAAATAAATTTAATCGAAGTTATTAACAAAAGAAAAACAACTACATATATTTAAGGTACATAAACGCATTAAGTTATAGTATGAATTATGCAAGTGAAATATGGATAAAGAAAATGATGAATTACTATCACAAAATTTTGAATAAAAATAAAAGTAAAAATGGTTACTCATTGATACATCATACATGACTCGCTTAGAGAACCCAAAACAATTGCAAATCAATTGTATCGAACTATTGATACATTATTATATCATTATGTACTTTAACAAAGGTAAAGATCATTTTCCCTTAAGATTCGAGAAAAACAATATAACCAATAGTAAAATCAATTATTTAAGTAATTATGTTTCTTACATAGAAACCTAGAAGATTCAAATTTGATGAGTCAATTTTAACGATTAGTCATGCTGACAAAAATTACGCAATTTTTAAACTTTTATAAGTTTAACTAAGATCGAGCGACCTATATAAGTTTTACTCTCGAGCATTAAAAAAATGCATATATTTAGAACTCCGCCGCAACACGCGGGTTAAAAAAACTCGTTAAAACACATATGTAAAAACCTATAGCAAGTTAGTAAGTGAGTAAGATCTTTAATATCTCGAGCCGATATTACAAACCGACTTTGTAAAAATAAGAACGAATTTGGATTTGATCTCGATTCTTAACTTAGGCTAATACCATAAAATGATATCTAAGTTCGTCAATTTTTTTCTCTCCACTGCAAACTTCTGTTTTGATATAAAATTGACGCAATTAATATAACTTCGTATTCTTTTGTTTAAAAAACGAATATATCTAACTTTCGAGTAATGTTTGGTATTTTTTAAAAATGTGGCAAATTTGCAAAATGGATAATCAATGAATTTCATTTATTCTTTCTTCGTCCACCACTATAATTATATATCTTTCCTTTTTTCTCTAATGAAGTCAATAGGGATAAGGGTAACAATTCGGGTTGTTGACCAATTCAAGTTATTGGGTTGGCGGGTCAGAACTAGTCGACTCAAACTCGACCTAATTTTTCAATCATCTTGAGTATTTCAACCCAATTCAAAACCTGCTAACTCAGACCTGACCAAAGTAACTCGTTTATCTGATCAGGTCAACAAATTTTTAGGTCGGTTTCAACTAATAGGTTAATTTCGGGTCAAATGATTATGTGGGTCAATCTTTAAATTTATGCTTCATACTAATAAGCATAAATTAAAATAAAACATTTGAACTTTTAACTACAAATTGGGTTGTGAGGTCAATCCAAAAACTCTATCTAATGATTCAAACCCGACCTAAAAAATTAGCAGGTTAGCGGGTTTCGAGTTCACGAGTCAAAAAACTAATCCAACTTGCTTATTAGTTCACGAGTCAAAAAACTAATCCAACTTGCTTATTATTGAGTCGAGTCATGTCGTGTTTCGGATCGTGTCGAAAATTGCCGACACTAGTTAAGGAATGATACTAAAATAGTAATAGTAATAGTAATGGTGATGAAAATACGAAACAATTTAAAAAAAAAAAGAAAGGGAATAATTATAAGATGGGTAAAAAGTATAGGTGTCGAATTAATGGGCTCAAAGGGTTTCCTATGAGTGTCTCTCTATCATGCTATGATGGCTCGAAAAACCCTAATTTTCTTGTCGCCTTTGATGTGATCTTCATTCTCTTCATATATGGTATAGATCAATTACCGCATATGTCATTTTTCATCTCCTTTGTGAGTTTACATCTTTCTTTTGAAGGATTTGTAACCTCTTCTTTTTGTCAAACCTACCGAAAAGATTGGTTATGAGTTCAAAGTTTGGGATCCTAAAATCATCAAAATGAAGTGCTTGCTTAATCTCTCTATGTTTATCTTAAGATATTTTTGCAACCAGATCTGGATCTTTGGAAAGATAAGGAGTTGGTTTGTTTAGTATCTTCAAAGGCATCTTTAAAGCCCCTTTCACAATGGAGTCCAACATTTGAACGATTCACTTATTCGAATTCCCACGCATTATTAAGGTGATATTTAGGTGCGTGGTTGTTTTTCCTATGATGTATAGAGCGACAAAGTCATGCCAAATATGTGCAAGAGCCTCTTCCGAACCTTGGATATTTTTGATTATGAATTCAACTTCTCGACGGTAGTTTGAGTTAATTTTATGCATTCTTTATGTTTTTCTCTTATTGTCTCTTTAGAGTTGTATCTAGTATCTACTATTGTAATCCAGGGTTTACTATTCCATTTGTATTTACCTCAATGATGAGGAGTGATTACCAAAATAAATAAATTTCAGGTTTCGACTTTTTGTTAAAAAAATTAAATTGTTTTTTTAATGGGCTCAAAGCATAAAACTAAAATAGTATATACTCCCTCGATCTCAAATTTATTATAACTAGATAAAAAATATAATATTCATTATACTTCTTTTTGATAAAATTATTACTCCGTATTATTCTGAACTTTTTGCATACATGTTTACATCATACTTACATATTAAAGGTAATCAAGTAAATTTATTTAATTATTATGTTGTGGATAATTAAATTGGAACAATCAAAACACCTTACTGAGTAAATTTGGACAAAGGATTAGGAATAACATAGATATTGAAAATTGACCTTTATGCCCTTGAAATGTTCTTTCACTAATTTATAATCTAGTAATTTATTTGACTTTGATTACCTAACTCTTACCGGTTCCGGTTCACAAGTGCCTCCAAATCCCTAA
Organism: Helichrysum umbraculigerum; assembly: GCA_949592205.1. Classification (NCBI taxonomy): domain Eukaryota; kingdom Viridiplantae; phylum Streptophyta; class Magnoliopsida; order Asterales; family Asteraceae; genus Helichrysum; species Helichrysum umbraculigerum. The sequence goes on along the minus strand of CATIUR010000003.1, from coordinate 20,878,641 downwards.
TCACTTCATCACCAAATTTGTAGGGTTTGCAATCAAAGTTACAGTAAGTCAGTAACTTTAAATTTTTTTTTAATTGAACCAGAGTTACAACATACGTAACTAAATCCCCAAGGGCGAAAAAGTTACAAGGGCAAAAACGTCAATACACAACAGTATCCGTGTGAGAGTGGTAAGAGCACACGGAGTGGTGACGGCCTAAACACAGTGTTCTGAGTGAGAATTTTGTGGTGAGGATTTTGTGGAGTGGTAACAGTGTTCTGGACAGTGTTCTCAAAACTTATTTTTGTTTTTATATTTATCGTTTGTGTGGGGAAAATTTAAAAAAAATGAGAACATTGTATGGAACAACATCTCATTTTAGACACTGATTAATGAACATTGACGAGAACACTGACGAGAACACCGAGACGGAATGGAAGAACACTGTGTTAGATGGAGAATTTTGTGAGAACACCATCCACTCCCTATGCTCTAACACCCGTATCGATATATCACGATCACGTCCCCAAACGATATAGGGCCGGTTTGACTTTCATCATTTCCAGCAAAAAAAACCTTTTAATTATTTTTTTCTTTTTAAAGGAAAAAAAAGATTACAAACCCTTTTCATTTCGCATCATCTTTTTAGTTTTACATAAATCAAATATTTCACAAAAATCACATTTATTAGTTTAAAAATAAAAAGAAAATCATAAATTCCTGCAATTCAATTGTAACATAATCAAAATGGGTTCTCTTCAGTTTCACAATCCACTTCTCACATCATCATCATCAAGTTCATACCTTTTTTCAAGAACCCAACTTCAAAATAAGTGTTCTTTCAATTTAAACACCAAAAATGGTTTTGGTTTCAACAATTTGGTATCTTCTGTCTATCAAAACCGATTTGTACCCTGTTCAATCTCCAAAACGACATCGTTTCCACAGGTTTTATTACTCCGCTGATTTTATTATTTTTATTATTATATGAGTTTGTGTTTTGTAATGATGAATTGATTAATGTATATTGGGTGTATAGTTGATTGAGTCATTGATTGAAAGAAAGAATTTGACAGAAGCAGAGGCTGAGGAATCACTTGATTTTTTGTTGCATGATGCAAATGAAGCATTGATTAGTGCTTTTCTTGTTCTTTTGAGAGCCAAGGGTGAAACTTATGAAGAAGTAAGATATAATTTTTTTATAATTATTTTTCTTTTTTTCTGTTTGACAATTTAGTTTGATGACTTGACTGCACAGTGGCTGTCTTATAGTGCTGAAAATTTACTGCATGTTTGCTGTTTTTTACTCTTTTGTATGCTGTATTTCAGTGCAAGTATGCTATATTTAAGTTTCTATTTTTTGCTGTTAATTTTGCAACATATTTGCGGAAAAGTGCGTCAATCGGTTAAACAGGTCCAGGTCCCCGTCAACCGGCAGGGTATCTAAAACCCGGGTTTTAAAACCTTGGTTGCTAGTGTTGTGATGCAACTGAACTTTTTCCTCTCTAATTTATGGAAGGATTTACTAATTCAATTACATACTAGTAGATACATACTTATAATTGGTTGTGTAGATTAATTAGGACGTTGTTAGTGCAAGGATATTATTCATTGGTTGTGTGAGAGAATACTTAGGAAGTAGTTAGTGTTTTGTCCTAATAGTAGTAAATACAAATACTAGAGAGTTAGCTGTTAAGTATAGCCCTTAGGGCTATTGTTAGCATTTTCCTTTATAGGATTGAGTAGTTTGACCATATATAGGTCAACGCACACCGAATTTGAACTAACAAATCTTATTGAAACTAATACTAAGTTCATTGTTGAGGCAAGAGACTAGATGATATGTTGCCCATGGTGTATTATGAATGAAATGTTGTTTTTAGCCAATGTGTATCCACTTCAGCTGAAGTATGAAGTACCATACTAATATTTCGAAGAATGCACAACAATTTATTTATTTTCATTTTATTTACTTTATAAAACCAAAAGTGTGTATCTTGACTTGCATAGTTGCATGTGGGTTCCCCATACTCCCACCTTTATTCGACTACTTTTTATTAATATTGCGAGTGCTCATTGATTGATTTGAATCACGAGTGGTGCAGGTGGTGGGATTGGCGAGAGCCATGATCAAACTTTGTAAAAAGGTAGAAGGGTTAGGTGATGCGGTGGACATAGTTGGAACTGGCGGTGATGGTGCAAACACTGTAAATATCTCTACTGGATCATCCATATTAGCAGCTGCTTGTGGAGCAAGAGTTGCAAAGGTGGCATACTGTTTGAGCTTGTAATAAAGATGGCAGTTTATGGTTTATTGTTAATGGATCAAATGGGTTACGCCAAAAGATTTAACAAAGAGAATAGGGGTCAAAGTGTCAAACGGATCCAACGTCATGAGAAGTGTATTCGAATTAATAAAATCTCTAAAATCCATTATTTATTGAACTTTGCTTATTTTTATGTAGAAATATAGAAGTTTTAATTATAATATGTAAAAAATCGATAAAAATAAAGTCTTCGTGGGCCAGACCCATTTTGATATGCACTTAAGTTTACCTGTTTGACCCATTACCCTACCTGCCTGAACGCCTTTTTTACCACCTTCACATTTTTTGTTTGTCTTTGAGTCTGTTCCAGTAAGATTATGTAACCTTGTGATTATAATGATTAAAATTATGTGTTGCAGCAAGGAAATAGGTCAAGCTCGTCTGCATGTGGAAGTGCCGATGTACTAGAAGAATTGGGTGTTGCGATTGAATTAGACCCTGAGGTTTGTTGATTAATTTAGGTTGTTCAACTTGCATTTTATGTGTTGGTACCACCATGCTATTCAATGTTCCTTTAAGCTTATGATTTAGAAATTTAACTCTATATAGTTTTGAATTTGAGTTCTATATTAGACATATTTTTATTCTACTTTGATATATATTATATTAGGGGGTCAAAAGGTGTGTAGAAAAGGCAGGAATCGGTTTTATGATGTCTCCGGTTTACCACCCTGCTATGCAAATTGTTAGACCTGTGAGAAAGCAACTCAAAGTGAAAACCGTATTCAACATCCTCGGTCCTATGTTAAATCCAGCACGTGTGCCTTTTGCGGTTGTTGGTGTCTACAAGGAAGACCTAGTAAGTTTTATTACATATGATGTACTAGAGCTTTCCGGTTTTTTCGAAAGAGTTATGGTGTATAGAGGTGGTATGATGGGCGGGTAACAGGTCAAAAAGTGTTCGGGTTGAAACGGGTCATCTTTTTAGTATTAGTTGGGTAACAATTATAAAAGGATTTGGGTTGAAACTGTTCGTATTTAATAAGGGTTGCAGCGCATCGGGTTCAGATGACTTGCAAACTCTTTTAGTCCAATTTTTGAAGATATTCTTATGTGTGTTAATTCTGATACAGAAATAAGTTTATATAACAAGAATGGTCTGATTCTTTTGATATAAACACTTTAGGAGATCATATGCATTAGATATAGACTTTGTGTAGCTTATAATCTGTTTGGCATGTTTCCCTTTTAGTCTAGGGGTTTTATTTGACCCATTTGAGACAAAAAGACAACCTAAATTGACGAATATATAAGTAAATGGGTCGAAATTGCGACCTATTATTTGTTTACAAAAGGGAACATTTCTTTTCCCTGTTATAATATGAAGAAATCTGGCCTTCACTCACCTATGTCATCTTTTGGTTGGTGAATTTGGTGACAACCCTTGTATGATTAATCTTTAATTGGTATTTGTTGATTATATTTAAATTTGTATAGGTTCATAAAATGGCAAATGCACTTCAACGATTTGGCATGAAAAGAGCACTCGTCGTCCATTCTGAAGGCTTGGATGAAATGAGTCCTCTTGGTAAGATCTTCTTTGTGTTCTTATTTCTAAGTTTTTCAAAGTTACAAGCATTTAAACATGATACTTGCCACTTTTTTTGAACCATCAATATACTTCCAAGATACAAAAGAAAATAAATAAACCACTCTTTTTGTTTTTCTTTGAGCCATATATTGATTATCTAATCTGCGTCGTATTCTAGGGCCGGGGCTGGTCCTTGATGTTACCCAAAATTCAATCAAGAAGTTCTCATTCGATCCATGTAAGCCTCTTTAACATTTTTTCCAGATCATTTACTGATATGAAATATGATTATATATGGTAAGTGTCGAGACTATTGATCCTACATCAAGGGATCACTCGTATGTGATAAATATAGCGGTGGAGAAATGAATGGGTCTGGTGACATTCCACATAACGGGATTACACTCAAAATGGGTTATTTTCTGGCCTGGTTTGGTTGATCTTAAAATCATATATACTCTGTCCAAAACTTCAAATTGTTCATCAACAATTAGTGTGTCAATTATGATACTATAATATATTTCTATATCAATCGTTTAATCGGTTCGATAATATCATTTAGGAGGTTTTATGCATTTAAAATAGTCAAATATACTTTTAGTAACTTTCGTATTTCGATGCGTTTAATCATCTCCCATTAAGCTAGATTTTATTTACTTTACCAGTTTGACCCAAACATAACAAGACCCATTGATATTGACTAAAAGTTGATTTTTCAGTAGACCCAAAAAGTTTTACGGTATCCTAGAACTTATTCAACTATATGTAATTATATGGCGCAGAATCCTACCTTTTGTTTCGATGATGATTTAACTAACTCAAGATTTTTGTTCGACAGTGGATTTTGGGATGCCACGTTGCACGGTAGATGACTTGCGTGGTGGAGATTCCAAATATAATGCAGAAATGTTAAGGCGTGTATTAGCAGGAGAAAAAGGATCTATTGCTGATGCATTTGTAAGTCTTCTTGTTGCTAAGTTCAAACGTATCCCATGTTTGTGTTCATGTGATAATAGTTCAAAGTTTAACCAGCCAGCCCTCGGTTGCACATCAGTTTTTAGTCTAGAGGTGGCAAAATGGGCGGTTTGGGTAACAGGTTAAAATGGGTAAGTTTTGGTATGACTTGAAATGGGTTGACCCGAAACGCTTTCATCCAGAATTATCGTTTTGATATCAAACAATTACCGTGTTGAATTGGATTACGAAAAGTATATTACGGAGTATTTGATTTTGGAGGTTTTGTACATTAAAGTTGCACTTTGCTCATCTAACACGTTTATTATAACCGCTCGACTACTACTGTGATGTAATAAAATCCAAAACCCATTAACTAGTAAATGTAATGCCAAAGAACCACATGAGAACCAAGTTAATAAACGCTAAACAATAAGCAACTGCGAATAGCAGACTCTTACGGAGTATATGCATTTGTTGAAATGCAGTTCGTACCCAAGGTATTCAGTTCTTTCATCTGATCAAGCTTGCAAATAGAAACAGCCTCATTGTCTGCTAAAAATAGAGTTAAATATTAGCCCTTCAAGAGATAAAGTAAAGCCCAAGCAACATATCAGAAACTTAAAGATAGAAACAATCAAAGTATCAAACCATGTGTAATTTTAGTTATTAGAAGTAAAAAGCAGTTATATAGGATTTTAAAGAGATGATTAAACCTGGTTAGATAGAATACCTTGGCCACTACTATCAATGTAAATGGTGGGTGTAACCTGATAGATAATACATTTCTGTTATTCAAAAAGATACTGCAAAGCTATATTGGACACCACAAGTTTCAAAAATGACAGAAGGGGTAATCAGAATAATATTAATATGAAACAAATAATATGGCATTATTTGATTTTATTATGTTGCAGCAGTTTTACCCTAACACTAGTTTTAATCATAAAATGAAAATTCGTGAAAAACCTTGCATTACAAAGTGAAACTAGACTATCTATTAACAAGAAGGTGTTTTCAGGCTCTCAACGCGGCGGCCGCCTTGTTGGTCAGTGGGTGTGTGGACAGTTTACGGGAAGGAGTAGTTGTGGCCCGTGAAACGTTAGAATCTGGAAGGGCGATCAAAACTCTCGATTCCTGGATAGATATCTCCCAGAACTCCCAGGTAAGTTACTCTATGTTCTTTAAAGTTGGTAACTTTTAGAGATGGCAAAATGGATGGGTCAGGTGTGCGCGCTGTGTAATGGGTCTAAACCGGTAATCAGGGGCGGAGCTAGGAAATTCAGATGGAGGGGGCGAAAAACATTGATTTTTATTTCTTTTATAGTTTTGTGGGGGCGAAATTTTTAAAATGTCATTAATACCTTAAAAATTTTTCTTCTTTACGTGATTTAAAAATTCTTGTGGTGGCTGCCTATGCTGCCCCCGCCTTGTCTCCGCCCCTACCGCTAATATTATATATGTGTTGAGACGTGTTAGCCTGGACGGGCACACTTTTGTCCAACATTTGAAGTTATATTATTTTATTATAAATTAAATATATAAAGTAAGATGATTTTAGAGGTTTTATTATTGGAGTAACAGCAATACTCATCGGGCAATTTAAGACTCGTTTGTCCTGTTTCCCTTTAAGTTAATTCTTTTTTACTCGTTTGACCAGCTAGAGATAAAAATAACCCAAATCGACTCACTCAATGGGTCGACATTGTCACCTATAGAATTTGCGTTGTTTACAGTTACGTGTTGCACTATCCCTTTATTCATTTTTGCAGAAAGTTGAAGTGATGGCATGAATTTCAGTTAACCAATAATGATGTTGAAGGTGCAGCGTTGTTGTAGATTCAATTGCAGGAGGTTTGACAATACATAAAATAATCCCCAAATCAGTTTCTGCAAGTTTTTTTTTTTTTTCCTTAAGAGTTTATGATGTGGCTTAAGCCATGTTCATGGGGAATCCTTATTCCAGAAAATCATAGAAAAATTTTGTGACTTTATCTTATATGTTTTTTCTTTTATGGAACAAAATCATACAATTTTGCTATTGGCTTGATCTTTTTGTTCCTTAACCTTTGGCATGGTACCAATGTGCATTTTGCCAATGATCTCCGTCAGTTGTTACTTGTTAGTATTAATTTTCACTTGATTTAACGCTATAATTACAGCTCAAGAAATTGTTTACTCCGTAAATGCGTTGTTAGAGACCCATGATCGTAACATCTTCCATTTTCAACGACTTTTCATATTTTGGTTTTTACTATTTTTTCCTTTCCATCACTTTTTATCTACTATCAATTGCTACGAACAACTTTCAGCATTCTAAATATTTCTCACCGGAAAATTCTACATCATGCATTTAATTTACTACATGAAGCACTAAACGAAACAAAAATGATGAATGTTGTATCTCCGAATTGAAGACCCCAAGAGGGCAAGACCGACCGAGAAATGTCCACAATGGGACCATGAAGAACCGAGCTTCATTTTTGAAGTAACCCTGAAGCCACAGCGGGCAATCTTATGTGTTTTCTTAATTACTACTCCGTAGAAGATATTTCATAACACTATCAACTTTAATGGAAATGTAAAATACTATAAGAGAGATATATTGCATTTATTGAACAATTTCCTTAGTAATTCAAAATTATAATTAATACATTAACGATTTGCGTTTAATTCACCATAACTTTCCATTTATTTGTTATGTATTCATTGAAAATTTTGATTATAAAAGAAATATTAAGTTCAAATAATGCATTATATTTCTCTTATTGACTGTCATTATCATTTCTCCATAAAATTAATCTATTGATCTGCATCATGTAATCATAATTTATGCTTTTCATCTTGATTTAAATTCGTCCGGTAATCAATTTCTATGCGCTATAAAATATAAATAACCAATCAATATTATAAAAATATCTTATTATAGCAACTTTTTTTTTTGAAAGGCAGTTTGGAATCACTTACGGGCCACTTAGGCCCACCCGATCATCTCACCATAATGCACCCTCGAGAAGAAAGCCCAGCTTCGTCCCCGGCCCAAGTGCCGATAGATCTGGTTGCCGAAGTGGGTAAAACTCCTCACCCCGGAGCCCAGAGGCCCAAGGGATTTTCATGCACCGAGTAGGGTTTGAACCCTGTACCTGCAGCATAAATGCCTGGTAGCTCTGCCCACGTGAGCCAGTCTCAAGTGCTTATTATAGCAACTCATAACCGAAATTTAAAAACAATCCTATGAAAGGAAACTTTGCATCTTCATCTTCATCATCATTTGAATAACCAAATAAAGTAAGATGAACACAATTATTTTTGACAAGACGTATAATAATAATAATAATAATAATAAAATAAATAAATGATTAAGTACTACTATTAAACAGGGTATTCACATGCAAAAGCACATATCCCAAACGGTCAAACACATCACTCTCACACTCTAGTTTAGCTACATTCCAACTACCTTTACTCTCTTTCCCGCGGGTCATAACTCGCCGTCGTTCGCCGCCGCAGACCTATTCCTCACCGCCTGAGAATAGTCAACCATCTCAACATTCCGGTGTCACATGTGAAATGCTCACTGAATTCGTACCGTGTTTCCAAAGAAACGAATTATAATTAATCATCAGTGAAATCAAAAACCCTAACTTTCCCCCCTTTCTTCTAAAATTGTGTTTGATTTAGCTTCTAATAGTGAATTCGGAAGTAAACTGGTATTATATTGCTTAATTTTGTCAATTTCGTTTATAATTTCTACTCTTTTTTTCATGTTAAATTGTTAATTATATTTTGGTTGATGTTCCCGGACGGTATTGGGCCCTAACCCGCTGAAGGCGGTATGGGATGTTACTTTATTTAGATTCAAATTAAGCTCATTTTGACTTAAGGGTGAAAATAAACATTCAATTTAAGCTACATTTAAGAAAACATCTAAACATTCATATAAAAAGGTGATATGTGTATATAAACATGTTATATGTTAGATTATATATAATGTTCATGTTTATATAAAAGAAGTTAAGTTTAACGGCTAAATAATGACTTGGATGTATGAAAAGAATTCAATGGCTAAAACGGGACAAATATGTGTTAAGGCAGCTGCTACTCGCTAACGATTATTGATCCAAAGTGTTTATCTACTTCTTTCATTGGATACAACATACCCTTATGAGGTAAGTCATTTTGGTGAGATGGTCGATTTTGTATTTCGTTCAGATTTATGCTATTATTAGTAGAACTTCCTATGGGTTCAATCAAAGTTTTTTTTTTTTTTTAAGTTCCTGCTAAAATCTCTGTTTGAAAGATGCTAACCAATTTCATAATGTCTAAATGCCTTCTACAGTTAGTCAAATAATATGGATGCACATATATAAGTTACTTAGAGGTACTCTTCCTACAGGCATGGATGCTAATGCTAATACTATTGTCGATCGGGATAGAAGGTCCGATGAGAATTGGATCTCTAGTGGGACCAGCGTGTTAGATCAAGAACAGTCACTTGATGATGCAAGCTTTTGTTCAACATCACCAGTTTGTGCAGCACCTATAGTTAGGCAATTCTGGAAAGCTGGAGTTTATAATGATGAGTTTACTCCTAAATCTGCAACTCAATGTATTCTGAAATCTTAATGTTGTAATTTAATAATTAATTTCTAGAGGTGGCAAATGAGATGGTTAGGCTGTGGTTTGATGACGGGTCAAAAGTGGGTTGGTGTTGAAACAGGTTTTAAGTGTTGATTATTAAAGCGATTAATGTCCATTTTGTCCATACTTTCAGATTTACAGCATTAAATATTATTACTTAAAATTTGTTACTACAATGATAATCTAAAATTATTTATTTATTTCATTTTTCTAATAATAAAAAACGATTCAGGAGGTTTTATGCATTGTAAGTACAATATGCATGACTTTCAACCTGTTTACTCCCCCATTTCTGTTTAGCATTTTTTTGCTTAGTGTCTTCAAGTGACTTGTATGATACGTTTTTTTTCTTCTTCTCAGTTTTATTCTAATTATATGCTTATGTGATTCACAGCTGGTTCAACTTATCTACATATACACCCAAGATTCCTTCACTCTAATGCTACTTCTCACAAATGGGTTTTTGGTGGTGTGTTTTGCTTCACCTCTCTATATAAAGTATATATTGTAGTGCCATATATTTTAACAACTTACAACACACGTTGGATTCATACGTGTTTCTTGCAGCTGTAGCAGAGCTTATTGACAATGCTGTGGACGAGGTAATATGACCACAGCTGATTATCACACTTTTTTATGAGGTTATATTACTATTTATAATTCACTTTGTACCATAGTTTACTGGTACGTTTGCTACTTTTTATGTGGGGCTAAGTGTTTTAAAATGTATCAAACTTTACCCATAGATCTACTGTATGAGTGTATGCATCCAAATTTAAAGTTTCTATTGTATGTGTCAAACCTTACATTATTGTTGTTGTATGTATCTGATGACCGGTTCATCATGTAAATGGTATTTCTTGCTGACATGGCTGCCATATAAGTTGCCGCATAACTAGTTTACAAGTAATAAGAGGTGATATACATACAATAACAATGATTGAAAGTTTAGTACATAGTTTTCTGTGAAGTTCAATGCATTTGTATGACACTTACCCTTTTATGTATTAAGTGACATTTACGTTTTACACAAATCTGTTAGAAAAAATGAATACTTTTATATTTGCTTCATTATTGTGTAGATACAAAACGGAGCAACCTTTGTAAATATAGATAAAACTATAAACCCGAGAAGCGGGACTGCGGCATTGTTAATTCAAGGTAGCATATCTTCTACCCTACTCACAAGTGTTTAAGACTTCCTATTTGGCATTTTCCTTTCCATTCACGAAGTTTAAGAGAGGGTAAATTACAGCTGTATCCAACTTTACCATGGCTATTGTGCGTATCGAACAAAAAGTGTTCTAATGTATGTATTAAACTTCCAAAAACTTGCTATTGTATATACTTGGTGATCTCTTACATGGGTGACCAGATTCTTAAATGACGTGGTGGCCATATACGATGCTCGTCATCTACCACGTCATCTTAATCGGTGCCACGTCATCATAACCGGTGCCAAGTCACTGGTTACATGTTATAGGAAGTAAGATACATAGACTGGCAAGTTTTGTGAAGTTTAATGTGTACATTGAACTGCTTTAGTTCAGTACGTACAATAATAAAAAGAGTAGTTTGATAAATTAGTTCTTAAGAGAATGTTGTGACATGAGCTTGCTCATTTGAACTAGATGATGGAAGCGGGATGGATCCTGAAGCAATGCGCCGCTGCTTGAGTTTTGGATTTTCAGATAAGTCGTCAATATCAGCGATTGGAAAATGTATGTTCATGGTCTTCTAGAGTTCTAGATGTACAACTTTTTCTTAATGGTTGATATTCGACCCATTATGACTGGGTAGATTCAGGTTGTATGTTATCTCAAATGGGTCAAATCAAACAGTTTAGCTAAACCGGGAATGGGTGAAAGTCGGCATTGTTAACACATTAGCTATATAGTATATAAGACTGGACAGAGAAGGGTTTGTGGGTCAACCCAACCCATCCTGTTTCAACCGGACTCATCCATGACCCGTTTAAACCTGAATTTGTTTTGATCCGTTACCCAATTCACCTGTGCCACCTTTACCTTTTCTTGTTTAGTCAATGTGATTTATTTGACTTGTGGATGTTCAGATGGAAATGGCTTTAAGACCAGTTCTATGAGGCTTGGAGCTGATGTGATAGTTTTTAGCCGCAACATTACTAACAGGTTTCATTTTGATTCTTTTGTTTGATTGATATTGTTTCGTTGGTGTATTTTGAGTGGTTTGTATAGGATCTGAAGCTTAATTTTGAATCATGTCTAGTTTTACTTCAGTTTTTTTTCCTTTCTTTCTTTATCTTCACCTTTTCGTGTGAACAGGAAAATGACCCAAAGCATTGGCCTTCTATCGTATACATTTTTGACTCGAGAAGGCTATAACAGAATAGTAGTTCCCATGGTAAAGCTCTTTGTATGCTGGCCTAAAATTGGACGTGGCAATTTTGACCCATTTACATATGAGTGGGTTGTGTTCTATCTCACACTGGTTGACAGTCATCCAAAGTCTATTTAAAATCCACTTTGGACAACTTTAAACCCGTTCAACCTTTTTCGTTGTTATTTTTGGTTGTCCCACTTGCGATAATACCTAACCCAAATTGGTCAAAGTTGCCACTCTAATCTTAACATATGGTTGGACCTAAGTTCTCTTGAAAACTGCAGGTCTACTATGAGTTCAACTTTGTTACGGGCTCTTTTGATGCCATACAATCAGAAGGTAACGATAACTCTAATTTAAATCTGCGTATGTTGTTGCAATGGTCTCCATTCTCAACAGAAGAGGAACTACTAAAACAAGTAAGTGTTGCTCCCTACTCTTTTTTCAAAGTGAGTGATGTTTGAGGCCAAAAGGAACATTTTTTTAACTTCAAAAGTGATTAAATTGGCAAGCATGTCATATTTTATACTGTAACAAACAACTATAGAAGATTTTTGCTCATTAATCCCTTAGTTTGGAAAAATAAAAATCTCATAGCATCAGTGTTTCGATTGAGAATATATTATTATCTTTTTGAGGATTAAATTTCTATTAGTCTAATAGACAGCCCAAGCGACGTAAGTGAAACTACATTTTATTGGAACTTAACAAGGTTTTTGTAAGATGTAGTTTGAGGATGTTGGTTCTCATGGCACAAAAGTCATTGTATACAATCTATGGCTTGATGAAGACAAGAACATGGAGCTTGATTTTGAGTCTGACCCTGAGGTAGTGAAGTTTGACTGGTTTTTTTAACGTCTCCTGCAACGAATATCATTTTAAGGATGCCTTGAATATCATTTACTATATAGAGATAATATATCTAGAGGTCACCCAAGTTTTCTAGTTTTTTCATTAAGGCCACTCATTTATTAGAAAAACTGTATAAGACAGTCAAGTATTTATTCTTTTTTGCTTATACCAATTACGGCCAACTGTCCAGAAGTTTGTAAATTGACAAGCACACTCTAAATTGATATAAAGTATAGTAATGTGAATAAAAAGTTTAATCTGAAATACCAAGTTTACCCTTGTAAATCGCTTCTAGTAAGGGAAAGATTCATTTAAATGAATGGTAAAATTGACATGTCAATTGTTGTTCATACTTCATATTACTGTAATTTATTAAAATTGAGGGTGTTTTTGTCATGGCCTTATTTATTTCAGGATATTTGTATTACTCGGGATGCACCTGGCAAAATGAAAGATAATTCTCGTCAAGCCGAAAGTGAAAAACATCTCGCCAACCGGCTCCGTTATTCTCTCCGTGTAAGTTTATATACAACAACAGTTTGGATGTTTATATGTTTTATCTTATATTTTTCTTATCCAACACATTCTTCTAAAATGGTTGCATGTTATCCTATTTCAGGCATACTTATCCATTTTGTACTTAAAATTACCAGAAACTTTTGCAATTGTATTGCGCGGGAAAGTTGTCATCTATCGTAATGTTGCTGCAGACTTGAAGTACACAGAATTTATCATGTATAAACCCGTTGAGGTTGAGTTCACTCACTTAGTGTCCCAATACTTTTACAATTCATAAATGCTTACACACACAAACAAACAAAAAAATATCAAATTTTCAAATTTTGTATCTAAGGTACTCTTCAACCTTGATTAGAAAAAAAGCTGACATGGTTTTTTCCAATATATTAGGGTTTTTACCTTCTTTTTACAATTTCGTTTAGCAAAGAAGATGGTTACCTGAAATAGAAATTAGACTAAAGATGGTTACCTCCATAGCAAAGAATAATATTTGTGGTTGGAACAAACACACTGACTTGATTTTAACTTTGATTCATTCAGGGTTCAGTGATTACAACGATAGGTTTTATCAAGGAGGCTCCATTAGTCAGTGTCCATGGTTTTAATGTCTATCACAAAAATCGTCTAATACTGGTGATCACTACCTCTTCTCTTTTTACATATATCTAAGGAACTTTTCTTGATTTCAAGTTAATAAAGGCTCTTCTGATCTCAAAAGACAGTTCTGTGGAATAAATCGTTTACCCAGAGGTGGCAATATGGTCTGGTCAAACGGGTTGGTCACGGGTCAAATGGGTTTGTTTTGGTATGGCTAGGCTACGTTCAATTGGAACATTTCCAAAAATCTGGTATTTTTTGTAAAAGATTAGTGTGTCAAATATGATTACAGAAGTTTTATTATGTCAATACAGGTATTGCAATCTAATGATTGAGAGGTTTAAGCATTAAATATACACAACTTTGGACTACTTTTGACATGTTTTCATTCACATTATTATTTATTTATTTTTCATTATTTCTTAAGATTCAGTCACATATTCTGGACAATAAAACATAATCGATATGATTTTTTCAGCCATTTTGTCCCATGGTTGGCTTTTCAAGAAGCAGAGGGAGAGGCGTAGTTGGTAAGAATTTAGATGCCCGAGCCTTGGGGTGCGTAATGAAAACTAGTTGGTGTCTGATAACAAAAAGGTTGTTTGCAGGTATTCTTGAAGCAAATTTTATCGAGCCTACTCATGACAAGCAAGATTTTGAGAAAACTTCTATTTACCAAAAACTCGTTCATCGCTTGAAAGAAATGACATGGGAGTATTGGTAAGCAACTATTTTCATATTTAAAACAACAAAAAAATTAGAAGTATGCAAAAATTGGTTCGTTCCAGCTTCTTCCTGAGGATCACCCCTAATTTTCTTCCACAAGAATTTCTTGACAGGATGTGAATATGTTGATTTCTAAAATATTTGTAGGGATTACCATTGTGGACTGCTTGGGTATCATATAAAAAAAAAACCTCGACTCCCATCAACCACACCTGGTGCCTCTAATTTTATTCATCAGCATGGTACAGAACGATCTGTTCCTTCAAGGAGATACTCCAATGTGGGTCATACAGCTAGAAAACCACCGATGATAACTACCATAAATAGCAAGTCAGCTTTTGAGTCAAAATCCTTGCCAACACCTGTAGAGCCAAGCTTGTCTAGAGGTTTCCATGAAGGTAAGAAGTGTAAAAGAATAAAAAGTAAGTGAATTAAGAAAAGCGATCGACTTTCATAATTTTTGTAAATTTTCATTGCAAATTGTCATAAAAGGTTTTGTATGACCATTTCTTTGCTTATGGTTAAGTGTCTGAAAATGTGTTAACCTTTACTCAGAATTCAATTGTATGTATCAAACTGTCAATCAATGCCACATGACCGGTTTACAAGTTATAAGAGGTCACATTGATTCAATATTGAAAGTTTGACACCTAAAATAGAACTTTGAATAAAGTTATTACATTTTGAGACACTAAAACCTTTTTTGTATATGCCCGCTTATTCTGCGTTGTGCTTTTCTGTAAAAAGGGTCAAACCTGAAGAGAAAATCGAGTGGTCAACCTGCAATGTTGAATTTAGAGGCTCGGATGGAGGTTAATTCTAACAAAGTATCAAATCTGGTAATACAAAATTGATTGGTTTTTGTGATATTAGCACTGGGGGTGGCAAATTCCTTGTAATTGTGTGTTTTTCTTAAATGGGTCAAGTCAGATGTTCAGTGTAAAGAGGGACAGGTAAAAAGTGACCAAAAATCTATGTTCAATGCATACAATCTCTATAATCGTTTATTCGAAGATTTCAATTATTCTAGTCATATTTAACCCATTAATTGTTTGTAAAAATGACGAAAAAACTGTTTACCAGTCAACCCGACACAGATTGTTTTGACCTGTACTATAAAATGATCCATTTCAACCTGTCTCCCGTACTATAAAATGACCCATTTCAACCTTAGTGCCACCTCTAATTAGCACATCAAGATTGAATTTACAAAAGCAGTTTTTGTATATCATATTATTCTTTTGTAGCCTGGTTCAGTAAGCCGTGACGGAGTAGATGCAATTGAAGAAAACCAAATGCTTCGAGCCCGGTGAGATTCATAAAATATACTGCATGCACTTGATTTCCGTTTACTTTTTTTCGTTAATTTAATTATCTTAATTACCCTAGCTCTTTTATTTTGTTTGTGATTGCCAACAACGAATCAAGTAATAACACAGCTATACTATACACTGATTATGACTTGAACACGATAACGCAACTGTGATTTTATCTAATTGTCTCATTGCTCTTTGTTTCAGATTCTCAGAGTTTATTAACTCCGAAGAACAGTTTAAACTTAAGGTACTCTAAGTCATGTATTTTATAGACCTGCTTATTGATTTACACGTAATATCACATCAGACACAAGTACAGGAGGCACTTTTGACCCATTAATGGGTGAACTCTTCAATTTGGGTCATACTTTCTCAACAGATAATTTAACTGAAATGTAGGATTAAACGAGTCGAGCTAATCAAACAAGTTTTAAAGTCGCCCATATTGTATTCCATTTGCATAAAGCCTCCTAAATCATCAAATTTCATTAATTAGAATATCAGTGTAATAATGTATTTTCCGATCATATGTAAAACATTAATCATAGCATAATTTTTAAGAAAATGCTACAAACAAGAATATATATGCATGTCAGCCCAACCTGCATAAAAAGCTTTGTTGATTTTTGGTTTTACCAATTATTGGCAGGTGACACAACTTAAAAGGGAACTAGGCGAAACCCAAGTGGAGTACGCTCGTCTGCTGGCCGAGTTGCAATACCTGGAGAAAGTGAAGCGGGAAGCAACTTTTTGATGTACTTAGATGTGTAAAAAAGGATCTACTGTCTTAGTAAAGTTAACAATGTAATTAAAGGTTGTATTCAGTACTTGAACCGCCAAAACCTAGCCTTAGATGTTAGGCAAAATGTTAGCTCCCTAACTTAACCAGAACTCTTTAGTTGAAATCTCTATCAACTAATGTTAGCTCATAAAGGTTCATTATGCATGCCTAGCCTTAGGCAAAATGTTAGCTCCCTAACTTAACCAGAACTCTTTAGTTGAAATCTCTATCAACTAATGTTAGCTCATTAAGGTTCATTATGCATGACTTTGGGCAAATGCCCCTCGGCCTATTTCTTTTTTTCTCCCGGTGTAATTCCACTTCAGATCGTGATCCGATATTCCGAACCAGATTCAGGTCACTGAATAGTGTAAAAGGTTACCATTAAAACAAGCATGACACTATAATAATTATAATAGATTACTAGTTTACAAATGGGTTGCGCGGAAATGACTTTGGGCAAATGCCCCTTGGCCTATTTCTTTGTTTCTCCCGGTGTAAATTCCACTTCAGATCGTGATCCGATATTCCGAACCAGATTCAGGTCACTGAACAGTGTAAAAGGTTACAATTAAAACAAGCAGACACTATAATAATTATAATAGATTACTAGTTTACAAATGGGTTGCGCGGAAATGTATCAAACTGTAGCATGACATTCATTGTATGTAACGAACTACTAGGACATACAATGTATAGTATCATAAACTTAGTATCTCTTTACATTGTATGTATTTTGATCAAATTAACCATTGTAAAGGACTCCACGTGAAAAAATACTATAAATTACATACAACATAAATAAATACTAAGTTGATTACATACAACGTAAGCATAGATAAATACTAAGTTGATTACATACAATGTAAGTTTGAGTTAGTTCGCCACATACATTGAAGGGTGTTGATAAATACAACATGTTTTTTTGATACATACAACAAATATATAAAACAATTAGGGTTTGGGAGTCTTTTTTATTTTTGTATTCTTTTTCTTCTTTCTTAGAGGGAAAAAAAAGGTATAGGGATTCCTTAGGATGTAAGGACAACTATGTTTTGAGCCTATAGTATAGCTTAGTTGGTTGTGAAGACAGACATTTATAAAACATTGGGTTGAACACTCGTTAGATGAACTTGTTTTACTTACTATGTGATGTGTCTTAGTGGTGTTTCCCGGGCTGAGTGGTGCTGTGAGCATTTCAGTAACTTAGAATATGCCTAACAAGGTACAAATTAAGGGGTAAAACCGATTTTCGGGTAGTCCCCACTGATCGGTCAATATGCTTATGGAAAGGTAAATTGTTTAATTCGCGGTTAAAGGAACATCGGGACGACGGAGATTGAGCAGTGACATCCACCTTTATACTGCATGTTCCCACCACTAGGCTGCGTAATCCGCGGTTATATAAACATGGGGATGAAGGAAATTGAGCCGTGAGCCCGTGACCTCCGCCTTTATACTGCATGTTCCCACCACTAGGCTAGTACCGCGGAACACAAATTACAAATTATGGCTATTGAGAAAAAGGTATAGACAAGATGAGTCCATCAGCATAAGGATCATTTCAATATATGAATCGTTTTGTAATTTAAAAAAATCGGACGACTGATCATCAGTTAGGTACGAAGATTTGCCTACACATTCTAGGCAGAATTTTATCAATGGTGTGTATAAAATATCGCTTAGTGTAACCACAGATTCGTTAGATATCGCCGAGAGAGTCAATATGTTCACAAAATAACCACAAAAAATCACACAAACTTTCATCGATCGGATGTTTTCAAATTTCAATATTAAAATCTTTAAAAGTTAAGAATTAGTAGCCCAATGTGGCCCAGCCCACTAACCGAATCCAGTCTAAAAAACGTGGCTCTGTCAAGCGAATTTCATGCGATCAGCATTTATGAGTAACTGATATGGCCCCATAAATTTCGGAAATAATTGTAACTGACAAACGGCCTGCTTTTACAATTAGCAACCTTCAATTTTTCAAGATTTAACAAAATAGTATCCTCATTGATTCGGACTATATACACTTGATACATATTATCTACCTGCCTATTATTTTTGGTGGCTTAATTGTTAGTTATACCATTCTTAAAAACAGTAGTTGGATTAAGTGTTAATTGAAGGTGTACTTGTAATTATATGATATATGAGGGGTTAAATTAAAACTTATCATACTATAAATATATAATCATCAGCCCTAAATTCTCATTTTGGGTTCTGAGAATAATAAATAAAGGATTTGAAAGATGAGGATGTGAAGAAGGTTAGTTATCAAATACTGATTTTTTTGTCAGCTATATTAAAGGTGTGTATTTCTTATTTTCCTTAATCGTGTTTATATGGTTAGTCATACGTGGATGTATACATATTTCTAAGGGTGAGCATGTGACGGTTTGGATGGGTGATGATGCATAGCCGTAATCAAAATCGAAATTTTGGTTATTGAGAATCCTAAAATCGATTGGTTTCGGTTATGATTCATAACAAAACCGAAAATGGTTATTTTGGTTATTGAGATCCTAAAATCGATTGGTTTTATGTTAATTGATATGTTTTTACCATAATTTGGGTTGTTTATTGGTTAACATATATTAGAGAAATATTGATCTGAAATAAATAGATCTCATATGATTTTTTTTTTTTTAATACCAACAATCCAATCTCGTATGAAATCTTGTCGTAGACTCGTAGTGCTTAAGCTCGACGGTATCTATCAATCTACATCTTCCAACTTAGAGAAATACTGGACTTATTGTACTGATTTACACCTATCAATCAACAGTACATCTTCTAACTTAGAGAATCATTAGACGCGTCTTAGAGAATTATTATTATTATTATTATTATTATTATTATTATTATTATTATTATTATATAATTAAAATTATACGACTTCATATATACACATACACACACTTGTTTGAGGTCTTTCTTAAAGCAGTTTCTCTACCTTAGGTAGAGGTACGACTGTCTACATCTTACCTCCCCATACTTTACTTCTTTACTTCTAGCGGGATTGGGTATTGTTGTTGTTGTAGCTAACAACTTAACACATATTCTCTAAGGATGTTGCTCTAAGGATGTTGATAAGACCCAAATCCTATAAGAGTTAGGATCGGTTTATTTAGTTTTCCTTTTACTAATTGGTTTATTTATTATTATTATTATAGATTGATAAGCAATATTACTTTCTGATTACGTTGTATATGAAAAATATTGAAAAAATTTGTATTATGAAATGGTTATTAGGGTTAAGGGTTAAGTACAATGAAACTTGGGAATCCTTGCTTATGAAATTATGAGAACTTTATTCATTATTTATCTCTCAATTAAATAAAAATTGCAAATTAGTCTTATCAAATGCATTTAATTGTTAAAGATGTAAACAGTAACACCTAGTATGTGTTCAGTGGCGGAGCTAGAACGAAATACCATGGGTTGCAAAAAATATCTAAACAAAATAAAAGTTAAAAAATTGTACGATTCCATCGATCAAGTGGGATTGCATCAAAAGTACAATTATATTGCAACCCAACTTTAAATTTCCTCTCGTCATTCATCTGTAACTTTGAAACAATGAATAGTTCTTTGTCCGAAACATTTTCTAGTGCTTTTGTTTCTATAGAGCACTAGAACGATGAAAGTTCATCTCCCATTTAACTCCACAAATCTTTCTTTATCAACTTTTAGAAAAACACACTAGATCATTGACCCGTGTATACACGGGTTAGACAAAGAAAATACTGTAATATCACTATATAATATTATGATAAATGATCTATTCATGACATGTATTGTTCAAAGAAAGTTATAGCAAATAGGCACTCCATATTGTTTGTAATAGACACTAAAAATACAAATATCAAGTCTTACGGAGTATAAGTCAAACTTCATTTAGAGACATGTAATTACACACATTTTGTTATAAAAATATGATGATAAAGATGTGAATATGTCTTAAATAAGTGAGTTTATCATTAGAAGTTTCCTGTTAAAACCTTAACGGCTTAACCCAGGAGGAATATTACATAAAAAAAATTATTACAAAAGCTCTAAAAAACAGTAAACCAAGGTTTTATAAAGCACCAAACATTTCTTCAAAACTTATTCACCTCACACTTTATTTACAAACCAAAAAACTCATACGAAAAACAAAAATACCCTGTTTGATATTTCAAGTTTTGTAGCAACCCAAAACTAAACGTACAGATAATTTAAAAATTGACACAAATCTAGTTTTAACTTTACTGCAATCGGTTTCACGGCCATAAGACAACGTTAACCCTGATTGAGTTAGAACTGTGGAGGCACCATCATTTTCACAGCCACAATCCATTTGATCCATTTGTGAAGCAGACACATGCTTTTAACTTGTAGCCAGATCAACCTAAAAAATGTTACAGATCAAATGGTTTGTAAAGAAACTGTATAGAATAAATACAAATGCTTATTTCTGGTACTATATCAATTGAACAAATTTATGACCTCTGACAAATAGTAAGAGATCACTAAACACATACAGATTCAACTGAAAGTTTTGGTAAAGGTACATAATGGGTACAAAGTTTAAACTTTGTAATTACTAACTATGATCAACTATTCATTCCATCACACGGGAAAGCAGTATTCCATTACACATACTTTGTAATTACCTAGTATGATAACCGTTCCTTCCAAGTAAATCTTAAAGATTGTAATGAACTATTGTCACATCTTTAGTCTACAATGAGAAATGAGTTGCATATCATACCTCTATTTGACAATTTTCAGATCATATCTTCACATCAGTTAATTGCTTTATGTGAAATGTAATATAAAATCTTTCAGCCCAGCACAACTATGTCCACTTGAGTGTAGAGCAGCTTTAAGAGCAACTTAACTTGTGCAACCTATATTCAGTTCAAACAAACAATTAAACAATTGATGCCAACATTATACAAAATTGATCTAGACTCAAACATTCATAGATGAGGCCCATCCACATCTTCACACATAATAAATGGATCTTTTCTACCAAGCTCAAATGACTTGATAATAATATGTAGACATGAAACCTGAAAAACAATACTTCACAAATAGTATGATAAATAATCAAGTTGTGTGTACTTACATGTAAGAGTATCAGTAATGGGAGGCGGCTGGAAAGATCCTAATGATCCAAACACGTATATTAGATTAACAAAATAAGGGTTACCACATTGATCGTGTAAAATATTATTCATCTCCATTGTCCACAAAATAGGAAGGTGCCCATCTATACATGTCTAGAAACCCAAAATAGACCATAATGGATTGTAATAAATAACGAAAGTAATTGTGCTCCGGCTTATTAAAATTTCATCATTAAAATCATATTCATTCTCAGCAAATGCTATTCTTTTTGTAACCAAGTAAGCAACAAAGGCTCGAAAAATCATTACCTAAGCAATTCAGGTGTCAAAGTGGGTAAAGAGATATAGGACCAGACTTGTTCTGCTTCAGCATGCTCATCATGGATGCAAATTCTTTGATACAGAACCTACCACAGCCTAGGGATGGGCCGATAGGTATATACTTATATATGGAGTTTTCTAACTTCAAACGCCACTTTATCTTTAAAGACCAACTTATTACGTGTCCATGATATATATGACATAATCCTTATCACCACTTTAGCTTGAAAAACCCCAATGGTCGATCAAAGGCCGTGGAAGCACATAACCTGCAACAAAAAAAGAAGATAAAGATGTTGTGTGTATAAAATTCAATTTTACTTGAGAATAACTGCATACATGAATATGCAAAAAAATGCTAAAGAATTCTTAACAAAGATCATCACAGTATTCCATTTTCTCTCTTTATCAAGTTATAGCTACTTCGTAAGTCCAAACTAAAAAAGTTAAAGACAACAAAAACATTAGAAATAATCAAAAGGTAATATAAAAAAGAAAAGGCCAATAATAAACCGCTGTAGCTTTTTGCAAGATACGATCATATTCTGACTGTAATAAGTTACCATCGACTTCTTTCTAACACATCGAATATTGAATTACAAATCAAAAACAAATAACAAAAACACACTCACATACAAACAAAATGTTCTGAGTGATCTAATTATTTGAATAGCTTCAAAAGTGGACAACATGAGCACCCTTTGTTCGTGCATAAAACAGCTTTATGCGTCCAGCCGTCCAAAACGAACTCTTTGCACAAAAGAGGGCAATGCATTCAAAAATTCATATAATATCCAAACCTGATAAAATTCACAATATACATCATAAACATAAAGAAAAATCATACCTTTACTCTGCCTTTCGTTTAGTCTTTAGATTTTTAAACTGTTCATATAGTATAAAACAAAGTCATGTCACTAACATTGTAATAACAGCATCATTCGGGAACAATAATATCAGCATAAAGCTTCAACAAAAATAGCACAAATCTCATCACTAAAAATTAAAAATAATATATTTAAAACTGAATATAGATGTTACCTTGTGTATATTAAAAACCATAATACGACATCTTGTTTCTTTGATTCAATATCCAAGATACATAATCTGCTAACAATAAGCAAATGCATCTCCGTCATTTCATCGAACAGCTAATGTGCGTCCATGAAGATTCATATCCTTTGCCTACATCATATACAATAACATTTAATCTTGGTCTACCTGCAACAAAAAGACGGTGGTATATTATGCCTTAAAATTGAACAATTAGATGATCAGAACCAAAAAAGCAAAAATAATGAAGAAGGTGCATTATAGTCGGCTTAGATTTCTTACTTCAATGTCACATTTTCTCTTCTAGCTTGTCTCTACAACATAATGCTATTCTGCAAATTAAACTTAAATAATAGATAGATAGATAGAAGATTAGAACATAGAGACACAGAATGAAAACATAAATTTAGGGAAAAAACCTAATAATAAACAGCCGTATACTAACCTTAATTCTGAGTGATTGTTAGAATGGTTAACTTCAGCATCATGGCTATCGTTCAATCTTCAATCAGTAAACTTGAATTTTTGGTTGAAGAGAAATTATCAGATGAAAAAGAACATATTGATGAAGTAACAAAGAAAGATTAATTGATTCAATTTTGGGTGGTGGTGCAGAGAAAATAGAAAGAGATCAGGCGTGATATTGGGTTTGGAGAGGGCCAATCAAATTAAAAGAGTGCAAAATACATTTTAAAGTCTCAAAACAATACGGGATGGGTTTTTAGAGATAAAGTGAAAAGGGTTTTTTTTTTTTTTTTGACTAAATAGACTATCCGTATTCCAAGCAACAGATTATTAATGTGCATCGTATACCCCAAATGCTCCTGACAAAGCGTGCAAGGAGGGAAATGCTGCTTAGGAAATAACATGTATTTAACCAGAAAAGTTAGAATAAGAAATTTAAAGAAATTCAAAAAAAGGAGAAAATTTCTTGTACCACAATGCGCCATGTCATCGCTGGAAGCAGCCTAAGAATTGGACAAGTAAGCTTCATGACATCAGCTTAAACTGCCCTTTAATATATAATATATATAGCTATTGCAACGGAAAACAACCGAAGCTAACTTCAATCACTGATAGACCAACGGAACATACACGTAATTTTTCATCGTATCTTATGTTTAGCTTTTGATCTTTTATAATTGATTACTATTATATTATCCTTTTGTTTCTAGTTTCAAAATGGTGGTTCTATACTTTTTTTTTTTATTATTTTATCAATGAGTATTGGGATTACTAACTTGACTTTGGTTTAGTTTGGTAAAAAAACGTTTAAACTAAAGTGGACAATTTTTTCAAATAAAAATGGGTCTAATTATCTAATCTAAGTTTACATACTTTACATATTATACTATTGGGTAGCACATATACTATTATGAAAATTTAAAATTTTTGTATACTAAATTTAGAAAGATCATGTGTAGCATTTGCCACCCATGACACCTAAACAACTCCGCCCCTGAGTTGGGTTTACACCTAAATCATATAATGGGCTTTAAGGACGGGATAACATATATGTTTCTATAAAGTAGAAATGTATAAGTTTTGTCATTTTAAAGCAAAGTTAATAGACTTGTTATATTTTACTCGATATAATTTTCTTACTTATATACACTTTTCCTTAACCTATAATTTTCACCTCTTATATACACTATAATTTTGAAAGTTTTGAACATGAAAGTTCAAAAGTCTTTCTTAAACTATAATTTTCACATCTTACGAATACAAAATGTTTAGGGTTTGTTTAGTTGTGAAAAATTTTCTACAATTTTCCATCTTCAATTTTGAAAGAAATGAAAGTTTTTGTTTTTTTAGAAAAGTGTTGATTTTTTAGAAAATGTTTTCAAATGTTGATGTATTTTCCGTTTTAAAAAAATGATGTTAAAAGGAGGTTTTTGAAAATTTTTAGAAAAAAGGAGAGTGGTATAAAGGAAAATTGAAACTTGAAATTATTGTTTTCCAACCCCTAGTTGTAGTATGGAAAAATAAGTTTTCCATTTTTTTGAAAAATACTCATTTTGAACGCGTTTTCTAATTTTACACTTTCCCTATAAAAGTTTTCTAGAATAGTACCCAATTTACTAAAGAAACCGTTAAAAGAAAACTCATCACTTTTTCAGAAAAAATTTATAAGAAAACAAGAAAAATTATAAAACGTGTTCAAATTTGAGTTTTCTAACAAACTTTTCTAAGAAAATAAAAATTCTTATTTTCCTTTTTATAACTACAAAGTTGAAAACTACTTTGATGGTTTTTTATATTCTTTTTTGGAAAAGGAAAACTTCATCCCTTACAACTAAACACGTTTTCTAGATTCCATGTCATGAGAAGTAAAACACTTCTCATTCTCCGAAGAAATGGAAAAAGAAAAATGGAAAAATTATTCTGTAGCTAAACGCGCCCTTAATATTTCAAATGAAAAATCTATTTTCTAAATCTATAAATAACATGAGAGTTGATTTGGGGTGGTGATATTTCCACCACTTTTTTTTGATAAATCCACAATAGTTATGCTTTAACAATTTGTACTATACACATGATCAATGCAGAACTTCTATGGATTTATCAAAATAAGTTTTAGAAATACCATCACCCTTACTAAAAAGTTCGCAATTTACAAATAGTCAAATATACCCAAAAAGACAAATATTAAAGAGGATATATATGTAATTATGAATATTGAAAAGTGTACAAATCATCCTTTCAGAAAACTGACAGTCACATTTCCTTCCATTTTCCTTTTATTCCCGCCGTATCTTTCTCTCTCTTTAACGATCATAATTATTTTCCGGCAACCGTACTACCGTCGTATCTCCGCTGTCCCAGTTTCTCCCGAGATTTCATGTTTTCGTTTTCATCTTCTTAGATTCCTGTTGCATGCTGTATAATTTGAACTCTAAAACCCTAATTTTCGTAATGTGTATGTGGATACTTTGTTTCCAATACTAAACACAGATTACAGGTACCTTCTTTTTATACTTACTAATAATAAGCTTAATCCTATTTTTTAATAATAATATATGCATTTTCAGTATTATATATACGAAATCATTAGTGTTGTATTATTATTACCGTTGCACATGATCAATGTTTCAATTTAGGGCTATTTTATCTATCATCAATCATCAATATATAAGTATTCTATTATTTTTTTAATTATTTGCATTTTGTATTTGTGGAAAAATGGTAGGGCTAAATGGCTAATCGTTATGGTCCGGTAGATGATTATTATAAAATGCGCGCATCACTGACTTGTAACGTAGTTGTACAATGCTTGTACCTTATATATATATGGCTCATAGGCTCTATTGTTTCTATGTGTAATCGGTGTAATCCGGTAATCGTGTTATGTTGCTTATACTTTTGTGATAATACTACTTAAATACTTGCTTTAATGTATGATTAAATTATATTTTAAGCGAAAATAAATTTAGCACATGTTAAGCTTTGATATAATATGCCTGAATTAATACTAATTCTGCACTTTTCATCATCCCCAAGTTTAGGTCATATTATATTCCTTAATTTTTTTTATTGATTAAGCTTTAGATAAATATGAGATGGGTTCTGTTCATCTGTTGTGTGTGTGGACTTGGCGGTCCAACATTATATGGTGGTTGGGGGAAGAATTGGTTAAATGTACTCTTCTTATTTGCAAAGAAGTTCGGTACAGAAATATTTGTATTGTATGCGTTAATACCTTATAGGGATATGTGTGTTAAAAGCTATATGAGATAGTTGCCAAAGTTGTCTTCTCCAACGTAGGTAATTTAACTGAACCACGTAGATACGTCTGTTTGTTTTATTATTTCATTTTCTGTTTTTTCACGTTGCTTCAATTCATATGTGGCGATCAACTAGATTATACTTGGGAATTGTGTAGTTGTTAGAGAGTTTTTCTTTTACTTAAATGGTGAATTGCTGATAATTTGTCGTTTTCTGGATTGTTGTTTGTGTTGAGTATGTTTCTGTTGGTCATTATTCGTGCATACGTGAGATTTTTTATCCTCCAAAATATGTTCTGTGCAATGTTGGATCACATGATAATTTTCGAATGCACAAATGTGGATCTCATGCTTTTTGTATGTAATTTGTTGTAACGATTTCTAACCCCAATGAATGAATGCAGATAGCAAGTATATGAACAAATGTAATGAGAACAGTTGTTTGTGTAGCTCATGATAAAAGGCTAATTAGTTGAGTTACTTATATCCAACAGTACCTTTAACCAGATTATCTATGTGGTAATCACATATGGAAAAAATAGCATCACATTAATGTCATATATATAGGAGATTGATAGAGAACAGACGAACTTGATTGAGTTATTGATCTAGGCTTAAATAAAACCACATTGGAGAAAACCTACCTCTTAAAAGTATGTTCAATTACTGATTTTGTATTTCTTTTGAATTGCTGGTACGACAATTATTTATCTATGTACTTTAAGTTTCTCCATTTTTGTGTATCTCGACTAAATACTATATATTTTAATCTGTTTTCAGCAATTGCAAGAATCTGAATATGGTTGACTTCTGCTGGGATTACGGTCCTGGAGAAGTGGATACGGGACTTGTTAAATTGGAACCAAATCCAAGAACAATCAAGCAAAATGAGTGCCTTCGTGATGCAAGCGTTCGTAATAAGTGCAATGCTGATGGAAAAACTCAAGAGTCAGAAGCTAATCGGAGC
This sequence comes from Helichrysum umbraculigerum, assembly GCA_949592205.1. Taxonomy (NCBI): domain Eukaryota; kingdom Viridiplantae; phylum Streptophyta; class Magnoliopsida; order Asterales; family Asteraceae; genus Helichrysum; species Helichrysum umbraculigerum. The sequence goes on along the minus strand of CATIUR010000003.1, from coordinate 20,850,871 downwards.
TCCAATGGGTCAAGTACCGGTCAAAGTGGCACTTGTATTGTGGAACAGGAGAAATCACTAGTTGATGATTCAAGCCCTTGTTCTACTTCACCAACGTGTGTAGCTCCCATTTCTCGGCAGTTTTGGAAAGCTGGTGTCTATAATGAGGACTCGACTCCTACAACCAAAATTCAAGGTAGTGACCTTTATAAGTAACGTCTATGTATGTGTTGTTTGTAGAGGTGGCAGTTTGGACCCATTTTGTTTGAATTCGCTGATTTGAGTTGCGTTTCATCTCAAACAAGTAAAATGGGTCAAATTGAAAGATTAGCTGAAAGGGGGAATGGGTCAAATGGGTTGGAAGTCGTCCAAGGTTTTTTTAAATGCACAAGGATTATAACTATAGTAAGATAGTGTCCGCAGTCATAGTTAGTAAATTGTATTATTATAACTTTAAATATGGGCAAAATTTTATATGCTCGTCAATGAAACCTGGCACGTTTTGACCTGTTACACAGACTCCCCCCCACCCCCCCCCCCCCCCCCCCCCCCTCCTTGTCACTTCTATATGTATTCATGTCGAAACTTCACGCTCATGTTTTATACTGATATAATCAAATTCTATTCCGCATGATTAACAAGTGTTGGATGCTTCAGAAAGCTTACAAAGTCATGACGGTCTTATTAGTTATCGTTGTATCGTGAAATTTGGGTTATACATGTTGTTGGCATGTGCTTGCTGCTGTAGATAATGCACTGATGTTTATATTTTAAGTGTTATGTTTTTTTTGCATTTTGTATCAAGTTCTGATAAGCTATTATGTAATCAACAGCTGGTTCAAGAATTAATATACACCCGAGATTTCTTCATTCAAATGCTACTTCACACAAATGGGCATTCGGTGGTATGTTGAACTTCACCTGTTCTTTGCTCTACATGCTATAAATATTAAAATGCAATTCTGAGTTGTGAATGCTCGATTGACACAGTCTACTTGTCCCCTTATATTTGCAGCCATTGCAGAGCTTCTTGATAACGCTGTGGATGAGGTAGTGATGTTAAAAAATTTCTACTTGGTTTTCTGTAACAAATCTTGTTTCATCGTCAACATATTTGTTGCTGCCTATGTGTATGATAGCTAAGATACTTTTTATATACTTAGTCGATATCTTACATGGTTACGTGAAACGTTAAGTATGAAAACTATAGTACCATGAGCAGCTGTCACAGAAATTTGCATGGTCTTGGGGAAAAAAATGTATCTAAGGTTATTTCATTTTTTTAGTTCATTTCCGTGTATCTCAAGAACATGAATATATCATGGCTTTCCGTTCCTTTCATCTGGTTTCTCTCCAACTTCAATACAAATAAGATAGATTATATAACATTCTTCTCTTTTCGTTTTTTCTCTTGTTTTCTCTCCTTTCTTTTCCTGAATTGAATGCAATTTAGAATTGGGAAATATGCTATCAGGGTTATTATTCTATCATCTTGTTAATAATCGTTTTCCGCAAGTTTAACATAATTCTGAAGTCTAAAAAACCCTCTTTATATGATTCACATGGTGTGTAGATACAAAAGGGGGCCACCTATGTTTGCATAGATAGGACTTCAAACCCAAGAAATGGAAGTCCAGCATTGTTGATTCAAGGTATCGCTGTGGCTGCCTTTTTTTCCGTATTGCAGAGAGTATCATAATATGTGACATTTTCCTTGTTGATTTAACATAGATGATGGGGCTGGGATGGATCCAGAAGCGATGCGCAGATGTCTGAGTTTTGGGTTTTCAGATCGAAAGTCGGAATCTGCAATTGGGAAGTGTATGAACATCGTCTTCTCTTTGTGCCAAAGTGTTGTCATTTTTTTGTGGTTCTAAGTTTTGACTGGTTTTTCTTGTTGACATTTAGATGGGAACGGCTTTAAAACTAGCTCAATGAGGCTTGGTTCAGATGTCATAGTTTTCAGCCGTAATTTCGTTGACAAGTATGATCCTGAATACTTGCTTTTCATGCTTGATGAATCTATTGTTTTGCTTTTCCGGATTTTTGCTAGTATGACACATGTATCTTCTTGTCACATAAAATGTTTTTTATATGGAATATTTAAGGTAGTTAAATGCATGTGCTAAGATTGGGAGATTTTACAAGAAAATGTCTGGAAGTAGAACCAAAACATTTAGTCTGAAACTGTTATGTATATAATGGATGGAAGAATGTGCATTTTTTTATGCTAGAATTAGTATTATTATTTTTTGCTAAAAGAAGACGATACCTCTGAAAAAATCAATTGATAAAACTTGAATGTGGATCTGGGGTCTTCTGCTTCCGATATTCATTTTCAAGTTTGTTGTTCTTGTTGACAGGACCGTTACACAAAGTGTTGGCCTTTTATCTTATACCTTTTTGACTCAATCAGGCTATGACAGAATAGTTGTTCCGATGGTGAGGATTCAATTTTTTCAAAGATCTCTTTTTTATAATTCAGACTGTAGATTATGAAAAAATCTTTATTATGTTTTCAGTACTTTACCCAGTCTCATAATAAGGCCCAATATAGTTGGTTCTTGTTTGAATAAAATGAAAGGTCTTGACATCCCTTGCAGGTACACTATGTGTTCAATATGATGACGGGTCATTTTGAGTCGCTACAGCCAAAAATTGTCGAACAGTCTGATTCAAACCTATCTGTGCTGTTAAAATGGTCTCCTTATTCAACAGAGGAAGAGCTGCTAAATCAAGTAAGCATCCCACTAGAACATGTAAACTGAAGTTCAGGTTGAAATAAGCCTATTGACTCCACATTCAATTTTTCAGTGTCAACTTTTTATTTATATTTTAATTTTTTTATTTATAAACTCCTGGTATGTCAAACATGATTACAACATTTTTATATATTTTTTACTTTTCATTTATAACTTGATTTTATGAATATAATAATTTTATAATTTTATGTTTCATGCATTAACAATCCGCTTTGGGCGATTTCTAACCCATTTGACCCGGCTCCTTTCTAACTATGATTTTTCTTTTACTTTATTTTTTAAGAGAAGAATCATAACCTGAATCAACTTGTTTATAATTGAATGTGTTGAAATTGTCACTACTGTCATCGATTTAAGCTTTTGAGCTTTCTAATGTTGTTATGGTTGTTATTTTTTTTATTATTTGTTGTGTGTACATGAGTTCTCTTTTTAGAGATTCGGAACCTTTAGCACTGTCACTTTAATGCTTTCTATTATAATGTAGTAGATAGCCATTCCATGATGCGTAATTTGTTATTACTGTTATAGAATGTAATCAGTTTTCAATATTTCTGTAGTTTGATGATATCGGTCATCATGGAACAAAAATTATTGTATATAATTTATGGCTTGATGATGAGGGTAACATGGAGCTTGATTTTGACTCGGATCCTGAGGTTTCAACTTCTTTCTTTATTGAACATATTGCAGTTGTTATACCACATGATTTACATAAGTTGTGGCACAATCTGCTGCAGGATATTCGAATTGGATGGGATGGAAAAAGCAACGCAAAACTAGGTTCTTTGAAGGCAATAAGTGAAAATCACATTGCTAATCGCCTCTGGTATTCTCTCCGTGTAAGTTTAGTTTTAAATTTCTATTTGCATCCCTTTCTATGGTTTACTAGAGGCAAGGGTGGCAAATTTCGATATGGCATGAAACCCAACACAAAGATAAACAAGTTAAGGTTGGGATTCTCATCCTCAACCTATTCAGTATACCAAATTTGACCCTTTTGATCCCTTCTCAACCCAGAAGCAACCCATCAATCCTGCCATATATGATTGACCCAAAATCAACCGGCCAATTCGCCTAACCAGCCCGTTTAGTTAAACGGGTTACGCAGTTTGTGTGACCTGTGTCTGGGTTGGTACTTTGACGTACGTCCCTACCAGCCCGTATATCAAATCAGGCTTTGTTCGAGTTGGGTATTGTCAACCCGCCAACATGACCTGACCGAGGTGGCAAAGTAGAGCTGTTCAGGAAGTTGTTTGTACTTTGCATAATAAATATCATTTTGGTGACTTCCGACCTATTCAGCCTGCTTATGTAAATTTTATATGTATGCGCATTTTACCGGATAGGGATGAAACATAGACCGAGCTGACCTCTTTATAATTAAATGGGTTAGCTGACCCGAAATCAACCGGCCAATCCACCTAATATTGACCCATTTTGTTAAATGGGTAACGCTGGTTGTCTCTGGGTTGCTACTTTGACCTACCAGCCCTTATATCAAATTAGGCCGTGTTCTGGTTGGGTATTGTCGACCTGCCAACCTGACCCGACTGAGATAGAGCTGTTCAGGAAGTTCTTTGCATGATAAATATCATTTGGGTGACTACCTGCCTATTCAGCCAGCTTATGTAAATTTTATAATTATGCGCATTTTACCGGATAAGGATGAAACATAGACCGAATTGACCTCTGTATATTTAAATGGGTTAAAGCTGCCACCTCTACGAGTTTACGATATAGTGGATTTTTTTTCTCTTGAATTGCCACGTTTTACCCTGTTTCAGGCATACTTATCCATCTTGTACATAAAACTTCCTGAAACCTTCTCCATTGCATTGCGTCGAAGAGTTATTCTCTATCATAATATTGCAACAGATCTGAAGCACCCGGCATTTATCTTGTATAAAGCCCATAGCGGCGGATGTGTTGAGGTTATATCAGTTCTTATCTATTTATCTATTTATGTTATCTATGTGGTCAAGTCTTCTGGTTTTAATTTTTTAATTTCAGGGGGAAGTAATCACAACAATAGGGTTTCTTAAGGAGGCTCCAGATGTGAGTGTGCATGGTTTTAACATCTACCACAAGGGTCGTCTGATATTGGTGATTATTGGTTTTCTAGATTTACGTATTTTTTCTTTTAGAAAAAAGGAAATCAAACAGTTGCATTTGGTTGACATTTAATGTTTTTCTTCCAGCCGTTTTTACCTGTCGTTAATTATGGCAATAGCAAAGGAAGAGGTGTCGTTGGTAAGTTTAGGGTGCTAGGCGTCATTTTGAGATGTCAAATTGGGCAGGTCAATTGGTATACGGGTCAAAATGGGTTGGGTTGACCTGAAACTCTTTTTGTGCAATATTTTGAACTTATATAAATAATTAGCACGTCGAACGTTATTTAAAAGATATAATATTAAAACAATCATTTGGTTATTTGAATAAAATGAATCAGCTGGTTTTCTGGATTAGGGATAAACTTTTTGGCTTCTTATTTTACCCGTTGGACCTGATAGAGATAAATGATAATACATCGCCATTTATACGTATATGGGTCGAAAATGTGATGTGTGCACTGTACCAAATGACAAGTTGAGTTAACTTTATGTCTTTTTGTAGGAGTTCTTGAAGCCAATTTGATCGAGCCTACTCACAATAAACAAGATTTTGAGAAAACTAATGTTTATCAAAAGCTTGTAACCCGATTGAGAGACATGACCAACGAATACTGGTGAGCAATCTGTTTGATGCCACATATAACACAACTTCGAATACGACACCAACTTTAGTTTCGATACTGTCAGGGACTGTCATTGTGCACTAATCGGATATCAGCCCCCCAAAAAGATTCGACGTCAGTCAGCTTCCCCCAATTTATCAAATTTCACACAACTGTCAAGTAAAACTGATGTTGTTGGTTGCTCCAAAAACCCGCCAGTAATCACTAATATTAGCAGCAGGACTGCTTTAAATGCTAAATCTTCCGTTCTCGAGCCCATAGAATTGGTACCACGCTTCCCACAAGGTTCCGAAAAGAGTAAGAAGTCGATTGAAAATAGAGGTGGCAAAATGGGCGGGTCGGGATGGGTGGTAGGTTGACCCGTAAAAAGTTCTTTTACTTCACTGTTCTATACTCTTTGGATATATAATAGGCGTCTCGAGTATGATTACAGAAAGTATACTATCCCCCATTTATAATTTAATGTTTTCCAGTAAAATGATTTAGGAGGTTTTATACAATAAATGCGTTTGATTCGCTTCCCTTTTTTTGCCCCCTTCTGTTATACCTGACATAAGTAAGTGGGTCGAAATTGCCATCTTAAATGTGAATCGCGTTATTAGTTTTTTGTTATTTGTCTTTTCCGTCACATTCTTGCCTAGGTTATTGTCTTATCTTCTGTCGGTACAGGATCAAATTTGAAGAGGAAAGATAACCCTGTGGGTTCCTTTTTGGAAAGCCCAACAACGGCACCTAGTGTAGCTAATACTGGGTCAAATGCGGTATTACAGTTTTCTTGAATTAGAAATGGGTTAAGTGTTTGAATATGTAACAAAGTTTACCCAAAGTATCCAACTTAAAACCTGTATTAGAATTTCAATTATTGCATATGTATGTATCTGACACATTATAACATGTAAACTGGTGATGTGGTACTTGTTTTGATGACGTGGCAACTTATATAGCTGCCACATTGGCGAAATACTGGTTACGTGATGCAGAAGTCATCAGATACATACAATAGCAATAATGGGAAGTTCGATACATACAATAGAGAATTTTGAGGATTGATACTACAATAGAATATTGGGTAAAGTTTGATATATATACATACACGTAACCCATGAGAACTTGTAATCATGTATACATCTATGCCGGGTACATAAATTTCTTTGGAAACATTTCGTTCATTGCTTGTAGGCTGATGATGCACATAATCAAAAGAAGATAAACTTGATGCAAGAACACACGAATCTTAAGGAGAAGTGAGTGTTCTCTATGCATTTCGTGTATTTTTTTTTTACTGTTTTAATAAATTCGATTTAAATTTGTATCTATCCGTCTGCAACTTAAATGTGTCTTTCTAGTGAATTTGATTATATATTATGTTCTTTTGCAATTTGAAGATGTTTATGAACGTGTTGTATGTAACTCTGGATTAGTTGGCTAACAGTTTATGTGTTCTTTTTCTTTTAGATGCTTGGACTTTGAGAAATCGGAGAAAGAATATAAACAGAAGGTACTTGAACAATATTGGTTTATTTTAATGAATCAAAATCTATTATTTGCTTATGCTTGAGGTCGATATAACCTCTTTTGATGGACTTATATTTTTGGAATTAACTTCAACCACTGTCAGTGCCCATTCAGGGGTGTTACAAAATTAGAAACCGTAAAATCAGTGAGGAACTCGACTGGCTAACCGCCTTTGAACATTTTACTTGCCTAGTTGGGGTGTCAACATATGTAGGTTCCTTGGGTTGGGTAACGAGTCAATACAGGTTTTGGGTCAAAATGGGTATTAATTTAGTATAGCGTCAGAGCGGGTTGGGTTAGGAATTTAGGATAACCAGAGAATGGGTATTAATTTGATCCAGGGTCAAAGTGGATTGGGTTGGGATGACCACAGAACATGTTTAAACATTGTATAAATTGTTAATGGGAAAAATATGATTACATAAAGTGTATTATTGCAATTATCACTTTAACTTTGTAAAAGACCAATTTTATTGCAGTCATCACTTAAACTTTATAGTAGAGAAAGTTAGGAGGTTTTATGCAGTTGAATACAATTTGAGTGATTTTCGATACGCTCAACACATTTACCTCGTTTACTATTTAGGTTTAAGTTTTTTAGCTTAACCCCTTTTGGCCCATTAGAAATAGAACATAACTCTAGTAGGCCATTTTTTAAGCAAATGAGTTGAAATTGCCATATGTAACTGTGTGCCTCTGACCAGTTACAACTCAAAACCTATTGGGATAACATTAATGTCATACATCGACTGATCTTCATGTGGGCGGTACAGTCTATGCCCATGGGTGGTATGTTACCAAGCTATCTGCCGAGGCCTTATTCTTGGCAGCATAATTTGCAATCTTAAGTGTCTGGTAATGTATTTAAGTGTACTAAAGTTATATTGTATGTGTTAAACTTTCAGTTAATGCTATTGTATGCATCTTATGGCTTCTTCATTCTTGTGCTGACGTGGCAGCCATATAAGTTGCCACCATGTCATCCAAACCGGTGCCATATAATCGAAAGTTTGATATATACATTAGTAACTTTCAAAGTTGTATACATACACTAGTATTGGGTAAAGTCGGTAAATGTTGATATACACAATAAAAATGGGTTCATTTGGTACATTGTAAGACACTCAACTACACTCAACCCTCACTTGCAAATGTTTCACTGTAAGATCGCGAATTCTAAATGTGTTTTGTGCATTCTTTTTTTGATTCATGTTATTATCTGCAACTCTGTCAGCAGAGCAGCATATTCATTTTGAGCCAATTCCAATTCTCTCTGAAGTTGTATTACCTGCAATTCTTAAATGTGTTTTGTGCATTCTTTTCACTGTAAGATCGCGAATTCTAAATGTGTTTTGTGCTTTCTTTTTTTGATTCATGTTATTATCTTAAATTGCAGGTAATACAACTTCAGAGAGAATTGGAATTGGCTCAAAATGAATATGCTGCTCTGCTGACAGAGGTGCAGCTTTTGGAGAAAGTTAAAAGGGGCGACTAGTGGACATGTCTACGTGTAAATTTTTCTACAGCTGGAGTGTAGAGTCTTAACTGTAGAGAAATAGAAGCTGTAAATAAATATATAGGGGACAAATCTTAATTTTTAACCATCAAGATTAGAGCTAAATTTTTACTGCTGGAAATTAGGTGAAGAAGGCCGACTTAGATGCAATGGCTCATGTTAATAGGGGTTTCTGGATCAAAGGGTGAAAGTGGCTTTTGTCAATAGGGTTTCATTTCCACTGGAATATTAGACATCCCAACTAGTTTTGCAACCAAGCAATGGAGTGGAATGTATCAGTTGCATCCTTTAGCATATTTGTGTTTGGAAAGTGGTTATTTATATATCACAAGCTAGAACATCTGACTGCATCGTCTGGACATATATATTTCAACTCTCGCTAAAAGAAAATGACTATTTGGCAGTGCCCAGATTTCATATGTACTTTACAAGAAGAGGGTGGGGTTCAAATGAGAATGACATTTTAAGTGAGAATGAGAGAACCAATCAGAGTGCTCCATTTTATTTAGGGGTGGAAGGGTATTATGGTCATCCTACATTATATTTGATTCTAATTAAATAAATACTAAAAATCAAAAAATTAGAGAATATAGATACATCTGCAGAATACATACGTATACACATACATCAACGTACAGAGCACAAATCGCACGGGTTTCTCACAAATCGATCGCGGAAAAACATCAAATCGAAGGTAAACATTACGCTAATTCTACTTGATATTCTTCAATTAACGAAACGAACGATCGATTTCTGATCATTCGATTAGGTTTTATATAAACACGATTTTATGCGATCCTATTTTGCGCGATTTGAACGTCATTAATTTACGATTTGATTAACGAAACTGCAATTACAATATGATTTTCGTTGATTCACCGATTAAATTTTTTAAATAATGCATAATCAGTGTACACGCAAAAAATCATACGATGATCATCAAAGTATGTGTTACTAACATATGTGCTACTAGTAGCGTTTCAATGCCTGTGATCTATGTGTTTCGTTATTACTTGTCAAAAGAACTTGAAAAAAAGTTCCAGATGATAACTTTTTGAAATTTAAGTAACAAATGTGTTACTAACATATGTGTTAGTAGTTGTGTTAGAGTATATGTGATGTTTCGTAGTTAGTTGATAGATCCTCAAAAAAAAAACTTGAAAATAAAAATAAAAATTCCAGCTGTTGATTTTTAAAAATTAAGTAACACATATGTTAGTCAATAGTAACACATTACTAACATATATGCTAGTAGTAGTGTCACTAACATATATGCTAGTTTTAGTGTTACAGTATCTGTGCTCTATCTGTTTGGTTGTTAGTTGACTAAATGGTAACACATGTCGTAAATGCCGGTGTTACTTGCTGCTGGTAAGGCAAGTCTTAGTTATTGAATTTTTTATGTCGTAAAGTCTGTGTTACTAACATATATGGTAGTAGTAGCATAACAGTATCTGTGGTCTATCTGTTTCGTTGTTAATTGCCATTGTATCTTGGAACAAGGTTGCTTGTACTGTATAATAAATGTGATTGTTTATGGGACGCTCGCCAGGTGTTTGATCAAATGCCTGATAGAAATGTGGTTTCTTGGACGGCCATGATGTCGGCCTATTCGAATAGAGCATATGGTTCTGAAGCTTTGGATCTTCTTGTGAAGATGTTAAGATCAGGTATACATGTATATGATCTATTTTACGAGAATTCGAATTGTCAATCTAGGAATGTGGTTGAGCTCATATAAGCATGACTTAATTACAGTAAAGAGTAACTAGTATATATGCGTAATTATATCTATTTACAGACTATTAGATTTATAAATTTTATAAATATTCTATAACACCTATCGTGTCTATATTCACATGGTTTACACTTGTTACTTATCATGATATCAAATTTTATATTAGCATTAGGTAACAGCAAATTTCTTGCACAAACTAGTTCGTCATATTGTGTGTTTACTAAAATGTCTATGTTTTTTTAGGTAGTGAGCCAAACGAGTACACATTTGTAACCGTGCTCACTTGTTGCACTGGAATTTGGGGGCTTGAGACAACACATGTGTTAGCAGTTGACTAACACATGTGTTAGTCATTGGCTAACACATGTGTTAACGGTTATAAAAAAATCTTATATTTCTGCAAAATCTTTTACAGGATCAATGGTTACACCAAAAAACGTGATAGGCGTTCAAAATGAGATTGAAAAGCCGGGTGGGAGTACACTATGAATACCTGAAGTGCTAGAGGATGTAAAGCCATATGTTGGAGAAGCAGGCCATAATAGTTGGTCGTGTGACAGAAAGAAGGCAGAGGCAAAAAGCATAAGCAGAAGCAAAAGAGAGGGAGAAAGCGGAAGCAAAGGCGAGAAAGATAGCAGAAGAGCAAGCTAATAAAAAATAGACAGTGGTGTTCTCCGTATTAACTAACACATGTGATACACGTTTAGTATCACATGTGTTACTAGATGATATAAACTTGATTAGATTTAATGTTGATTTACATTTCAATTTCATTTTTGAAACTACCTATTGAATACTATTTTTGGCATACAATTGATTCTTATTTTAGAGAAGATGTCTGATTTCTAACACATATACTTATGGTTGATAACACATTTATTATTTTTTGTTAACACATGTGTTACTCAAAACTTGTTGATGGTTCAGTATCATGTATTACTTAATACTTGTTTGACAAATATGCATAAAGTTGATAACACTTGTGTTAATAGTTTATTAACACATGTGTTACAGATTCGGTAACACTTGTGTTAATGATTCAGTAACACATGTATTACCGAAGCAAAAGGATCAAGTAAATGCTACAAGTAATGAATTATTTTAATCTTTCTTCCAAGTCATTGTAAAAAATTATATAGTTATTACCAACACATGTATTCCTAATTATTAATACACGTGATACTGGATACCAACATATGTATTACTAGCTAATAGGTGCATTTTATTTTTTAATGTGATATTTGTTAATAACACATGTGTTAGTAACCAGTATCACATGTGTTACTTCAGTATCACATGTGTTAGAAGTTGGTAACACATGTGTTAACACAAGTGTTAGTGGCTGATAAAGCAAATGTTAGTGATAAGAATAACAAGTGCCAGTGATAGCTAACACAACTGTTAGTGTTATCTAACACATGTGTTAGCGGCAGCTAGCACAAGTGGTAGCGGTAAAACAGGTGTTTGTGGCTGGTAAAGCAAGTGTTAGTGGTAAGAATAACAAGTGTTAGTGATAGCTAACACAACTGTTAGTGTTATCTAACATATGTGTTAGCGACAGCTAGCACAAGTGTTAGTGGTAGGAAACACAAGTGTTAGTGGTAACTACCACAAATGTTAGTGTTAAGAAAAATAAGTGTTAGTGGCAGGCAAAGCAAGTGTTAGTGGAAAGAATAACAAGTGTTAGTGATAGCTAACACAATTGTTAGCGTTATTTAACACATGTGTTAGCGATAGCTAACACAAGTGTTAGCGGCAGATAACACAAATGTTAGTGGTAGGTAACACAAGTGTTAGTGGTAGTAACCCAAGTGTTAGGATTCCGTAACATACATCAGAAGTAAACAAAGGATATAATGAAAAATACCAACAGACAAACAATTTCTTAAGAAAACATAAACCATACTCATGTAACCAAATGTAATTGACTGTATCATATCGAATATACCAGATTCAAAAAAATATGACCAACCTATTATGAACAAAATGTACTTGAGTACATCATGGCTAACACCCCCGAATACAAAAGATAATGACCAATACCGTTATGAACAATTCTACTTCATTACAAAATCCTAAAAATCCACAGTCAAACTACAATGTATCATTCTCATCAGAACATCACTTTTCTCTTATTCAACTCATCGGCAAACGTTCTTATCTTTCTCATCTTTTTTACTATCCCCGTCCTTCTTTTTAGCTTGTTCCTCCGCTGCTTTCTTATCCTTCAACTCATCCGCAACTTTCTTTCTTTTTTACCTTTTCTTCCACGACCTTCTTTTTCTTCTATTCCAGATCAACAGCTTTCTTTCTTTTGACCTCCTCGGTAGCAGCCTTTTTATCAGTCGCGGACTTCTCTATAAACACATTTCATATATCAATACACTTATATCACATATATAGACACATTTCATATAAACTCTAGTAGTAACACTTGTGTAACTACTACTATCCACATCAACAACAAACATATAGAAACTAAACTACTACTATATATCCACATCAACATAAATAAGTAACACATGTGTAACTTCAAAACAAAAAACAGGCTCGCTACAGTTGTATCACCAAACACAAAAATACAAACCAAGCGCAGCTAACACATGTGTTACTAAGCTAACAAAGTATAAATGTAAGTAACAGTGTAGTGACAAATGTGATACGCTACAATACCACATTTAATTGTAAATCTTATCAGTCCTTGTGTTCAGCAAAACTCTTCAGAATTTGTAATTTTGTATTTCCAGATGCTAAGTTTTCATGCTAATTAATCACCATGACGACAATAGTTAATTCATATTTCATTGAGACATTTCATCGAACACATTATATGCAAGTTTACTTTATTTATCCCAAATGCACAAATTCACTTTGATCACACATATACCATAATCATAAACATGATATTCATAATCAATGTAACTATATACATACTCACTACACTTGTATCGGCAGACACTAAAATACAAACAAAACGCAGCTAACACATATGTTACTAAACCTTAAATTCAAACAAAAACACAAAAACATCGATATACAATACATACACACATACAACTACAAATTGACAGCTACACATATACAATACATACACACATACAACTACAAAATAACACAGTAAACATCACCATATATAAACTACAGTAGTAACACTTGTGTAACTACCACTATTCACATCAACATCAAAACATACAGAAACTAAACTACCACTATCCACATTAACATACACGAGTAACACTTGTGTAGCTTCAAAACAAAACAGACTCGCTTCACTTGTATCACCAGACAGTAAAATACAAACCAAACGTAGCTAACACATGTGTTACTAAACCCTAAATTCATACAAAAACACAAAAACACATATAACATACTGTCATACAAGATCAAAACGAACTAAAAATGAAAATATAGCATATTTAACACTAAAAGCTAAACATTAAACTTCGAAATACCTTACGGAATGGACCGGATCGAAAAGGCCTAGCAGCAATCGCTCCTAATGATGTTGTTCTTGGAACAATCTCATCACGAACATCAATTATTACAAATTAGTAAGTATTAATGATGAATTTAAACCACAGTTCAAAAATTAGGGTTTCACAAAAACGGATTTTGTTGAAAATTAAACCGATAGAAAGATGAAACGAATAGTGTAGATGAAGGAGATGATAATTTTAGCAAGAAACAACAACGATTTGATGATTAATCGAACGAATTTTGATCTCTAGTGTTTGGGAAGTTCAATCGCAGAGGAGCAGAATAGAGAGAGAATTTGAAAGTCTGTATGATTTTTGTGAAATAAAGTGAAAAATGGAAGAAATTAATTACATGGTAAAATTACCATCCTACCCCTCCGCCCAAAATCTAATTTATTTTGGTTTTTTTTAATTAAAAAATGAGGTATTAATATGGGCCCTTGATCTGATTAATCTGATGGCTCAGATTGATTCCCCCATTCTCACTTAAAAAGGGTGTACTCATTTGAACCCTACTCTACAAGAAGATTGTGATTAGAAGAGATAACTAAGATTGTTAGAAATAATTTTCATTCCCAAATGGCCAAATGTAGTAGGTACATGCATACAGACTAACAGACACTATCAATATTTATGCCAATCGAAACAATAGTTTGGCATAGCTATTTGTTGACTAGATCAAAAATGAAAAACAACAAAATCAACAAACATAGTAGAATCCTTAACTGAGAGGTGGGCCGTACATCTAGGGATAGAAGATGTAAGTTGGGAAGGAAAAAAAAGCCTTAAATTTAAGTCTACATGTGATTTCTTGTTATATTTTATATATACAATAGATAGGTGATTCGAAATTGATCGTCAATTCCTGTCTTATGGTCTTTGAATACTTTGAACTCGTTTTGTAACTAGAAACTCACATAGATAGAAACCTTTCACATGAGAAATCAGCATCGATACAATCTACATGACCAATCGAATCATGTGCTATAAGTCTTTTGACTTCCATCTAAGATGCAACTTGACTTTGTGGAGGCATCCCGCTTAAACGCTTCGTTACATGATTGCTTCATACTATCACCACCGACCATAAACTAATAATTGTCACTATCTTTGAACACGAAAGTGGCTCATTGTTCGGTAATGGCAGCAGATGGTAAAAACCGCATCAGAAAACTTGAAAGAGACCAAATGCAAATAACCCCTAGACATTGAAGAACATTTAAGAGCATTCCCAATGAACTATTTATAGCCAAATTGTGTGGTGTCGTTTCGGCTCCTCTGACTGTAAACGAGAGCGCAGTCACAAGTTGCGCAGCCCGATTCAGTTGGTGCAATCTATACACCTGCAATTATGGAAATCTCAGTAGGGTTATCCAGTGAGATCAATAGAGGTGGCAATTTCAATGGGTCAATAAGCTTTTTATCTTTTCTGTAACGGATCAAATGGGTAGATGGCGAAAGTTTGCTTAAAAGGATATGGGTCGGAAGTCACCCAAAGTGTGTTTTTGAAGCATAAAACCACCTAAATCATTTTATCCACAAGAATATATTATTATTAATATAGTAGTATATGCTTCGTAATCATATTTGACAAGCCAATTATTTATTAAAAGAAGAGTTTCGCATGAAATTACCCATTTTGAACCTGACCTATTTTGACCCATTGCCTAGCTCTGCCTAACCCACCCATTTTAGTGTAATAATATAACTTTTTGTTATCATATTTGACTGACAACATGTTGTATAACAGTTAAAAACTGTGGGATAAGTGTTCAGATAACCTGCCCTGACCCGTTTTGACCCATAAAAATTACGTAACTTGACCCATTATTTCATAAATAATCCATTTGACCTATTAACCCACCGATCCGCCCATTTTCACCTCTAGAAAACAAAACCTGTAAGCTATTGCATGTGCTTACTTGGAAGATGACGGGAATGAGAGGCCAAGAAGGTGACTTGATGTATCTTGCATACTGCTCGAACGCAAACTGCACAACAATGCCAACAAGGTACGGTGCAAGTGTAGCGGAAGCTGCAGGACCAGTCCATGGCCAAACCAACCCCATTGTGACCATCGGAATCATCAAACTAAGTACCAACGCGGCTACTGATGTGATTCGATAAACCAGTTGAGGGGCAGAAATTGTGCTGTTTATTGTGTTAACCAATTCATTAGGCCTACGCAAATGGTCTACTATAGATAGAAAGACGGCCACCCCACAATAGAAAAGAGCTTCCGTGAAGAACAATATAAGGAAATCTGTGAATAGCAACAAAACGTATTTAAAGTAATCGAATGACCTTAAATCTGTACCATTTAAAAAGAGTTGATTTAGGTTAGATTTTGTCTCTAAAGAGAGATAATTATATCAAAACCTATAAAAAGGAACGTCGTTCAGAAGCCTTCTAAAGTGTATTCATTGCTTGTGACCATGTAATTTATTTTATCGACATAATTAGATTATTATTGAATTCATAAAGTTTTTTTCATCAGATTAATACAATAGGTATCTAAGAAAAAACTGACTACAAAACGTTGGTGGTTCAACCCAACCAGACCTTACCCTTTATTGGACCGCATTACAACGTGCCCTTTTTGACCCGAGCCCAGTGTCGCCCGTTACCCAACCCATCCAGTTTCTACCTTAATTAAATTGTAAGGTTAAAATAATCAAGGTGGAGCTTAGATGTTATGTCCCCTATATCACTTCATTCATAAAGTTAGATTATGATAGGGAAATACATATGACAAGAAATTTAATAGGCACTGGCCGACTGGCGGTTCAACCCAACCCTGCCTGACCCGCATTACAGAGTACCCGCTTAGATCTATTTCACAGCCTATCTATGTTGCCACCACTATCATGTTGTGAAACTAAAACCACTGACGGGTGTTCATAAGTGATACCTGTCAATAGTGAATCCTCAAAAACCGTAGAAAGGATCTTTCGCATATAAAGAGAAGGAAAAATGAATGAGGCTACAAGAACAGCAGGACCCACAAACCAAAAAACATTGCTTTGCTTCTTCGTGGTTATTTTAGACACAATAATCTCGGTTTCTTTATTGTAAGGTTGGTTATAGAATGATATAAGACCAGGCCTTCCTCCACTTCTTTCAACAGTTTCATATCTTTTAGATGCCTCATCTTCAATTAAAATATCATCGTCTTCTTGGTCTGCACTCTCATCTAATTCGATCTCACTGTCTGAGATTAAATCATCGATGGATGCAAAGAATCTATATTTTTTCTTTGAAAGCCTTTGATTCGTGTTCAATCTTCCATGTATGAAATGTCTTGTATTAACTGTGAACCAATAAAAGGTGTAAAATTAGATTCTGCGTACACAAAGTTAAAATTGGTTATGACAAGAGGTGCCTTTAACTCATCTAGTTATAAATGGGTTGATTTAGATTATGTTATATCTATAACGGATCAAATTTCTTATGATAACGTGCCAAATTGGTTGACCGGTCAAACGTCGTACACGATGTATTGGTATTGCACAATATTGCTTCATTAAGAAAACTATAATATCATCATAAAAATGTGATTATTTTTATCAGATTTATAATTAATACTACGTACATATTATTCATAAAAAAAAAGGACAAGAAGTGTTCCAGGTTTTATAAATGTACAACAAGTTACTGAGTATTTTGTTTTTTTTTTTTTTTTTTTTCGTTTTCTACCCGCCCCGCCCATTTTTCCACCTCTAGTTGTTAACAACTGCTAGAACCTAAAACAGCAAATGTCCTCCGAACGTGATGGATTTTTTTCTGGGAAATTTGGATCACTTTGGAACTTTTGGAGTCTTTTAGCTGATAAAGAAAAAAGCACCGGTAATCAAGAAACAAGTTAGAAACGCACCTCCAAGTTTCAGTCGCCTACAATCATGTAATCTTGAGGGTAAGCTGACCTGAGAAGAGAAGTTGCTGAATTACAAATGGAAAAAAGAAGACGAATAATGGGAAATTAGCAACATAAAGATGTGAACATGTATTGCGCATTTAATCATGAAGTTGCCGTAAGCAATATTAGTGACGCAAATTAGAGAACCATAGCATTTCCTTTAACACTAAGACAGTACATGGGAAATATCAAGATTCTAAAAATATATTTCCAACATAAATTGACAATAGCAACAATCCATATAAAACCGTTATAAATAGGCTACATATACATTTATATAAGCTCGCTTACATGCATAACATATAACGAACACTAGCTTCAAGAGAAATGTAAATGCAATTATAACATAAGTCAACATTTCTCAGTAACATATTTGCAAACCAACTATCATTCTTGTGAAAACGCCAAAAATTGCAGACAAAAAGTAACATACATAACATTTAGTAAGCATCTAACTGAATTGAACCAAAGGTCCTAACACCAAAATCGAATTAACAGTGGCATGAAACATCCACCAACATCAAATACTATAATTATGACTTCGGGTATTTTATGAACCCTAGCAAAATAGACTATAACATGCATTTCTAGATACAAACCTAACACTACAATAAGGGGACAATAAATGACACAAACTTGTTTTTAGTTGTATAATCATATTAAAATTTAAACCCTAAATAAGCTATTTCCAAAACAAATTCATACAACCTAAAAATTAAAGATTTTTAAGCACAAACTTATATAGGGGTATAACTGGGTTATTGAAGAATTGTACCCAAGGGGTTCTTGTCGACTGTAGTGAAGAACAGAAAGACGTAGAAACACAAGACAATGAAGAAGCAATTTTGACTGACATTATTAAAGGTAACAACTTTTGAAATCAAGTTTGAAATCTACAGGAAACCCATATGAAATAAACGGAATTTAGCAAAACCCATTTGTAAGAAATCGATGATTTTGAGAATACTGTAAATTTTGGGCGTCGGATACAAAGCCAACTAGCCAAGAACGTGGAATTAGGGGTGTTAATCGGGTAATTTAATCGGGTTTCGGGTTATTCGAGTCGGGTTATTCGGTTTTTCGTGTTTAAAATCTTACCCGAAACCCGATTCAAATAAGCTCGGGTTATTCGGGTTCGGGTTATTTGGATTCGGGTTGGATTCGGGTTATTCATTTAAACCCGAATAAGATCATATTCTATATTTTCGTATTTTGAACAAAGCTTAGAACTTAAAAAAAAGATACTTATAGTTTATATAAATCATCATAAGTAACTTACATGTATATTATATATATGGATGTATTCATATAAATCATAATAACTTATATATATAGTTATATTTATTTATTAAATTAATTTTTGTAATTATTCGGGTTATTCGGGTTACCCGAATTGTAAAATATTTATCCGAAACCCGACTCAAATAAGACTCGGGTTATTCGAATTCGGGTTATTCGGGTTCGGGTGACCAAATAAGCTTCGAATTTGAGTTATTCGGGTTTGGGTTAGTTATTCGGGTTCGGTTAATTGTGACACCCCTACGTGGAATATGAGTGGGGTGGGTTTCCGCTTAAACAAGACTAGTATAATCTTGGTCAAAGTCAAAGTCTCAATTAAAGGTACCACTACATTTTTAAATTTTTATTTATATTTACTACTCCCTTCGTCCTAATTTTATTGTCCCCAGACAAAAAACGCAGTTTAAGAAAAACATCACCATCTCTCTTACTTTTTGGTAACAAGACAATTTTACCCTTTACTTTTTACATACCTTTTTGTCTTACATATATAAATTAGGGGCATAAATGAAATTTATATTATTCTTTTCCATTTATGGAAGTGGACAATTAAATTGGGACATCCCAAAAAGGAATAGTGGACAATAGATATGGGACGGAGGGAGTATTTACTATTTTTTTTTTAAAAAAAACCTATGATTAACACACGATAACCACTACGAATATTTACAACTCACTATCTTAAATGAGACTTGAACCCTCACCCTCTAAGTTGAAGGGTTTCTCTCATACCGCTAGGCTAAGAGCCCTTTAGTATTTATTTTTTACTATGATAACTTATTAGGCCCCTCCCATTGGTATAATCGGTTATCAATCGGTTGATAACCTATTACCAAGTGATTACATTTCCGTGCCATTGGTATAATCGGTTATCAATCACTTCCTCTTTTAATCGCCAAACCGATTTGTAATCGGTTTAAAAATGTGGGGCTGCATATATATATATATATATATATATATATACACACGGAGTATATATTTTTTTGTTTAGTGTATAGAAATGGTGGTATATTGGTAAATGTGGGGTCCAAAAAAATGAAGTGATTAGTCATTGATGGCAGTGGGTAATCGGTTGTGAATCTATATTATATAGTAAACGGCAAGTGAACCTGATGTCATAAAGCTTACTTGTCCCAATTCGAGGAAGCAATTTTGATGACGTGGACACCCTTACAATCAAGGATTTTTCTCACAATTTTGAGTTATTTTTTTCAAACTTAATGACTGAAATTACATGATAAAATGTTATATATTTTGTGAGTTTCTAGACATGTAAATATGTAAACTTCCTTTGCAGTTTGCACTCTTTAATTTTGTTGGTCTCTCCCACCAACCAAATATCACACCTCTTCTTTCTTTGTGCACCGCCCAAAATTAACCATGCTTCCTGGTTCTCTGCATTTGTCACCGCCAAGATTAAATTGAGTAGCTCGATCGATTCATAAATCACATTCATCTTATTTTTTTGATTAATTCAAAATTACAATTGCCACTCCATATTCTTCACGGGATCGTTTCATCTTCCTCATTTTCATATTGAATTCATAGATCTTCCTGTCTTGGGTATTATCTTCCTCATTTCCAATTCTTGCTTAATTAGTTAGTATTTCAAGTTCTGCCAACAAAGGTAAGTTTCCTCAATTTCGAATTTTAACTTCAATTGATTATTTTCTTTTGCCCTTTTTTCTCAATTCGATTTCTTCATTTGAATTTTGATTTAAATGTGAATTTGATTTTCGTATGTTTGTTTTGTATGTAAAGAACGTTTGCTTAACCATGTCTCACTCTTATGTACGAATAAAGTTGCTGATTTGAAAGTGTTTTGTAAAGATGTGTTTGGCATTCAATTTGTTTTGTTGCAGGACTTGATCTAAGATCAAAGATATATATAAATTATATTTGGATTATATGCATGTGCAGAAAGTTACATGTAAATGGTGATTATGCAGTGCATGAAAGGTGTTCGGTGAAATGTGATGTAGTGTAAAAATGGGGTAATAGATTAAACCTGTTGATTCCTATGAATACCAGGAAAAATCTCTTCCAAAAGCACGTTGATTCACAAAAGAATACCATGTAATGGGTATGATTCACAAAATTGAGAGTGAAATCCAAAATCTTGAAATTGAAAATTGAGTTCATTACAATGAATAAGAAAGCATAATAAACAACCAGAAATTTTAACGGGCCAACAAAACATAACGGGCCGAACATAAAACCTAAAACAAAAACCCAAAATGAACAGAAAATTCCTAAAATGGCCTATATCTTCTAAACGGAGGCATTTTTGGGCTTTGAGGGATTCCTAAAATGGCCCATATCTTCTAAACGGAGGCGCTAGGGCGGTTAGCGGCTTGGTGGGCCTCGAACCGAGCTTCGATTCGTCTGCTCATGGGCCAGAAACGGAGCCCTGTAGCCCAAGTTACAGCATTTTCCGTGCAGCCCATTTTGTTACACAATCTTGGGCCTCCAGAAACACAAGGGCCCTTTCTTCTACAGTTGGGCCTCCATCAAAATGCCTGAGATAAATAGAGTAATTGGTATGATTTCTTTTATACCTGTTTTCATTCCTAGATTATTGTTTTCTAAATTTAGCTGTAAAGCTTTCTTCTTTTACATATGTATGGTTATCCTTAAATGACTTAGCTTTAAGAAGTTGTTTAGAAGTAAATGAATTGCTTATAGTCTACCAATTTCTTCTTTGGATGTGTGAAGATCAAGAATTTTTTAGGGTCTGCGCAAAAGTATGGTTGATAGAATAAGTATTCTATTTTTGATTTATGGTTTTCTATGACATTCATCTTGCTTCTCTAATTAGTGGGTTCAGATCATGATCTTTAGATTTACTTTTTAATTTTGAATATCCCTTTGTTGTACAATAACTTCAGGAGCTTAGAAGTTATTTTCTATAGTTATTTGATGCAGTGTTTTTTAGTTTCATGAAATAGAAGTTTTTGCAACAATTGACATTACTGCTAATGTACAATTGCTTGATTTGTATATATTTTTGTTATATTACTTTTTTATTTTTATTTTTGTTATGTTTTATTTTATTTTTTAAGGTGTTTGTCCAAGCCCAGAGATCTTACCTCAAAAGGTCTCAAAGTCAAGTTCGAGAGAAGGAGACATGTGCAGTGTCTCTTTACTTGATGTAGTTCGGATAGGCACAGATGCTTCGGAGCATGCTTACTACGTATAGGTGATCAACTAAGTTCATGGTCTATGTTTTTTGAATGCTGAGTAGAGTTGCCAAAGTTAATCCTTTACTACTTGCAGCTACAACTTGACTTAAGTGTATTATACCAAATGGAAAACATTTATAGGGACAACTACTGATTAAGTGAACATGGACAAATTGTAGCTGCAAGCTTGCATATTGTGGTGGATCATATATAAACATGCGGTGTTAGTTGCAAACATATACCAACTTTATTTTTTAGCGCAGTTTTAGTTTTAATTAGAGGTGGAGATTTTGGCTCATTTTTTATGATTGGCTCGAATCGTATTATGTTTGATCTTTATCGGGTCAAAATTTCAACTGTATTGGCAATGTGAGTTTATCCTAAGGCTTTCTGTAAAGAACAAATTAAGTAGCACTGGATTTTTCGTGACAAGTATAATATAACTTTTTTGAGTCAAAGTTCTATAAAACTTGCAAATGTCAAGAGCTATGCTCTGAATTTTTCTATAACCTTGAATCAACAATTATGAACCAAGTGTTTGCAATATGGTTCATGTAGATGGGTTTGTTTATGGACCCAGTAGCTGGCCTAACATATGTAGGTGAAGAAATTATAGATCATATCTATACTGTAGAAGTAATTAAGAACAAATTAAGTAACACTGCGGGATTTGTTGTGACAAGAAATGTTGTATGAAAACAATGGTATATATATTGTTGCCATTTGCAAGGAAGTCGTCCATACACAATTGGTGCAGATGAATGTTTACAAGCAGATGGTTGGGTGGAATAGTCAAAGTAGTTTAAGTCTGAAGATGTGTGAGTGCGTGTATGTTAGTATAGCGGAGTATATACTTTAATTGTTGGTACATAGCAAATATTGTAATAATATTGTAATGCTGTTGCTTGAATTCGTTTGATAGCTTCTGTACATATTTTATCATCATGCATGAATGATGGATCCTTAGGAATGTCAGCTAATATTAGATCATGCATGGCACCTGTGCACATAGAGGTTTTATTTCAATTCAATGTTATAACTAATCCGTGTTTTATTTCAAGTTCAGTACACTTTTTTTTTCCCTTCTTTACATTATAATGGAAATGCAAAATGTAAGAAGAGTAAATTGATTTTTTTTTCTTTTAATCTTTTATTGCGATTGTGATTGATAGTCGATGGCTCGATGCATCACTAAATTACTTACAAAAAATAACAATATAAACAATACATAAAACTTATTTCGATATTAATTAATTAATGGATTTTGCTATACATAAGGCTATGAATAAGAATACAAATACCATTGGACATCACCAACTACATTAAACCGCTAATCATATATAGTTAAAATATCTAATGTTAACTAGTTTTTAGCTGTAATGTATCAATTATCTATAACTTTTAGTTATTATTCATAGCCCTTAAGGATATATTTATATATGCAACCTTTTCAAAAAAAATATTATTATTTTATTTTTCATCAAACCCGTGTATACACTGGTCAATAAACTAGTCAGTTTTGAATCAGTTAGTGGAAAGCTGATGTGGCGTTGAGGTGACAAAAGTGATGAGGAAGTGATGAGAAAATGGTTGGGAGTGGCCTTACCGTCAAATCATTTATGGTAACTACATTTAATCGAAGTATGATGAGTTTATGCACAAACTTCATCATTATTAACAACGACAAGTGCTGATATTATCATCTCTGTTTAAATATAATTAATATAATTTTTTCGGTATTTGATTTTATGTAGATTTCAATTAGAGTTTTCTAATTATTAATTACATGCATAAAATACTTATAAAATTATAAACTTGTGAATTAATCAATGTCACCACGTAGTGTCTAGATTTTTTAAAATTTATCAATTAATTTTTGAAACAATGATAAGGGGTAAACTCCACACCAATACCTAAAATTCAAAACTCTAGTGAAAGGTGAATCTATACACTTTTATATTGAGTTATTGACTCAACATCCTGCTAAATAGATTATATGTCGATACTCAACATCTTGCTAAATAGATTGTGTGGCGATACGAAAACCAGGGATCATATTAACAAAATCTTCCTTCGTAGATATAATGACCCTAGAAAAATGCAATAGCTGAACTTGAGCATTTACCAAAAAATTTTTTTTAAAAAAAACCCAATTGTTCAGGGGCGGTACTAGAAAATTTTTTATATGGGGGCAAAGTTTGATGGTTGACGTCATGTCAGCTCTTAGGTTATCGTTCGTTATTGATGGTCAAAATTTTTAAAAAAGCAATGTAACCTTAGTTCAAGTACAATCTAAAAGTTGAAGAAATTCATATTGATGTTCATATTAATGAAATTTCAAATATCAACTCTTATATATCTCAAGACTTTTTTTACAATAAATCCAAAATTATAGTCCTGAGCTTGCAAACATATTCAGGAAAATAAATTTATTAAATTTAGAAAACCAATTGCTTTATTTAAATCAAAAACTTCTGACGTTTTTTTGTGTTGTCATAAATGTCATAGTCTTTTTGTTAGAAAGAAATTGAGAACATAGATGATGAAAGTAGGAAAAAGGAGAAAAAACTAGAAAAAAACACAAAGGACAAGACTCGAACTCAGCTCTTTCCAATAGTTAAGGTAGTTCTTTAACCACTAAGTTGGGACGCAGTTAACTCTTTGTACCGCTTCTGAAACTGTTGGCCTGCCCCCCCTTGATTCACAGATATGAAATATTCAAAATGATCCATCAAAATCAAGGAAAAGCTCCACAAATAGTAGTCACCCAAAACGCGATTCCTATCCACCTGCCTTAGCCTAAACAAACCATTACATGAAATAAAAGAAATCGAAGAATCCTTATTCGACCTACTTGATATTAGCCATCTTCAAGAACCCAACCATTCCACGATAAGACCACACTGATTGAACAAAGTCCAGACACTTATCCTCGAACCATGTTGAAAATCTTCCTAAATTCTTTTTGACTCCGTTTTGTAATCTAAGTTACTAAAGTACACCACACGTACCCATACATGAGCACCTATGGATTCTTGATCGTTTGTAAAGTTTTTAACCGCTTTGACCCAGGGCTGTCTCTGAACTTTTAGAGGCCCTGGACAAAGTTGTCGTGTTACAAAAATGAGACCCTATAACTAGATATCACGTAAGATAAAGGTTCGATGAAATTGATTTTCAACGATCCGATTTTCAAATAATGTATTTATTTCTCAGATACATATTTATTTATCTGATACTTATTCTCTCAAATCCCAGTTGTTAGTTATTAACTCTTTTAGTCAAACTCTAACACGTCAATATAAGTTTTCAATTTTGGACCATTCAGTCGACCTATATATTTGTTTAAATATATTTTTAATCCAAATTTAGTTACTAACAAAGATCTTTTAGTTCAAAATAAAAGAGGTGTCAATCTCTTATGTAATCATCATACATATTACACATATCACATTACTTTGGAAAAAATTGGAGGCCCTCGAAATTTAGAGGCCCTGGGTGGTCGACCACCTCACCCACCCTCAAAGACGGCCCTGCACAAAAGCACGACTAACCATAAACAAAAAGTAACCAACTACCTTAACTGCGGATTCCCAATCTCGCACACTATTAACAACATACTCAAAGTACCTCAACGTCACGTTAAACAAGACATTCAACAAAGGATAATATCTGCAAACATAACAAAACATGAAAAAGTTAGAGCGAAACAACCCATGGTTACAAAATACGCGAAACAAAAGATTACGAAACGGACACCACCACGACCGAAATCAGATTCAAAATCAAAAGTAACTCCAACAAGTTATGAAAATGATCAAGAAGAGGATAAGAAGAAGAAGATGATGATGATTAGAAAAAGGACACCTCTTTCTTCAAAATTCAGTCCAAGAATGGGAATGAATGAATCAGAATCTGAATCAAAATTCAAAATTATGTTTTCTTATTATTACACTTGAAACCCTAATTTCTATATCTTAGGGATAATTCTTCATCACATTTTGCGAAAATACTCTTAGATACTATACTCACTCGAGAATGTGGGCACTGTGAGGTGAAACAAAAGGAAGAGGATAATGTGGGTGTCCGAGAAATAAAGTAGGTGGAAGGTGATCAATTTCCATTGTTAAAATTTTGGGGTGAATTTAGGGCTTTCAAAAGTACAGTTTTTGGGGTTTTGAAGTGAGGGATTCAGTCTGTTCAAAAAAAAGGAGGGATTCAGGAGGATGTATGTAATGTACTGTCACAAATATTTTTTTCTTCTTTTATATATTTCATCTTTGTTTGATAAGTCATTTCAAATAATTTTATTACATGAGTGGGCCATGTTGTTTACTTTTTACAATGTTCATACGGATGTATATATTTAAATGGACTATTTTAAACATGGATTTATGGAGTTCAATCAGATACGAGTAATCTTGACTCGAGCTCGACAAAGTTTGAAAGATGTTAAGTTCGAGATTGATTTGATTTGGATACATGTTATTTTGTGAGTGTTTGGCATTACATATTATTTGTTTTTACTTTTTCTTTTTACATTTTAGTAAAATAAGCCACTTGATAACTGCATTTTTGCTTTGTATCATTTTTTGCAGTTATAAAGTGGCTTCTTTACTTTGAAAGAGAAAAAAAACATATTTTTATATTTACTTATTTGATAATAAATTCAAACGTTGTTTCTAAAAATACTTTAGCTGTTTATATATACTTGCTTTTTAAAAAAATAAGCAATCCCTAACACCATAGTAATAATAATTAAATTATGTAAAAAAGATAAAAGTGTGATCCTAACCTCGATAAGTCACGCAAGCTTCACGGCTCAAGTAATTTAGAGCTCAAACTTGACTCAAAATTCTACTCGAGTAGTTCAAGTACGTCTCTTCTGAATCAAATCGATTTCGAGCATTTACGAGTCGATGTCATGTTACTCACGGGTTGTCTTGTCTCATTATACCCTGAGAAATAGTAACAACTTCATGTAATGATTCCCAAAGTACTTGTAATATCTAGGTTTAACTCATAAACTATTTAATTTGTTTTAAGAAACAAAAATAAACTACTTTAAACTAAAGAGCAAAGATCAAGAATAATTGTTTTGGATTATTACTTGTAGCTAACAAGCAAACAGTTGAGTGAGTATGAAACACCCCGAAAACGTGACCATTTTTTTTTTTTTACTCTTAATAATGTCCCATAACTACTCCATTTGTATAATTTAATTTTAGTAACTTTCCATAGTTGAAACGAGCCTTTTAGAACCTAAAATTTCATTTTTTACCATCAAACGCGATCCGGGAAAGTGGGCGGGATCGCGTTCCTTAGTTATAAACTTTCTGTTACCATTTTTGCCTTGCGAACGCGATCCGGAAAATGTGGTCAGGATCGCGTTCCTTAGTTTTGTGCCTTGCGAACGCGATCCGGAAAAATGGTGTCAGGATCGCGTTCCTTAGTGTAAATCCAAAAGTCAGCAAAAGTCAATTTTTTTAACCAACTTTAAACGCGCATAACTTTTTACTCGTTATGAGTTAGGACCTGAAATTTTGCACACACATTCACTATAACCATATAAACATTTCCTCAATTCCACTTTTTCAATTTTTGCATTTTAACAAGATTTGACCCGTAGACGAGTTTTAGGCCATTTTTGACCAAAATCTTAACATACCAACTTTCAAACCATTACACTTGTGACTTCCATTCTTTTACCACTTTTCCAACATCATTAATGGAACTTATTAACATTAAAACATTTGACTTTCATCAAGTCTAACTCAGTTTGACTCGTAAACCCATTGGTGACCCATTTGGACACCAAAACGACCCGATTGGGCCTCTAACCAAATTGACCCATTCTTTTAGTCAAACTTCATTTAATGGACTTGTCTAAGTCAAACTAACTTGCTAACATCAACCATTAACCATAACATCAACATTTGACTAATTCCACTTTCAAAAGCATACTTTCTCATTACATATACTTTCAAACTTTTTACATACAATCTGACCACTAAGTCTGACTTTAAATTTAAGTTTGACTTTCAACAAAACATTACCATTGGGACATAACATCCTTTCAAAACATAAGCTAGTATCATAACTTTTACAAAAGGGGTGTACATGTATCATGAGCATGATTAAGAGGGATAAGACTTGTTACCGAACTAAGTAACAAGCTCCACCGAAAACTTCACACGTGCCCTTTACCCAAGTCCCCTCTATTGACACTTGGCTCACCTGAAACGTTTAAACATAACACATAAGCGATTGCTTAGTAAGTAATGGAAGCTTTAACTTAAACATAAACATCATCACATTAAGGATCCTTAAACATCATCATGCTAACTACGAGTTAACATTTATACCAAGCTAATGGTCATGATCCATTACTTGGAAAACCGTCAAGCTAATGGCTCACCCATTACTTGACTCCACATTTATATCCATCTACTTACCTTGATTTTGAAACTTTACACAACTTGAACTAACTTCTTTTGCTTGATCACCTATACATATAAACACATAGCATGATCAATTAACATACTATTTTACTTTCTTAACTTAATCTCATAACTAGGTGTTACTCACTAACACCTATCAATCATCACTAGTGTTCCATATTTAAGCTTTATAATCATATGTAATTGGGTATTCATCACTTATCTAGTCATAATCATTATCAATCCTTCTTAATCCATCAATTCTCATATATACATAAGCTACTAAAACCCAATTACATATGAACATAATTTCTTTAACAAACTAACATCAATTAAACATATCACATGACTTAGAAACATATATGGAACACTAATTACTGAATTTAATTAACTTTCATACATATTCATGATTCTAGGGTTTATTGAAAATCATTCAAACATCAAATTAAACTTAGAAAAGGATTAAACTTACCTTGAAGATGCTTAATTTGATGATTACAACCCTAATTCAATCAATTCCTCACTCAATTTCTGATCTTTCTTGTTCCTGGGTTTGGTTCCACGACACACACATATACGTATCGTTGATTTCTCATTTTCTGGAACTAGTTAGAAGCTGTAGGAATTTAATTTAACCATTTTACACATTATACCCCTCCACTATTCTTATTAATACATTAAACCCTTCTAACTAGCTTTCATTTACTTGGTTAGTCCTACTAACCCTTTTCTAACAACTTATCACTTTAAACATTTAACATTTTAAATACATATAAAACTAAAACATAAATGTATATTAAATTATTAAAACTTACGTATTTTAGGGGCGTTACAACTCTCCCTTACTTATTTAGGATTGTGTCCTCACAATCCATTCTTGATACAAAGCCGGGTAATAAACTATAATCTCTTCTTCCGGCTCCCACGTGAACTCTGAACCTTTTCTATGCTTCCATTGAATTCTAAACAACCGAATATCTTTATTTCTTAACTTCTTGACTTTCTCATCGAGGATAGCTATTGGTTGTTCAACATAATTCAATTGATCATTGATTTCTATTTCTTCCAATGGCACATAAGATGCTTCATCTACTAAGCACTTTCTTAAATAAGACACATGAAAAGTGCTATGAATACTTGCCAACTCACTAGGTAGTTCAAGACGATAAGCTACCTTACCAACTCTTTCAAGAATCTTAAATGGACCAATAAACCAAGGACTTAACTTGCCTCGTTTCCTGAATCTGATAATACCTTTCCATGGAGATACTTTTAACATAACCATATCTCCGACCTTAAACTCTAATGGGCGTC
Source organism: Helichrysum umbraculigerum (assembly GCA_949592205.1). NCBI lineage: Eukaryota > Viridiplantae > Streptophyta > Magnoliopsida > Asterales > Asteraceae > Helichrysum > Helichrysum umbraculigerum. The sequence goes on along the minus strand of CATIUR010000003.1, from coordinate 20,821,000 downwards.
TTCTTTTGTCGGCATACGATTTCTGTCTATCTTGTGCCATCTTTAATCTTTCTCTTATCTGGTCTATCTTTTCTGTCGTCTGTTGCACTATATCTGTACTGCCCATTTCTCTTTGCCCGACTTCACCCCAACATATTGGAGTTCTACACTTTCTCCCATATAACATCTCGAAAGGTGGCATACCTATGCTTGTGTGATAACTGTTATTTTAGGAGAACTCTGCTAACGGTAAATGCACATCCCAATTACCTCCAAAATCTGTAACACATGCCCGCAACATGTCTTCTAAAGTCTGTATCGTTCTTTCACTTTGGCCATCTGTTTGCGGGTGGTAAGTTGTGCTAAGATTAATACGTGTACCAATATCATCTTGAAACTTGGCCCAAAACCGTGAAGTAAATCTACTATCTCTATCAGAAACAATAGAAACTGGCATACCATGACGTGCAACTACCTCCTTAACATATAAATCTGCTAAAGCTTCTATAGACATCGTTTCTTTAATAGGCAGAAATAATGCACTTTTCGTCAATCTATCCACTATCACCCAAATCGCATCATGCTGACGTTGAGTCTTTGGCAATTTGGTGATAAGATCCATCGTTATGTGTTCCCACTTCCAAACAGGTATGTCTAAAGGCTGCATCTTCCCATATGGCTTCTGATGCTCAGCCTTCACCTGTAAGCAAGTTAAACACTGCTCAACATATTTAACAATATCTCTTTTCATACCTGGCCACCAATATTCTGATCTTAAGTCGTGGTACATCTTTGTTGCGCCAGGATGAATGGAATACTTTGACTTATGGGCTTCATCTAACAATAATGTCTTCAAATCCCAAGAATTTGGGATCCATATTCTACCATATCGAGTCTTTAACCCACGTGAATCTTCCACAATACTATCAACTTGACCTTTGATCCGTTCTGATCGAATATCTTTTTCTCTCCAAGCTTTTTGTTGTGCTTCTTTAATTTGATCAAACAAGCTAGGAGTAACGGTAATTCTAAGAGATTTAACCGTTAGAGCAAAATGGGCTGCCTTTCTGCTTAAAGCATCAGCTACAATGTTAGCTTTCCCCGGGTGGTACAATATTTCACAATCATAATCTTTAACAAGATCTAGCCATCTTTTTTGTCTCATATTCAAATCTCTCTGATCGAAGAAGTACTTTAAACTTTTGTGATCTGTATAGATAGTACTCCTCACACCATAGAGATAATGCCTCCATATCTTTAAGGCAAAGACCACCGCTGCAAGTTCTAGATCATGCGTTGGATAGTTCTTCTCATTTTCTTTTAACTGTCTAGAAGCATATGCTATCACTTTGCCACGTTGCATAAGAACACAGCCCAAACCACTATACGATGCATCACAATATATCACCAAGTCTTCAGTACCTTCTGGAAGTACTAAGACTGGTTCTTGACTGAGTTTCTGCTTTAGAATCTGAAAAGCTTGTTCTGCTTGATCATTCCATTCAAACTTGATATTCTTTCTTGTAAGCTTTGTAAGTGGCATTGCAATCTTTGAAAAGTCTTGAATAAACCGTCTGTAATAGCCCGCTAATCCAAGAAAACTTCTAACTTCCGTTGGAGTTGTTGGAGCATTCCATTTCATAACTGCTTCAACTTTAACTGGATCCACTTTAATACCCTCACTATTGACAACATGCCCTAAAAACTGCACTTCCCGAAGCCAAAACTCACATTTCGAGAACTTAGCATAAAGCTTTTCCCTTCTTAACATCTGTAGCACTTGTCTCAAATGATAATCATGATCATTAGGAGATTTAGAATAGATTAAAATATCGTCAATAAACACGATTACGAACTTATCAAGCATTGGACGACATACTCTATTCATCAAATCCATAAAAGCTGCAGGTGTATTCGTCAAACCAAACGGCATTACCACAAATTCATAGTGCCCATACCTCGTCCTGAAAGCAGTTTTACAAACATCTTCTTCTCTGACCTTCAATTGATGGTAACCGGAGCGTAATCAATCTTTGAAAAATAATTAGCACCCTGCAACTGGTCAAACAAGTCATCAATCCTAGGTAATGGGTACCTATTCTTGATGGTCACCTTGTTTAACTCTCTGTAATCTATACACATTCTCATTGAACCATCCTTCTTCTTCACAAATAAAATAGGAGCTCCTCACGGAGAACTACTCGGACGTATAAAACCTTTGTCTAACAGTTCTTGCAACTGTTTCATTAATTCCTGCATTTCGGTTGGAGCAAGCCTATATGGTGTCTTAGCAATAGGTGTAGCTCCAGGCATCAATTCAATCTTAAATTCAACTTGTCTATCGGGCGGTATGCCCGGTAACTCATCAGGAAATACATCAACAAACTCTCTTACTACCGGAATTTCATCAATCTTTGGGATTTGAATCTGAGTATCTATCACATGTGCCAAAAAGGCTTGACAACCATGTGACAAATGTCGTTTAGCTTTAGCAAAAGTACAGACTGGGATAGGCATTTCTTTCTTTTCTCCATAAATATCTAACAATTCACCACGACGTAGCTTAACTCTTACAATCTTTTGCTCACATTGAATCATTGCATTATGAGCCGCTAACCAATCCATACCAATTACAACATCGAATTCCCCCATTTGCATAGGGATTAGATTTATAGAAAAATGCTCATTACTTATTTCTAACCGACACCCTCTATAAACTTTCGTTACATATACTGTTCTATCATCAGCTATTTCGACATCTAAGGGAGTGTCTAAGTCAAAAAGTGGAGTCATGAAACTTTTACTAAACTTTTCTGAAACAAATGATCTAGAGGCACCCGAATAAAAAAGAACATATGCAGGTATTAGATTTACTAAAAAGGTACCTGACACTACATCTGGGGTCCCCTTGGCTTCCTCTGCTGTGATCTGGAATGAACGAGGCCTGGCTTTTGGAACTTCAGTCGACTTCTTATCGGATGGCTTACGATATGCTGAAGAAGCTGACTGAGACTTCAACTTTGGACATTCTGACTTCACATGACCAGGCTCGTAGCATCCATAACATACCTTCAATGGATGAGGACAGTCCTTGCTGAAATGACCTTCCTCACCACATTGATAGCAAACATTTAATCCAAATCTACATACTCCAAAATGCTTCTTGTGACATTTCTTACATTCTGGAGGTATAGACTTTTCTGTCTTCTTCTCTTCTCGACGAGAACTGTCACTAGCTTTGAACTTCTTTGAAGGAATAGGACTTGATTCAGCTTTTCTTTTTGCAACAGCTTTCTCACCTTTCTTTAACTCTAACTCTTGAAAACGAGCTTCATTCACAATTTCTTCAAAAGACTTACAACGGCTAGGTTGAATAAACTGACTGATTTCTTTCTTCAACACCTCATGAAAATGATCTATAAGGCGCTTTGGATTCTCCATATAATCTGGACAGAATTGAGCTCTATCCAGAAATACACCAACTAACTCATTAATCGACTCAGTCGTTTGTTCCATTGCAAGAAACTCACGACGAATTCTCTTTAAATCTGCTTCTTGAGAATAGGTATTCTCAAACATTTTCTTAAAATCATCCCAACTCATCTTATTTATAGCTTCATCCCCTAAGGTACGGCGTTGAACTTCCCACCAATTCTTAGCACGTGCCTTTAAGAGATTAGCAGCAAAGATTACTTTCAAATCTGCGGGGCAACGTGAAGTAGTAAAAGCCCCTTCTACCTCCATAACCCACCGGTAACATTTAATCGGGTCTAAATCCCCTTCAAAATCTGGCGGATTACAAGCTGAAAAGTCTTTGTAACTAAACTTCCTACTTTCTTCCGAAATTGGAGCTTGAGGAGGTACTTCTTGTCTAATTCCAACTGTTTTATCTTTTTGTCTCTGAAATTCTTCACTAACTACCTCTCTAACAGTCTCTATAATTGTTGACTTTAGAAGAGGAATAGAAGCTTTTTGAGCAATACCTATTTCTTGTGAAATAAAAGACTTCATCTTCTCAATTATCGGGTCTATATCTTGAACAGGAGACTGAGACTTATCTTGACTGCCTCCTGTATCAGTAGTCTCTAGGGCTGCAAACGAGTCGAGCTTTTATCGAGCAACTCGAGCTCGGCTCGAGCTTGAGCTCGTTCGAGTCGAGCTTTTATCGAGTTCGAGCCCGATCTCGAGCTTCAAAGTAGAGCTCGAAATATATATCGAGCCGAGCTCGAGCCTTAAAGAGCTCGGCTCGAGCTGTTATCGAGCTTTTCGAGCTTTTATTGATATTTATACTTTTATAGTGTATATATGTAATTTTGAATCTAAAAAGATTTTATTGTTATACTTCTAATATTATTATACTACTTTACATATGCTATAAGTAATTTTCACACTTTATACTTAATTTATATATATTTCTAAAATAATTTTTGTATTTATTTATATATATAAGATGATATAAAATAAGTTAGGGTATTCAAAATTATTTTTTATAAGAATATTCGAGCTTTTCGAGCCGAGCTCGAGCCATCCTAAAACATTTTCGAGTCGAGCTCGAGCTTGCATCGTGAAAGCTCGTCGAGCTATCGAGCCGAGCTCGAGCCTATTATAAGTTAATCGAGCCGAGCTCGAGCCCTGTCGAGCTCGAGCTCAGATCGACTCGATTACAGCCCTAGTAGTCTCTATTTCTTTACTCATCTTATCTGAAACGTTCACATAACACATTAACATAATAACTTAAACATTTAATGTCTACCTTATCACAAACTTTGCTACAAACAGTTAATAATTTGTTAACATTCAATCCTCTAACGTCTCGTGATTTCCATGGATACATACAAGGTAATATGGTAATCATTGCGTTGGCCAGACGCACTAATTATCGTATTACATTAAACACATCCATAGTCTGCACGCCACACTTTGAGTAAAGAATCATTAACAATTATTAACTTTTAAGCATATCATACTAAATCATGCTCAATATCATCAAAATTTTGGTCTAAGTCCAAGTACCCACTAATGGTGGATACCTGAATCCCTTAAACCGTGCTCTGATACCAACTTAAAACACCCCGAAAACGTGACCATTTTTTTTTTTTACTCTTAATAATGTCCCATAACTACTCCATTTGTATAATTTAATTTTAGTAACTTTCCATAGTTGAAACGAGCCTTTTAGAACCTAAAATTTCATTTTTTACCATCAAACGCGATCTGGGAAAGTGGGCGGGATCGCGTTCCTTAGTTATAAACTTTCTGTTACCATTTTTGCCTTGTGAACGCGATCCGGAAAATGTGGTCAGGATCGCGTTCCTTAGTTTTGTACCTTGCGAACGCGATCCGGAAAAATGGTGTCAGGATCGGTTTCCTTAGTGTAAATCCAGAAGTCACCAAAAGTCAATTTTTTTAACCAACTTCAAACGTGCATAACTTTTTACTCGTTATGAGTTAGGACCTGAAATTTTGCACACACATTCACTATAACCATATAAACATTTCCTCAATTCCACTTTTTTAATTTTTTCATTTTAACAAGATTTGACCCGTAGACGAGTTTTAGGCCATTTTTGACCAAAATCTTAACATACCAACTTTCAAACCATTACACTTGTGACTTCCATTCTTTTACCACTTTTCCAACATCATTAATGGAACTTATTAACATTAAAACATTTGACTTTCATCAAGTCTAACTCAGTTTGACTCGTAAACCCATTGGTGACCCATTTGGACACCAAAACGACCCGATTGGGCCTCTGACCAAATTGACCCATTCTTTTAGTCAAACTTCATTTAATGGACTTGTCTAAGTCAAACTAACTTGCTAAAATCAACCATTAACCATAACATCAACATTTGACTAATTCCACTTTCAAAAGCATACTTTCTCATTACATATACTTTCAAACTTTTTACATACAATCTGACCACTAAGTCTGACTTTAAATTTAAGTTTGACTTTCAACAAAACATTACCATTGGGACATAACATCCTTTCAAAACATAAGCTAGTATCATAACTTTTACAAAAGGGGTGTACATGTATCATGAGCATGATTAAGAGGGATAAGACTTGTTACCGAACTAAGTAACAAGCTCCACCGAAAACTTCACACGTGCCCTTTACCCAAGTCCCCTCTATTGACACTTGGCTCACCTGAAACGTTTAAACATAACACATAAGCGATTGCTTAGTAAGTAATGGAAGCTTTAACTTAAACATAAACATCATCACATTAAGGATCCTTAAACATCATCATGCTAACTACTACGAGTTAACATTTATACCAAGCTAATGGTCATGATCCATTACTTGGAAAACCGTCAAGCTAATGGCTCACCCATTACTTGACTCCACATTTATATCCATCTACTTACCTTGATTTTGAAACTTTACACAACTTGAACTAACTTCTTTTGCTTGATCACCTATACATATAAACACATAGCATGATCAATTAACATACTCTTTTACTTTCTTAACTTAATCTCATAACTAGGTGTTACTCACTAACACCTATCAATCATCACTAGTGTTCCATATTTAAGCTTTATAATCATATGTAATTGGGTATTCATCACTTATCTAGTCATAATCATTATCAATCCTTCTTAATCCATCAATTCTCATATATACATAAGCTACTAAAACCCAATTACATATGAACATAATTTCTTTAACAAACTAACATCAATTAAACATATCACATGACTTAGAAACATATATGGAACACTAATTACTGAATTTAATTAACTTTCATACATATTCATGATTCTAGGGTTTATTGAAAATCATTCAAACATCAAATTAAACTTAGAAAAGGATTAAACTTACCTTGAAGATGCTTAATTTGATGATTACAACCCTAATTCAATCAATTACTCACTCAATTTCTGATATTTCTTGTTCCTGGGTTTGGTTCCATGACACACACATATACGTATCGTTGATTTCTCATTTTCTGGAACTAGTTAGAAGCTGTAGGAATTTAATTTAACCATTTTACACATTATACCCCTCCACTATTCTTATTAATACATTAAACCCTTCTAACTAGCTTTCATTTACTTGGTTAGTCCTACCAACCCTTTTCTAACAACTTATCACTTTAAACATTTAACATTTTAAATACATATAAAACTAAAACATAAACGTATATTAAATTATTAAAACTTACGTATTTTAGGGGCTTTACAGAGTAGTGTTTATCTCTATTTTTATCTCTTTCTTAGAAAGGTGATTTATAACACAAAAATAGAAGCCAAGATTTAGAATCAAAGGACTAGTAGCCTGACTCCTTAATAATGGCTCACAAATAGGTATTATACAAACATAAATGATGAGCTTAAATTAAACATATATTTTATGTCATAAGCCTCGTATTTATGGCATAATAAATAGCGAAATGTGTGTATTAAGTGCATATATTGTTAAAGTTCGTTATTTATCATTGTAGGTACGGAACGAAGACTTTGGAACAAATGTACGGGATTTCGAGCATTTTTTTTTTGAAAGGCAGCATTTGTATGACAGAAAGGCTTAGTAACCAACCCGATCATCTCCATGCATTGATACCCAGAAAAAGATTGAAGAAAAGCTCGAAGAAATAACCCAAGACACAGCCCAAGCCGGGCTTATTAGCATTCAACTAGTTCAAGTCCAGTTATTAACTCCTACGAAAAGCTCAAGATTAAAATACAAGACCAACATTCAAGACAAAATGAATCTACGTTTAATCCTTTAAAACCGGGTTTTGACACAGCCACTGACCGACTTTTAACTTAGTGTTATTATTCTGTTTAAAATGGTTAAAATAATTAAAGACGTGGCCAAAATTCTCTACGACACGCGTCAATATATGAGCCTTGTATATTGGCTTGGAGGATATGAAAACAAAATATATAAACAAAGAAGCAGCCAACAACAATAAACTAGAGCAATCCAAATACCTACAAAACGGATACACTTCCTTACAAGACATTGCAACCATCATAAGAGTGCAAGATACCGTGTGGGTTATAGCTAAGTTATAACACGCGTTAGGTTAACTTTTGCCATGTGCCATTTATGTAACACGCATAACGCACAATTTACATTTAGTTTAAATTTAAAATGATTAAGAAAAATAAACATTACCCACCATTATGGGACTTGTATCCATGGTAGTGGGCCTAAAACACCAAGCCACGGCATGGTTATGGCGCCGTTATAGCCACGTTGTGGGGTTGGTGGAGGCCAGATAATGTTGGGTGCCGGTTTGCTCTAATATACTTCCTCACCGTAACTTCTTCCATTGTAGCTTTACGAAAAGTAGCTATTTTATGTTTGTTGCGATTAAGCATTCATTAAGTGATAAAATTCATAGTTATTATAGATAGTAGCTCACTGAAACGTTCGAGTCCCCTCATCCTATCTTTTATATATAATAATTAAAAGAGGATACTATTAACGAATTTGAGCCCTTGATTAGGCACTCTAATTAGAGATCAATGGTGGATATTAATTTATTATAAATTACACTTAACCCCCTAATACTTATTTATTTACTAACCCCTTTAAATTGATATAGAAATCAAATAAAATAATAAATAAATAAATACGGAGTACCTTTTAAATTAAAATAGAATAGAAATCAAATAAATAAATAAATGTATCAAATGATACGACCTTAAACCCTAGAAACTAACAAAACCCCCTTTTTTACTCGATCAATAAACCAAACCACCAATTGAACGATCAATGTCTTTCGTAAACTTTACAGATCAATAAGGATAACCTTTGCTTTATCGAGGATCATAACTCCGTTGACCGGACTTATAAAATCAGACTTAATAAGTTTGCCGATCTCACTAATGAAGAGCACCGTACGACGTACACCGGAATCAAAACCATCGACGCTAAGAAGAAGGTGTCGAACGTGAAGAGTGATCCGTATGCTTTCCGGTCTGGTGATGCGTTGCCGGAGGCTGTTGACTGGAGAAAAAAGGTGACATCGCTGCCGTTAAAGATCAAGGAAGCTGCGGTGAGCTTTTTACTTAAATTTCTATAAATTTTTATGTTATAATAATTTTATTTAATATCTTAATTATAATTATTATATTTACTTAGATATATATATGTGTGTGTGTGTGTGTGTTAAAAGCTAGATTATGTTAATTTGATGCGATTGAATTTGATCCATCATCTCTGCAATAAAATTAAAGTTGAAGAAGAGAATGATGTCGAGACTAATTTTCAGAAGGTACGGAACATGATTTGTTTATTGTTTCAATAAAATGTGATGAATACTTTTATTTATATATTTTTTAATTAAGTAATGTCTTAGCGGCTTGAATCAATCGTTGCATTATTGGTTTTTACTAATTAAAGTTAACTGCCCCGTTTATTACGGAGTAACCTTATCCCTTATTGAATGAGCTCCAACTTCTGCCTTTTGGTGATTCCATCATGTTCTTTATTTTAGTGAAAACTAAGTGTCATCAATCTAACACATCAGCAAATAACTTGGATAGAACCACATGCACGATTTGTGACATATTGGTATGCACAACGTCACATACACTATTCTTACTGCAGGCATGCTGCACCCTTGAAGCTGGATTTAGAATATATTCAGTGAGGGTAGATTCAGTCCATTCTGAGGCATATATCTGTAGCTATTGCCATTGAAGCCGGTGGCAGGGAATTCCAATTATGTACTTCGGTATAATTTTCTTTGTTTAAATCATTACAAACGCGTAATTAAGCATTTAAGCACATATGAAATATGATTTAATATTTTGGTCAAATTTAATGTATGCAGGGTATCTTCACTGGTTCATGTGGAACAGAGTTGGATCATGGTGTGCTTGCAGTAGCTTACGGGTCAGAAGATGGTAAAGATTACTGGATCGTGAAGAATTAGTGGGGTGCAAAATGGGGGGAGTCTGGTTACTTGAAAATGGAAAGAAACATTCAAGAAAAGACAGGTAAATGTGGTATTTCAATGGAAAAGTTGAAACATTGAATCTGATTTAAATGTTCCTTTTTGTTCAATTATCTTCAATGGTAAGTTCTATGTTTCAATTTTTATATGTTTTATTCATAATGATCCATGATATAAATCCATGGTATTATAAAACTATGATCTTCTTTTGTTAAAATATCTCATGTTATGGTCTGCAAGTTTTGTGATACGAATTTAACAAAACCTATTTTTTGATTTGTTAAATAGCTATTTGATGTATTGACTTTGTTTTATGTTCTTCTTTTCTTGTGTTATTTTATGCTTGCACAGAGAGAGTTCTCGAGAACATAGTGATATATTATTGTATCTTGGACAACAGGAGAACCAATTGGTCTCAAGCCAATGCCTTAAATGAAGACGACATAGGAGCTTTAAGGTCTGAACCACTCTTTTTTAATTGTGTTAATTTCATTAGTTAAGATCTCAGGTCATTTAAAATTAAGTAAACCATGTGTCGATAAAGCTAATCATCTGTCATAGTTCACATTATTCATCTATACTTTGCTTTTTTATCGAATTTGTAGAAATTTTTTGAACTTCGCGTTATCTGCATATGCTGAGAGCAACCACTAATTATATTGGAATATGGGATATGTAGATATGGCAATTAAGACTAAGACACACTATGTTGGTTGTTGGATGCTCTTATCATATGCGCAATAGGACTGATGGGTAAACTTTACTCCTGTTCTCGATTTCAATTTCTATGTGTAATTTAAAGTTTGTGATCGACATGAGTTTTTACTCATTTATTGTTTACAACAACGTTTCATTAATGTATTTTGCAGACACAATGACTTGAATAATATCATGTTTGCATAATAAGCAAAGTAATCCCGAATGCATAGTACTATTTTTTCACAAAGTTTATTTAGTAAATGCTGAAAAAATTGGTTCCCTCTCTTCTCTATAGAGATTATGTATATGCCTAGATTGTTTTACTGGCACATACAACTTCATAAAGTACTTGACTTACTATGATTCTAGCTTGCGTTTTAGGTTCTGTATGATCTCCAAATCAAAGGACTTTGAGTGCTGGGAAGCAAGTGTGTTTCACTTGGAAACCTCAATGGGGCATATGTTTTTATCTTTAATCGTCGTCATATTCATATTAATTAGGAACGTGACCTCATTATCACCTCCACCATCATTACATACTTTTCAGATGGTTCGGGTAGCAAAACTGTGCTCATCATGGTACATAGAAACAATTCCGCCAAGGCTCATTGTCGGTAAATGTTGTAGTACATTTTGAAGCTTATATCTGATTAACATGCTTAGACACCTTTCTATGTTTAAATTCTTTTTCCCATGTGGTTCGTTATGTTCTATCTCTATTGCTGTTCAAGAAGGCACCCTAGAGATCCATGATTTCTGAAGGAAAATGTTGGCGTTGGAGTGCGTTGTCATCAAGGTAGGTGAAGGTGAACAAGAACCCTCTATTTCTCCTTAAATATTGTGTGCCTAATCTGCATTTTTGTCATAATGCAGATTACCACAGCGTCACCTTTAATACCACAATTACTTGAACATGGAAGAATATCGGGTACCTACTTTGACGCAGCTCGTGGAATTACCAGCGGACTCAAGGTTAGTTTTATCCGATCTAACATTATTAGACACTTCACTATGAACAGTTTATAGTTCGCCTTCCTTTTTCCCCTCATTAAAAGGAAATATAAGATCATTTGGTGGAACAATTGTAATATTGAGTTAACTACATGCATTATAATGTAAAGTTTGATTTTTAATTGACGTCGAATTTTAGTATTTGGCCAAGTAAGGAGCCGATTGACAAAACGAAGAAGAAAGTTATAAAGTGCTGAATGAGATGTTTGTAGAATAGTAGCTATAATATGCTTTATTTTATCTTTTTGTCTTTTAACTTGGTACAAGAATGTTATAAATTGGATCTTTATTTTTTTTATGTTATATTGGATCTTTATTTGTCTTTATTGGTGTGTCATTTTTAATTAAATAATTAAATGCTTAAAGGTGTAGAGAATAGAGATATGTTACTCATTTTCCTTTAGGTAAACATATTTGTATCTTGACAGTGACAAATTCTGGACACCACTTATCTCCTATTTTTGTGATTGGGTTTGCTTTATTAACATGTAAAACGCGATAAATGGAGTAATTGATACAGGTAGGTACTTCGTTCTTAGTTTAAATTTTCTCCAATGCACAAGGACATGAAGTGTTGGATCTGGTATGCTTTGATTCTAATGCATATGTTTCTCCATGATCAGGTAGGGATCAACTTTGACATGTGTTTTTGTATTGTATTTGCGGTTGTGAGAGCTGAAACTTCATGCAGAAATGGAGAGTTGTAAAAAGGCAGAAGGTTTATTGGTGAAGTATTACAAATTATTACGGAGTATATGATATATATTAGTATTCATAAGTAATATAGGAATGATATGATGGTGGTTTAATACATAGATAGGAAACAGAGTAGTAAATTTGTGTAGTTAACTTGTAGTAGATTACTTGAATATGTGATAGCAGGATTTAAGTGTTTTGTATTATTTGATTTATTGGATATGTCAATATAGCCGTTTTTTCTGGAGGGTTTGCATTTATTTATTTTGACATAACCGTTGCTATATGTATCATATAGCATTTGGATGTCTCAATAACTATTTCCATTTTTATAGTCTTTTACAGATTATGCCTACTCATTAAAAAGGTCAATAAGCTTTAGAGCCCATGTAGAAAGGTCCATAACAAGTTACATCATATTCAAATTTAATAAATAAAGCAATCTTTTGTGTTTACATTAACCCAACATAAATTTCAAACTCAAATGTTGTAATGACGATTACAAATAAATACTCTGTAACTCTTTTATCTTAAAAAATAAACTTTACAAAATCAAATGTCAAAGCCCGCGTTGTCGCGGGTCCTTCATCTAGTAACATAAGTAATCGTATACCATCCTGAATGGGCCTTGTAAACATATACAGGAGCCCATTTACAGAAAAACCCATTCACAGGGATCTGGAACAGGAAAGCCCATTCACAGGGTCCTGGGATAGAAAAGCCTATTTAAAGAAAATCAATTAACAAAAAAGCCCAATGACAGGAAACTTATCTGGCAGGGAGGCCCATAAGCGTAAGCCCAGCGATATCAAACTAGGGTTCATGTCCCCTATCAGGGGACAACATTATAACGGATTCCACCTACGTTAGTGGTGGTCTCCTCAGTGGCCGACAAGGGTTTCCCCAGCCATATCATTGGTCCACATCATCGCAGGGGACCCACAAGCAGGAAGTATCAATTACCACCGTACGATCAAATATCAGCAAGATCGTGAGTCAACCGTACGATGAACAGTACCACCAAGATCGTGACTCAGCCGTACGATCAGTACCAGCAAGATCGTGAGTCAACCGTACGATGAACAGTACCACCAAGATAGTGATTCAGCCGTACGATTAAAACCATGAGATGGTGACACGTGGCAAAACTTGCCCATCAAGGCGATCAAAGGATACTATAAATACAAGGGTATGGATACTATTCATGCCAACACCTCCAAATATACCTTCATCTTTTACACTTCAACCATCATCATCACGAGGAGATCACTGTTCATCTCCTCGCCACCGATTCTCGCCACCCACGGTTTCGTTCAATACACTCCGGTGGGTTATCCACGTAAGTCACGGAGAGCTAGGAATCGGATCAAACCCACTAGCACTCAGGTATGAAAAATATGCTATTTTATGTTTGTTGCGATTAAGCATTCATTAAGTGATAAAATTCATAGTTATTATAGATAGTAGCTCACTGAAACGTTCGAGTCCCCTCATCCTATAACATAAGTTAAGCATTAAACATGTCAACTAATGTAATAGACTAGATCTAACCGACCAATGCAAGAACCCTAATGAATGACTAAGTTATCAAATGGATTCCACCAAACTTATTTTACCTAGTCAGGTCCAAATAGATTGGTAACAATAATACCATTTAGAAGCATACAAAACATCTCACAATATGTCACAAAATAGATAATCATATTGATCAATCACTTACCAACTATAGACCAACTAATACCATACATGATACAAATGATTAACAAGTTGCTCACAAAGTTCATTCAAAGCTTAGTTACCAAGTCAAACCCTATAGGACCTACATAACAACAAACCATAACAAACAGAAATAAAAGACTAATAATCACATAAAAGGGATCTACACGCGATTCAACCATTATAGTATATATCATACAAAATCTTTTGTATACACACAAACTAATTAACCTAGCTAGAAGCATGCATCTAAGCGAGAACAATAGGATCTAGCTTACCATGAAAATATAACGTAATCAATAGAAAAAACAAGCATACAATTAGGGTTCGATATATTAATAGATTAAGAAACAAAACACCTAGATTACACGTGATGATGCTTAGGATACTTATATTAGAATCCATAACATAACTTCCAAGAAAAATACAATAACAAACGAATAAAATAAGCATTATCGATCGTCTACATTCACATTGGTCCTCTTATTATTTGTCGGCTTTTGCATTTTGCATTGTAAAATGATGTTTCGATATTTTTGTGTGGGCCAACCATGATTTTCTTTTGTTTGTTTCTAGGCAAGGGCGGATCTAGTAGTATATCACATGGGTCAGATGTCCCCGGCCTTCTACTCAGTTGGTTGAGTACTTGGATTTTATCCAAGTGGTCATGGGTTCAAACCCAGGGGGGACATTCTAAATTTCATTGGGGTCTTGGTCCAATGGTCAGGGAGTTTTCCATAAGGTTTCTTCCTGAAGGTGATGAATTCGAGTCTTGTTGTGAGGAGGACCCCTGCGACGCTATACCCATCCAAGACAAGGGAGAGCAACCCCTTTAGGGCGTCATCTTGGCTTCGAACTCGGGGGGTGGTTACTCGATTCCAAGGGAGTAACCGCTTGTGGAGATGATCGGGTGGGCCAAAATGGTCCATCAGTGATTCCACAAATGCCTTTCAAAAAAAAAACATGGGTTAGATGACCTACTTTGACTTTAGAGAAGATTTAGATATACGTATGTGAACCATGTTGCAAAAGTTATATGACTTACCTAGATATTTTGGCCCATTAATAGCCCAAATAATTGCATGTTAGTCAATGAATAGCCCAATTCTTAATCTTGAAAGTTTCATAAATCGTTAACAAGACTTATGTGGAACTCACTTCTCACTCTCAAATTTTCTCATTCTAGGTATCTCTAAAATATAAAATTGGTTTTTGTTTATTGTGTAAAAAAATTAGAATTTTGATACATTTGTTGTGATGATTGCGTTGTTGTTTAGTGATGAACGTTTTGATTGTATACCCCTAAATTGATAATTGTGTATTATTGAATTTTGCTTATCTACATTAAAAATTGTCATTCTAGCTTTTAAGTTGGCGTTTTATTTTTTATTTATTCTGTGGTTTCTGATAGTCCCTTAATCAATATTGAGGAGTGATTTGGAATCTCAATAAGTAAAGTTTAATTGTAGAAGGGGGGTTGAATACAATTAAAAACTTTTTCTAATTTTATCTAAGTTAATTTATTAAGTTTTTAATCGAATAAACACAAACATAGTATGATGAATATAAAACATAGATGATGTAACACCCCCAGATTCGTTTAGTGGAAGCATTGGTATAAGCTGGGGATGCCACATTTACATTGTACATGCATACGTATCAGAGCATATGATTACAACAGAACATATATATTAAGATGCCAAGAGTAATAGTTACAAAGTTTACGATTCATCGAATCGCATAAGTAGTTAAATTGTACAAAAGTGGATTTCGTAAATATGACTAAAAACAGATTAGTTATACAAAAGAAATCCATATGTTCAAAAAAAGTTGGCATCCTAAATCTTCAAGGGTCGCCTAGGTTCCTTTTGTGCAGGCGGTCCTTACGTGTACAGCTAATTCCCTGAAAAATATAGTAAAAGTCAACAACGAGGTTGAGTGAATTCACAGGTTTTAAGTTTGCAAGTACGGTTTGTTTAACCAAATACGTTCGTAAACAGTTATTGCCATAATATTTAAGTAATCATTTTGTGGATTGTTATCCAAATGTAGTTCGGTTGGGATGTTGCCCAAATACAGTTTACGTGGGATGTTACCCAAATACAATTTAAAATATGTTGCTGGTCGTTCTCCAGCGTTTCCAAAACAGTACCGGTCGTTCTCCGGTCTAAAGACTCACGGGTCGTTCTCCCGTCCAAACAAAACAGTTTACCGGTCGTTCTCCGGTCTAGATACGCAAAGGTCGTTCTCTCGTCCAAACACTGCTGGTCGTTCTCCAGCGAAACACAGTACCGGTCGTTCTCCGGTCAAAAGACGCATGGCGGCATGGGTCGTTCTCCCATCCAAATACGCACGGGTCGTTCTCCCGTCCACTTGGCCAGTCGTTCTCTGGCACTAAAATACGTTGCTGGTCGTTCTCCAGCGTTTTACATAAAAAAGTACCGGTCGTTCTCCGGTATACCAAATAAGTTTAACATGTTTATAGTATGAAAATGTTGTTTCATAAATACCAGTTTGTATAAGAGTTTTACAGTTCAAAGTACTCTAATCGTTCGAGTAAAACAAGTATACAATCGTGTATGTAAAGCAGTTATGGCAATCAATAAAACAGTTGACTATGTTTCTCACCCCAAGTCGTAAGCAGTAAAACAGTTAAAAGTGGGGGCTGTGAACTCACCTGTTGAGTTAAGTACGTTCGAGTGCTAGTAAAGCCTAAAGCCCAAGTACTGTCCTGAATCTCCTAACGCCCTAAACGTATGAGATTTAATAAGTTTGTGGATGTCGTAGTTGACCATCTATGCTAGTGTTCGTACAACCAAGTTATGTCCAAAGTGTTTGTCAAATACGTACAGTTGTATTTTATAGTTGTGAAAATGTATACGACTCGTTGGTGACGTTTTGAAATCACAACTTCAGAAGCATAATTCTGTTTGTTTCGTTGTATTTTTATAAAGTATGAAATTGTGTACGGGGGTTCAGGGGCAGCGCCCCTGGTAGCGGGGTCCAAAGGGCAGAGCCCCTGGTTGGGGTCGAGCTGCCAAGTCAGCTTGGAAAATTTTTATTTATGCTATGTTGCTGTAGTAAAAACGCATTCGAAACTTCATTTCGGAGTAAAATCAGGTGGTAAAATCTCAGTCTCAACACTTAGTGAAAAAGTTGTAAACTTTCTGTTTTTAGCGTCACTTGAGGCGTCACTTAATAGTTTATAGCGACACTTGGAAAGTGTCACATGAAATGATAAATTATGATTTATTAGCGTCACTTGAGGAAGTGACGCATAAGGGGCGACACTTAGGCAAGTGTCGGGTATGAGTGTCGGTGTAAGTGTCGGACAAGATGAAAAATCGGATTTAGGCGTCACTTAGGGAAGTGACGCAAGATTAGGTTTTTATGCGACACTTAGTGCGTCACTTAAGTGTCGCTACACTGTTTTTTGCACCAATGCGTCACTTCCAACTGTTCGACGAACAGCTTGGTAAAAACGAGTTTTTGGTCGATTTAGGACATTTTCGGTTGTTAAGAACACTAAAACATGTTATATTAAGTATATTAAACATGAAATATCAACGAAAACTTCGAAATCTAAGGATTTACGGGAAATGTCGGAAACTTACGCGTGTCGGTTTTGAAATCCGAAAAGGTAGAAGTGTAGATCGTTGCGAGGTGATCGTTTTTCCCTAAAGGAGCGAGGTGACTTGATACGTTTTTGGTGTAGTTTTTGTCGATTTTGTGGAGGTGATGGAGGTGGATCTTTGAAAGAGATAGAGAGGAAAGTGGAGATGGTGATGATGAAAAATAAAATGGAATGAGGTGGGGAGGGGGTGTGGGTGCCGATTTTTGTGCCCAAAAAGGAGGGGACTGTGTCCCAAAAATTGTGGTATTTTACCCGTGTTCGTTTACCCGATCGTTAAATGTTAAGATATTTTAAATTATAAATATTTAAATACGTTTTCGCTTATATTTTTGGTTGGAATATTTTATGGAAATAATTTAATTAAGTTTATGAAATTTAAATTTTGTTTTGTTTCAGTTTACGAAATAAACGTTTATTCGTTATAAAATTCTTTGTAAATATTATTAACATAATATTTAAAAATCGTTAATGTTATTTAATAATTTCGTTTTATTAAATAATTTTGTTCACCAACAGTCATATATTTTTGTCGCGTTTGTTCCAATTGTTTCGTACGTAATTACAACTAATTACGAGATATAATGTTACGCGTATTCACTAGTTGGGCTTTGCTAGACTTACTTATAAAAATAGTTGTGAATTCACTCAAGTAGGGAATTAGCCTAATAATGCAAATGTTTAGTGTACATAATCGCGTTAAATTTTTTCGGGGTGTCACAGATGAACAAAACGCAATAATAGCTGAACTGTGAATCTTATTGATTATAAAACTCGCCGAGTGTTGATTGCGGAATAGACTAGCCAAAGCTAATCTAAATCAAACACTTAAGCTAATTATTACAAATGAGATGAACAGTAGTGGACAAACACGCTAACTGTTTACTCGCTGGTCGCTGGTACGTGCTTAGACAGACTACTCACTGACAGACAAGTGATTAACACGTACAAAACGGCAAGTTTCTAAGTACAACGTACTACTCTATATATACTACAAGTATCCCGTAAATATCTCCTACAAAATAGGATCTGGAATGACACGTGTTGCTGCTTGATTGGATTGATCACTGATGAACCGACATTCTGCGGGTCCCAATTCTGTTACCGCAAATATCTCTTCTTCCTTAACACCAATCACTTGCTGCCACGTAATTCTTCAGATATTTTAAGTACGAGGAACACTTGCTGACGTACATATGAAGAGTGACTTGTACTTGTAAAGAAACTTTATTAATATAGTCTCTGAAGATGTAATAATCCTCCTCACTCACTGCGAGCTATCGTGCTCTTGTAGAATGACTTGAATTATATATCTTCAGCAACTAGCTTTTATTAGGGCAGTGACTATTAACTTTATTCATTTGAAGATGTAAGGGTGCGTTTAGTTGTTAAAAATTTTCCACAATTTTCCATCTCTAATTTTCTAAGAAATGAGAAGAGTTTTCATTTTCTAGAAAAGTGATGAAATTTTAGAAAATGTGTTCAAATGTAGTTGTATTTTCTATTTTGGAAAATTAGTTAAGGTTAGAAGGGTTTGAAAAATTTTAGAAAAGTGGAGGTGGTGTTATAAAGGAAAAAAGTGGAAAATTTTAGAAAAGTGGGGGGTGGTGGTTTTCCAACTTCCCCTTGTAACATAGAAAACTGAGTTTTCTATTTTCTATGAAAACTTTTCTAGAAAAACCCCATTTTGAACGCATTTTATACTTTTCCACTTTTCTTAGAAAAATTTTCTGGAAAACTCCTATGTTTCCTACATCTAAACACAGCCTAAAACTCTCGCTGCCAGTCTTGGAATCAGCGACACACAGAGTTGAGTTTTAATCTTCCTCAGTATATCAGTTTTCTTGAGTAGCATGAACAGCAAGCAGCGAGTACAAACTTCAGCAACAGCAGCTTTGACTTAATCATTTCCTTCATCGAGTTCGTTATCATTGAGTTGGTCAGCGACCAGTGACTCAACAGTTTCTATCTTAGAGGCCCTGTTGTACGTATTCTTTTGCTCCCCTCTATTTTAAGTGGCCGAGCCTTAATAAATTCTAGCTGGTCTAAATGTTTTTTGTTGTTGTTACAGTTAAATGAAAAGATTTACATAACCTAGTCCATCTCCAATTGATACTCAAATAACAATGTAAAAAAAAACATTGAAGATAATGCAAAACATAAGTATATGAGTATGTTTTATGTTTCGTATTAATGACCTGACCCGTTTATTTTGCCCGAACTAGTTTGTCGCCGTAACCAAGTTATTAAGTCAAGGCAAAATGAACCACGTGACTTTATGCTCTAAATCCGCCACTGTTTCTAGGATCCATCAAAAGCCCAATCAAATAATATGTTTTTAACGAATGAAATGTGCCTATGTTCCACATTTCTTTTGTTTTTTTTATATGTCGTCCACGTGGTGACTCAATTTCTAGAAGACAAAAGTGCATTTTAAATATGTTGTGCATCGCCGCAATTCAGCCAAATTAATGGTGTTCACTATAAAACTGATAGTGGGTTGTTTCATTGTATTTAGGCCCATGCTAGTTCATAACGGGCTTAGCCCACTTATGCTGCTTTACTGTCATCTATATAACTATATTGTACAACATACAATATTGAGTTTAGGTTGGGTCTAATAGCAAGAAAAACGACGCGTTGGTGACCAAAAGGACACGTCGTCCTTGTAATCCCTATGCTCAACCACGCGTATATTGTAGAGAATAACATGGTTTTGAATTAACGTTATGTGCATTAGATCATGATTTTGCAAAGTTACATTTAACCTAAAAAAATTTGCCATCCTTTTCTATTATATAGAGTTGAAAAACAAAAAATACCTACGATGTTCTCATAAAAAGACAGAACAACAAAACATCATTTCTTTTGTGAGCCTTTGGGCACAAGACAAAGACATGAAACAAACGACAATAGTCAAACTCGACACTCAAATCATATTTGCGGAAAATCATTTTTTGAGTTAAAATTATTGTGTTCTTGGACACCCTTTCGTCAAGGGTTCAAATTTTATTTAGAATATCATTTCTGTACTGTGTAAAAGAGAAAGGCCGATTATTTTTTTATTTTTTTAAATCTGTTGATAAAAGTATCATTTCTCAAAAGTGCAAAAGAACTTGAACAAAAAAGTTCTAACATGCTTATTCCAAATGTTTTTTTGTTTCTTTTTAAAAGAATGATGTTTCAATATTTTTCGGGTGGTTTAATACTATTTAGGGATAATGATCTAAAATGTATCTAACTTATTATCTTTTTGTGTGTGTTAACTTTTAATTTTTCTATTGTGTGTCTTCAACTTCTAATAAATTTTATTGTGTGTGTCATTGAGGTTAAATATAAAGATACGAGATGGGTAAAAATACTAAAATGCCCTTTATTAAATTGAGTTATGTCATCAAACCGCCTTAATAATACACACAATAGTAATTAATAGAAGTTGGGTACACACAATAAGAAAATTAAATGTTATGTACATACTAAAAATTTTTTTGGCAAGTTGTATGCATTTAAACCATTATCCCTACTATTTATATTTATTAAAACTATTTCATATAGAATGTGAACTATCTTGATGTAAAGAGCAACAAGAAAAGGTCCACCGATCCATAAAGGGCTTAGCTCTTTTGCAACATTTGCTCCATATTTCATGTTTATGATAAGGAATAGTGGTATGCTGCAAAAAGACACTCAAGAAACTAGAACCCAATCAAGATGGCAATTTGGATTTTGGACCCACTTAATTAAAATTGGGTCGATTTGGGTTATGTCTGATTTCTAATGAGTTAAAAATAGCTTAAAATGAATTAACCCTAAGTAAATGGGTCGAACTTGTCACTTCTGATAACCTACGTACCTACAACATTATGAAAATTCAAAAATATATAAGATACAGATAACTTGCAACATAATTGCTAGGATCTTTATCGTAGCATCCAGGGGCGGACCCACTTGATGAGTAGTGGGGGCCCATGACACCAGTGACTTGGATTCGGCGGTGTATTTTTTTTTTTTTTTGACTTTCTATTAGTGACCCTAATGGATTAAATATATGACCCCATTGAATTAATTGTGTGCTATCAAAGTATCAATTAGCCCAAGATTGCAATTCGTTTTTGGTTAATGGACCTTTTGATAGCAGCCCAAAAAGAGTTTAATCAGGCTCACATTTTAGTATTTTACCAATTTACCCTAATATCCTTTTTTCCTTAACAATTTTTTGTTTATATTTACCCTAATATCCTTCTAGCTCTAAATATTTGTTCATATTTACCTTTCTGTGATCTAATTTAAAGGGTTTCATTTTTCTACATAATCTATTTGATTTTCATCTTTTGATAGATATAAAATAAAAAAATAATGTGTTTCTTACTTTCTTTATTTCTTACCGTCAGATTGATATAAAATAATCCCAGCAGTGCTCTTGCAAATTGTTATGGCACTTTGTCTTGTAACAAGCAATGTAATACCACAAAACAAACAATGACATAGTTAGAATATTGCGAATTTATTGCTTAAAATACGTCAAGTCCTCAAAATGATCTTGCGAATTTATCTTCTGTATTATTTTCAAAGTTGAGTGAGATGTATCCATTTTTTGATTTTAACGAGAGGGATAGTTTTAAGCGTGAACTTGACATCTACTATGATGTTATTCATCGATATGAAAGATTTACCAACTTGAATGGGATTGATGAACTTGCTAAATTGATGGTGGAAACTAAAACCATCTTTCTTATCCTTATGTGTATCAATTATTAAAGTTGGTTTTGGTTTTGCTGGTTGCAACCGCAACTGTTGAAAGATGTTTTTTTGCGATAAAACTTGTAAAGTCTGCTTTGCGCAACCGAATGGGTGATGAGTTTTTGAATTATTGTCTAATCGGTTCTATCGAAAAAGAAGCACTTGCTAATATCACGAATGAAGCCGTAATTAATCGTTTTCAAGGAAAGAGATATCGTAAAGGAAAATTGCTGTTTTAAGGTACATGTTTCTTATTTTTAGTCACGAGGTTTTATTTAGTGTTAATGTTTAATAAAATTGTACTCTTCTGGTTCAAATATTTATTTCAAAATTTTGGTTATTATATTTGTGACACCACTAACCCAAAATCCTGGGTCCGCCTCTGGTAGCATCCATACCCAAAAATATGGCCCAAACTCTTTTGAATAACCCTTCTTTCAGGAGCTTGTTATTTGCTTTTACGCTTTCGTTTGAGGATGGATTCTCTAATGTTTCATCTTGATTCGTTAAAGTTAAGGGCCAAACCACTAACCAACTTTTAAATAGGTGGTAAATAGTCACTAGTTAGGCCTAACTTAGACTTTTGCAACTTGCAAGTCTTTCTCCGTCGGGCTTTTTAGTCCAAACGGCCCAGTTTCATACTTGATTTAGGCCGGACAATCTTTGGTCATGGACTCATGGCCAACAGCCCAACATTGTTCTTATTCAAGTAAATTAGATTAGAATATTAGATCATTGTCCTGTATCTATACTTCTGTAACGATAGATGAAAGGATGTTGGTGTTTATATATCGTAACTTTTAAAGTTGAGACTTAACATTTCTACAATTAACTTTATGTAATTTTTTTTTTATCTAATATTAAGTTTATCATTTTCATCATCGTATCTCAAATCGTCAACTATACATACAAATAAACTATCGTTATTGGTCACCATCATGGATAATCCATGATATATGATTGTCGAGTCCCTATTTACAATGGAATACATATCGAAACTAGTTGTTTACGGGTTAGTTTATTTATTGTCGAGTCACTATTTACAATGGAATACATATCGATATCGTATTTCACTACATAATGCGGCGAGTGAAATCCTCCATACATATCGTGTTTCCCTGTATTATTATGTGTTCTTATATAATATACTAGACTTTAAACCCGTGTATACACACATGCCGTTGATTTTTAATATAAAATTTCGTATTTAGTATCTTGTTTCTAATAATAAAGTATGTAAGTTAATATGTATATTAAACATTTAGTTGGACTCATGATAATATTATTTTATGTAAATGAATTTATATAAGTAGAGAAAAAATAATTAAAAAGTTTTGAAACTAAGTTAGTGAAAGAAATTCAATTATTTTAAGTCTATATTAATCTTTTCAAGTAATTTTATTCATACTCGATGAATTGAAAATAGAAACATTACATATAGATTTGGATAATGTTGTAATTAATGAATTAAAATTGTTTTTTATATGTAAGTAAGTAGTTGCTTAAAAAAAATTCTTTTTTGATAATTTAGAGATCTTATTTTAAACTTTACTAAAATTAAAGGACTTAATTGACAAATTGAAACTTAATTAGAATGATGACATCATAAAGATGTTTCTTATATATAATTTAAGATTAATATTAAAATATGTGTTTTTATATAATATTAATCATTATATCATTATTGTCATATTCTATGTTTAACTGACCATTATCATTCATTACATTTTTTTTATTTACTTTATTATGTGAATATATTGACAATTTATTAATTGTAAGACAATTTGTAAGTTTGATAGGATTATATTTTAATGAATATTATCTAACTTGGTATTCTTATGTTACTATTTTTGGAAAGTGGTAACAAAAATGGGTTTGGATGACTTAGTTAGTAACTTGGACCAAAGACTAAACTTAGAAAGTTTCCCGAATTAGAAACCGACACTTAGAACAATTTCTGAAAATATCCTAAGTCTCAAGTAGAGACACTAACCTAGTGATGCTACATTTTGCTAGTGATGCTACATTTTGCTAGTGATGCCACATTTTCTGAAAATATCCTAAGTCTCAAGTAGAGACACTAACCTAGTGATGCTACATTTTGCTAGTGATGCTAAGTTTGACCAGGTTTGACCAGTTTGACCAGTTTGACCAGGTTTGACCAGGTTTGACCAGTTTGACCAGGTTTGACCAGCTTTGACCAACGAGTTGACCAACTTTGACCTACGGTTTAAGACTTATACAAACTAAAATAATTGGTTTGCAACACACGATATGTACTAATGAATAGTTTACAGCAAAACAAACTTGATAATAATGTCTAAATGAATTATTATTACAAACTTTCACCAACGGGTCGTACACGTTTTTAAGAAACGAACTTGAACAATTTATTTGGATATACTAGTTGATGAACTAGCTCTAGGTGGACATTAACCCTCCACCTACACGATTGGCTTAAGTGGACATTAACCCCCACTTATACAATCGCTATAGATGGTCTTTTAAGACATCTACTTACACAACCTTATACGTTTAGGACGTTAGAAGGTTGCGCTTTGGACTTTGCTTGTTATTTGATAATTGCTTGCTACTTGATAATCTAAGGTGAGTTTCATAGCCCCACTTTTTACTGCTTTTACTTTGGGGTGAGAATACATGTTATGTTTTATCAACTGTTTTACATATGAACGCAAGTAACAAAAACTCTTATACTGATTGCATGAGTAACTAAACCAAACTACGATGGCCCCTAACAAATATCATAGTACGTTAATACTAAGCGCGAACGTTATGGATAGATCTATCGGGACCTGACAATCCGCCATCCGGGTTAGTCGCTCTAACCACTATACGGATGCATAATATTTCGTACAGCCGAGTGTACTGGTTACACACTCACTGGGGGTAAACAACTACGGTTAAGCTTCGGACTATGAGCTCATGGCAATATATAACGCCCCCAATTTAGAACACATTTTTTTTTTTTTTTTTTTTTTTTTTTAACATCGCGGAAGCAATATCCCATATATATATAACCCTGGATTAACCAGAATATACATAATCCTTTACATAAGTATTTCGTTATATAACTACACAATTAGATGGGCGTTACTTTAACAAAACATTTACAGTAGTTCAAAAGTCATCAGAGTTCTATCATTGTCGAACATTCCCTCAATTTACTCCGAGACCCGCCCTTAACAACAATATTAACCTGCAAGGAGTAAACAACGAGGGATTAGCACGAAGCTAAGTGAATTAACTCATCACTAACACTACACTTAGTTTAACACCATGAGTCTACAACAATTAACACATTGACTCAACATCACTAGAGGATCGGTGGCCCTTGTGGCACCCTCAGCCGCGGTGGCCCACCAAGCGACACTTACACCAACTGCAGGCCAATACAGTAGTTAACCGATAACGGTTTGCTACCTTTAGTCAACACAAGCTCCATTCACAACACATGTTCACAACTCTCGTGTTGACTAACCTGTAGCAAAACGTCCAATAAGATTGACCTCTTTATAACACAGTTACCATATAGGTCACTTAACACTTTAACACAATGCAACAAACACTTAGCACTTGAAGTAACCACAATAGTGATCACCAAACATAGTGACAGATCAAAGTCCACTCACCTGTCAATCTCCGTCTCCAAACTCAAAAGTCTTATTTTATTGAGTCTTCGGTGTCTCTGTACACGCAATTAAAACACAAGTTAATAACTTGTCTCATAATTAATTATGACTATAATCAATTGCATACATTACTAATCAAGAATTATCGATAATTAAATGATATAAGTGGTAGATTCATATAAGTTCACAAAATATCAAAATCTTCAAAATCACAAAGACAAACGCGATCCAGACAATTGGGTTGGGATCGCGTTCCTCTTAAGGAAAATATTCTGTCACCAAAATACACTGTGGAACGCGATCCGGAAAAAGGGCTTGGATCGCGTTCGCAAGAACAAATCCAAACGAACTCAATATTCTACTGATCAACGCGATCCGGTAAGAGGCTTCAGGATCGCGTTTATAAGAACAAAACACGCGGTAACCAAGTAACACATGGCAACGCGATCCGGGTAATGATGCAGGATCGCGTTCCTCAATTTTTCAGCAGAAACTCAAACCTGTAATTACACAGCACGAACCAAAACCCAAAATCTACTAAAACTCAACTTGTAACTCAGATTTTTACCACTTTCAATGTACAATAACATCTAGTAACATAATACACACTAGATTCTAACAACAATTCATCACAAATCATCAAAATCACATATAACCTAACTTACACATTTTCAAACCAAAAACTCAAGAACACACATATTTAATCATGCAACTAGCTAGAAGAAGGTAAAATAACACTATCAAATCATCATACAAGTATTGATTTAACTTCTCAAGTCACAATTCTTACAATCAACAAATTATCTAGTATTTACATATAAGTTGGTATGAACTTACTTACAAAATGAAGAACACAACAAGAGATGAAGATGATGATGATCTAACAAGGATTCCAACTTCAATTCATCAAGCACTTTGATTTAATTCATTGATTTGGTAGGGATTTGAGTTGTGTTTTTAGTTAGGTTTAGAACTAGGTGAAAAATGAGAGATTGGGGGTAAATATGATCGATCCCCACCTTTTTATTAAACCGCCCCAATTAACTTTCAGTACAATATTATACTACCTTTTGATCTATTGTCTGGAACCTAAATACCAATTGCAAGAAAATTATTTTATTTTACCGTCGTCTAAGATTATTTAAAACAATTTCCTGAGACTTATTTACCTATTTATTTCACAATCAAACATATTCAAACAATTAAATGTACGTATTTAAATTTAAATAAATACCTGATTCTACTGGGCCCAATTACAGGGTGTTACAAATCTTCCCTCCTTAAAAGATTTCGTCCCCGAAATCTAACTAGACTCGAACAAACTAGGATAACGAGCCCTCATACTCAATTCGGTCTCCCAAGTAAAATTTTCTCCCAAACTATGTTTCCATTTCACTAGAACCATAGGTATCTCCTTCTTGCGTAACTTAGTCACTTTTCTATCAACTAACTCAATGGGCTCTTCTACTAATTTCTGACCTTGGTCCACTCTAAGATCTTGTAACGGAAGGATTTGGGTTGGATCCTCCACATTACATTTCCGCAAATAACAAATATTAAAAGTGTCGTGAATACCACTTAATTCAGAAGGAAGATCTAAGGCAACGGTTTGGTCATTTACTACTTGACGGATTTTGAATGGACCTATGAATCTCGGAGCCAATTTTCCACGTTTACCAAAACGAATCACACCTTTCCAAGGTGACACTTTTAAATAAACCAATTCTCCTTCAACAAAATTAACTGGTCGACGACGCGGATCAGCATACTGCTTCTGTCTATCTCTAGCGGCTTTCAATTTCTCACGAGCTATAGCAACTTTATCAGCCGTAATCTGGACAATATCG
Organism: Helichrysum umbraculigerum; assembly: GCA_949592205.1. Lineage (NCBI taxonomy): Eukaryota > Viridiplantae > Streptophyta > Magnoliopsida > Asterales > Asteraceae > Helichrysum > Helichrysum umbraculigerum. The sequence goes on along the minus strand of CATIUR010000003.1, from coordinate 20,793,105 downwards.
GGACCCGCAAACTGTTTTTCTCCTGCCTCTAACCAACAAGTCGGCGTTCGACAACGACGTCCATAAAGCATTTCATATGGCGGCATACCAATACTCGAATGATATGAATTATTATACGCAAATTCCACCAAAGGTAAGTGAGAGTCCCACGAACCCCCATACTCCAATATACACACCCTCAACATATCCTCGAGAGTCTGAATAGTTCTTTCTGACTGTCTGTAACAACCGCCAAATTAGGGCTAGTATTAGCGCCTAATTCTTTGTTAATACATGTAATTAGTTCTGTGTTAGGCTAATTTATGTACCGGATTATATGTTGGTGAATATATACAACTTTGCGATTTGATTAAATCGTGCGCAACTTAAATAGAATGAAATTCTATTCGATTAACACGGACGTTGGTGAACAAATGTTATAAACTAAAATAACGCAATTATAACTGAAATGCTATTTTATAATAGTTAATAACTGACTTGTACTACTCGAATAAAACGTACACGATTTTAAAAACAAAAGTGATTAAAATTAATCTAACCTATTAAAGATTTAAGGAAATAATTTAAATAAATCATTTAACAAGATTTGTGATTTATAAATATAATTAAACGCGTAAAATAAATATTTAACGTTTAAATGACGGAGCAAACGAACACCGCACGGAGCGGGAACGCGGGGCGAAAGTGGGGATTTAACCTCCCACCTCCACCCACTTTCTTTCATTTCTTATTCATCTCTCTCTCTCTTCCTTTTCCTTTCTCTCAAAAACCACAAACCAAAAATCAACGAAAATCGCAAAATAAACATACTAAACGACCTCGGATCTTCAAGCCCCTTTGGAAATAAACGACCACCTCGCGACGATCTACACTTCTACCTTTTCGGATTTTCAATTCGACACTTTGTAAGTTTCCGACAAATCCCGACATATCTCGTTTTTGATCATTCTTACTAGTTTATGGTTTTGATAGGCTTGTTATGTTCATATAAGGGTTGGGTAAAAGAATCGGACCAAACGGAAACCCGAAAACATGTTTTTGGCTCAAAATCCGTCAATCAGACGTAAGTGACGCACTGATGAACCCAGATATGCGTCACTTCGTGCGACACTGACTAAGTGTCGCATAAGCCCTCTTTTCCCGTCACTACCTAAGTGACGCATTTTCAATATCCGTCACTACTAGCGTCACTTGCCTTAGTGACGCCTATGATCGAAATCTAATTTTATACGACACTCTTGCCCGACACTACTCTAGTGACGCCTAGAACCTTAAACCGACACTTGTTACCGTCACTGCCTAAGTGTCGCCACCTTATGCGTCACTTCCCTAAGTGACGCCCTAAACTTATATTTCGCGATTTTATGCGACACTTCCTAAGTGTCGCCTAAACCTTAAGTGACGCTATGAAGTGTCGCACAAAGCAGCAGACTTTCAACTATTTTTACACTAAGTGTCGAACTTATACAACTTCCAATACTTATACCCTACGACGTAACAAACATCATAGAACATACTTTTCTATTACAAATACTCTAAATTGCGTTATGAACGATAAAACCTTAATTATAACAAATCACCAACGGGCCGTATATACTTTGACACGAACGTGAACGAACTAACGTTAAGCACAACGGGGTATGAACAACTAGCCTAGATGGTCTTGCGAGACATCTACTTACTTAACCTTACGTGTTTAGGCACTAGAAGGTTACGGGTTCGGAGAACCTACTTGATTTACTACTACTTGCTATTTACCCCTGCTCGACTCAGGTGAGTCTTACAGCCCCACTTTTACTGTTTTACTTGGGGTGAGATACTTAGCAACTGTTTTACGTATGAACACAATGTACTGAACTGAAAACATTACTGATTACAAACAAACGCATGAGTTACTTTTATCCACTGAAAGCCTCCTTATCGTAAGTTGTTAGTTATGGTCTTAAGCGCGAGTACTAGTAAATGGATCCATTTGGGACTGACAATCCCTGTCTGGGGTGGTAGCGCCACCACGTACTGATTTACACGTAGAAACAGACATATTAGTATTTGTTACATATGAGTGTGCGGATAGCACTCACGGGGGTACGTGATTTATTTCACACTACACGGTTAAGCTTCAACTTATGAGCTCATGGCACTGTACTGATTAACTGATTTACTTACTTTGCTTGATAGCAATACGGGTACATACTTGTGGTTCATAACACTTACTTATTACTAAACCTGTGAGATTCACCAACCTTTTGGTTGACACTTTTTAGCTTTGTATCTCAGGTACACTTACGGAGTAGGGTCACTCCAGTATTACTAGCTAGAGTCGCATGATTTTACAAACTGCATTTAACGGAGATTCTTTGGCATTATCTTTTGTAACTATGGTTATGTAATAGAATCTCCCGCTATACGCGTGGGCTCTAGGAAATTACATTTTGTATACGAAAACCTTCGGTTTTCAAACGATTATTAATTATGAAATGTAATTATTTTACAAACGTCTCATTTAGAGGTCGTTTGCTATTAATCATGTGCTTTGTATATTGATTAGTAACACCCAATGTATGCTTCCGCAAATCGTTAAATTTGGGGGTGTTACAGATTGGTATCAGAGCCTAAGGTTATAGTGAACTAGGTTGCATTTAGTGGGCCTAGACTATGACTGTTAGGCAGTATTCTCTTATTAGACATGACTAGTTCAGGAATTACAACATACAACTTTAATTTAACATAGCCTGATCAACTATGTACAATTAAGGAAAGATGATGTAAGATCTGAAATGATTATGTTGAACAGGGATACGTTAGTTGACTCTGACTACGAGAGAACCGGACTATTACTTGATGCGTGCTAGACACTAGGCTGGATATGATATATGTATATATATTAGTCTCAATCTTACTAACGCTTTGTCTCAGAAATGGCAAACGTTCCATCCAATTCATCTCGTTCTCAATTCGGGTCGCAGAACCCAAGGGTAGCAAGGAGGAACAACAGGTTGCCTCGAGCTAGCCCGTACTCCACTCACTTCACCTTTCCGGCCTTAGCTGCTAGGGTGAACCGACACGAGCAACGACTTCGCACCATGGATGTCGTGTTGCAGGAAACAAACGAAAACTGGAGACTTACAGCACTTGAGCGCATCGAACAAGTCTCTGAGAATCACGAAACCACCGTTACAAATGTGGACATTCTTCTCAACAGAGTGGTGGAGATAAGCGTGGAAACCACTCTTTTAAAACACAGACTTGAGGAGTGTGAACAACGCTCACGGGAAACGGAAGAATATAACCGTGGATTGGTACAACGACTAGCATTAGCTGAAGACAATGCCCGACAAGCCAGCAGGCTTGCAAACACTGTGGACCGTCTTGTCACGATGATGGAACAAATTAATCTACGTTAAAACTAGTGTAGTCTTTATCCTGTAATCTAGTAACTGTCTAAGCACTACTCTATGTTTCAGTCGGATGTAATAATTCCCGACACCTTTTGTAATACATCCGTAGGATGTAACCTTTAAACTAGCATCATCTATCAAATATTTCTTGCTGCTTTGACTCATATAAATTGCCATGATCCTTTTTCTTATTGATGTTATGTATTACCACCTATATACATGTACATCTGAAATACATACAACCTTCTTGCAAAATCTCATGTATCTTCATTTCTTTTATTGAAGAGTCATGCCGCCAAAGTCAAGACCTTACACCGATGCCCAGATTACCTCCCTTATAACCCAGGCTGTTACTGAAGCCTTAGCTCGGAATACTCCACCAGGTTCCACAAGAAACAGCGATGCCGCTGAAACCTCTGCTGCTAAACCTTGTTCATACAAGGATTTCCAAAACTGCAAACCCTTGAGCTTCAAGGGGACTGAAGGAGCCATCGGACTTATCAGATGGTTCGAAAAGATGGAATCCGTTTTCCGCATCAGCAAATGTGCGGAGGACGACAAAGTCAAATTCTCCACCTGCACCCTCGAAGATGGTGCCCTCTCGTGGTGGAATTCCTATACCCAGTCTGTGGGTATTGATACAGCTTATCTACTCCCTTGGGAGGATCTGAAGAAAATGCTCACTGATGAGTATTGCCCGGCCGAACAACTTTACAAGCTGGACGAAGAGTTCTGAAACTTGAAAGTGCAAGGAACTGATATCGTTGGATACACCACTCGATTCCAACAACTTACCGTTCTTCGCCCAGCTATGGCAGGCACTGAACCCGAAAAGATCAAGAAATACATCCGCGGTCTCCCGGAACCTGTCCGGGGAAATGTCGCCTCATCAAAACAAACCACTCTTCATGGTGCCATCCGGTTGGCCCATGAACTTTTAGCCATGAATGAGGACCCAGAACCACCCACTCCAGCCTCCAACAGCAACAAAAGAAAATGGTCCGACAACCACAACAACCACCAAAACAAGAAACCTGAAACCATTAAAGCCTACACCTCCAATACTGATGACAAGGGGGCGTACAAGGGAACCAAGCCCTATTGCTCAAAGTGCCAACGACACCACTTTGGTTCGTGTCCCTGTAGCAAGTGTAAGAGATTCGGACACGTGGCTAGGGACTGTAGATCCAACACCACTGACATCAACTCCTCTGCACCAAAGACTTGTTATGGGTGCAACGGTACGGGGCATTTCAAGAAAGACTGCCCGAAATTGAACAACAACAACAACAACAGGAACAACAACAATGCTCGAGGAAGAGCTTTTGTGCTGAAATCTGGGGAAGCCCGTCAAGACCCGAATGTGGTCACGGGTACGTTCCTTCTCAACAACTTGACTGCTTCTGTATTATTCGATACTGGTGCTGATAAGAGCTTTATTTCCGACGAATTTTATCCACTACTTGACACTACACCTATTGCCTTAGATTCTAAGTACACTGTAGAATTGGCAAACGGAAAACTTATTGAGGCCGACAGTGTGATACCTAATTGCACTCTGAACTTAGCTAACGAGCTCTTTCCCATTGACTTGATACCTGTCGAAATCGGCAGCTTTGACATCATCGTCGGTATGGATTGGTTATCCAAGCACCGAGCCGAAATCGTTTGTTTTGAGAAAATTGTACGCATTCCTCTCGTCACCGGTAGAACTTTGAGCATACAAGGGGAGACCGGTGGGACGAGAATCAATATCATTTCTTGCATGAAAACCCGAAAATACTTGAGAAAAGGGTATCAGGCAATCCTCGCACACGTTATGGAGAAAAAGTCGGTGGAGAAGCGACTTGAGGATGTGCCTATTGTTCGAGACTTCCCAGAAGTCTTTCCTGAAGACTTGCCTGGCCTACCGCCAACTAGACAAGTCGAGTTCTCTATTGATCTTGTGCCCGGCGCGGCACCCGTGGCACGAGCCCCTTACCGACTAGCCCCGTCCGAACTTCAGGAGTTGTCTACTCAGTTACAGGAACTCCTGAACAAGGAATTTATTCGACCAAGTTCCTCGCCTTGGGGAGCTCCGGTCCTATTTGTGAAAAAGAAAGACGGTTCTTTCCGCATGTGCATCGACTACCGTGAACTCAACAAATTAACTGTCAAGAACCGTTACCCACTTCCTCGCATTGATGACCTGTTTGACCAACTTCAGGGATCGAGTTTTTACTCAAAGATCGATCTACGGTCTGGTTACCACCAACTCCGAGTTCGTGATGAAGATATTCCTAAAACCGCTTTCCGAACTCGCTACGGGCATTACGAATTCCAAGTGATGCCATTCGGCTTAACCAACGCACCGGCTGTATTCATGGACCTTATGAATCGGGTGTGCAAACCTTACCTTGACAAGTTTGTTATCGTCTTTATCGATGACATCTTGATTTACTCGCGCACTGAACAAGAACACGCGCAACACCTGAAAACCATCCTAGAGCTGCTCAAACACGAAGAGTTATACGCCAAATTCTCTAAGTGTGAGTTCTGGATGCAAACCGTTCAATTCCTTGGACACGTCATTGATAATCAGGGAATTCATGTCGATCCTTCAAAAATCGAGGCTATCAAATGTTGGCAAGCACCTACTACACCGACCGAGGTACGCCAATTCTTAGGACTCGCCGGATACTACAGGCGATTCATTGAGAACTTTTCGAAAATAGCCCTACCTCTCACTGCACTGACTCAAAAGGAAAAGAAGTTCGATTGGACTGACAAACAGGAGTCAGCTTTTCAGCTACTAAAACAGAAACTCTGCAGTGCACCTATCTTATCTTTACCCGAAGGCAACGATGACTTCGTGGTATACTGTGATGCTTCACACCAAGGTCTTGGTTGCGTGCTGATGCAACGAGACAAGGTCATAGCTTACGCCTCTCGACAACTCAAGGTCCACGAAAAGAATTACACAACTCATGACCTAGAGTTGGGGGCTGTTGTATTCGCTCTAAAAATCTGGAGACACTACTTATACGGTACCAAGTGTACAATCTTTACTGACCATAAAAGTCTCCAACATATCTTCGATCAAAAGGATCTCAACATGAGGCAACGTCGATGGGTCGAGTTGCTCACTGATTACGATTGCGAAATTCGCTATCATCCAGGCAAGGCGAATGTTGTCGCCGATGCCTTAAGCAGAAAAGAACGAGTGAAACCACTTCGAGTTCGAGCTCTCGGTATGACCATTCACAACGACCTCATCAATCAAACTCTCACCGCTCAACTCGAAGCACTCAAACCAGAAAACTTGATAAACGAGACCTTGCGAGGCATGGACAAACAATTTGAAACCAAACCTAACGGGGCCAAATACTTCTCGAATCGAATCTGGTTACCAAGTTTTGGGAACCTTCGAGACTTGGTGATGAATGAAGCTCACAAGTCAAAATACTCTATACACCCCGGTGCCGACAAAATGTATCACGGCATCAAGGAAATGTACTGGTGGCCCAACATGAAATCTGACATTGCAACCTATGTTGGCAAGTGTCTTACTTGTTCCAAAGTTAAAGCTGAACACCAGAAACCTTCCGGTTTGCTACAACAACCTGAAATACCACAATGGAAATGGGAGCAGATCACCATGGATTTCATTACTAAACTCCCGAAAACTTCTAGCGGTTGCGATACCATTTGGGTGATCGTCGACCGACTCACTAAATCTGCTCATTTCCTGGCCATCAAGGAAACAGATAAGATGGAACGTTTGACACGGATCTACCTGAAAGAGATCGTGTCAAGACACGGCGTGCCCATCTCAATCATCTCCGACCGAGACGCTCGGTTTACTTCTCGCTTCTGGCAATCACTGCAGAAATCTCTTGGTACTCGTCTGGATATGAGTACGGCTTACCATCCTCAAACCGATGGCCAGAGCGAACGAACCATACAAACACTGGAAGACATGCTACGAGCCTGCGTAGTTGACTTCGGTAAAAACTGGGAAAATCACTTGCCGTTGTGCGAGTTCTCGTACAACAACAGTTATCACACCAGCATAAAGGCTGCACCCTTCGAGGCACTGTACGGTTGTAAGTGCCGGTCACCCATCTGTTGGACTGAGGTGGGGGATACACAACTCACCGGTCCAGAAATCATACATGAAACAACTGAAAAGATCGTCGGCATACAAAACCGACTAAAAGCCGCGCGTGATCGTCAGAAAAGCTATGCTGACGTGAGACGCAAACACCTTGAGTTCCAAGTTGGGGACAAGGTACTTCTCAAAGTGGCACCGTGGAAAGGTATCATTCGATTCGGAAAACGAGGCAAACTAAATCCTAGATACATCGGACCATTCGAAATCCTTGAAAAGATTGGTCCAGTGGCATACCGCCTGCAACTTCCTGCTGAGCTTAGCAGCGTTCACAACACATTCCACATTTCTAATCTGAAGAAATGTCTGTCTGACGAGACACTGATTATACCGCTCGACGAAATTCAGATCGATGATAAACTTCATTTTGTCGAGGAACCCATGGAAATAATGGACCGCGAGGTCAAACAACTAAAACAGAGTCGTATTCCCATCGTAAAAGTCAGGTGGAATTCTAGACGTGGTCCTGAATTCACCTGGGAACGGGAAGACCAAATGCGACAAAAATATCCACATCTCTTCCCAGACAACGCACCGACCGTGCAACCGAGCTAATTTCGGGACGAAATTATTTTTAACAAGGGGAGAATGTAACAACCGCCAAATTAGGGCTAGTATTAGCGCCTAATTCTTTGTTAATACATGTAATTAGTTCTGTGTTAGGCTAATTTATGTACCGGATTATATGTTGGTGAATATATACAACTTTGCGATTTGATTAAATCGTGCGCAACTTAAATAGAATGAAATTCTATTCGATTAACACGGACGTTGGTGAACAAATGTTATAAACTAAAATAACGCAATTATAACTGAAATGCTATTTTATAATAGTTAATAACTGACTTGTACTACTCGAATAAAACGTACACGATTTTAAAAACAAAAGTGATTAAAATTAATCTAACCTATTAAAGATTTAAGGAAATAATTTAAATAAATCATTTAACAAGATTTGTGATTTATAAATATAATTAAACGCGTAAAATAAATATTTAACGTTTAAATGACGGAGCAAACGAACACCGCACGGAGCGGGAACGCGGGGCGAAAGTGGGGATTTAACCTCCCACCTCCACCCACTTTCTTTCATTTCTTATTCATCTCTCTCTCTCTCTTCCTTTTCCTTTCTCTCAAAAACCACAAACCAAAAATCAACGAAAATCGCAAAATAAACATACTAAACGACCTCGGATCTTCAAGCCCCTTTGGAAATAAACGACCACCTCGCGACGATCTACACTTCTACCTTTTCGGATTTTCAATCCGACACTTTGTAAGTTTCCGACAAATCCCGACATCTCTCGTTTTTGATCATTCTTACTAGTTTATGGTTTTGATAGGCTTGTTATGTTCATATAAGGGTTGGGTAAAAGAATCGGACCAAACGGAAACCCGAAAACATGTTTTTGGCTCAAAATCCGTCAATCAGACGTAAGTGACGCACTGATGAACCCAGATATGCGTCACTTCGTGCGACACTGACTAAGTGTCGCATAAGCCCTCTTTTCCCGTCACTACCTAAGTGACGCATTTTCAATATCCGTCACTACTAGCGTCACTTGCCTTAGTGACGCCTATGATCGAAATCTAATTTTATACGACACTCTTGCCCGACACTACTCTAGTGACGCCTAGAACCTTAAACCGACACTTGTTACCGTCACTGCCTAAGTGTCGCCACCTTATGCGTCACTTCCCTAAGTGACGCCCTAAACTTATATTTCGCGATTTTATGCGACACTTCCTAAGTGTCGCCTAAACCTTAAGTGACGCTATGAAGTGTCGCACAAAGCAGCAGACTTTCAACTATTTTTACACTAAGTGTCGAACTTATACAACTTCCAATACTTATACCCTACGACGTAACAAACATCATAGAACATACTTTTCTATTACAAATACTCTAAATTGCGTTATGAACGATAAAACCTTAATTATAACAAATCACCAACGGGCCGTATATACTTTGACACGAACGTGAACGAACCAACGTTAAGCACAACGGGGTATGAACAACTAGCCTAGATGGTCTTGCGAGACATCTACTTACTTAACCTTACGTGTTTAGGCACTAGAAGGTTACGGGTTCGGAGAACCTACTTGATTTACTACTACTTGCTATTTACCCCTGCTCGACTCAGGTGAGTCTTACAGCCCCACTTTTACTGTTTTACTTGGGGTGAGATACTTAGCAACTGTTTTACGTATGAACACAATGTACTGAACTGAAAACATTACTGATTACAAACAAACGCATGAGTTACTTTTATCCACTGAAAGCCTCCTTATCGTAAGTTGTTAGTTATGGTCTTAAGCGCGAGTACTAGTAAATGGATCCATTTGGGACTGACAATCCCTGTCTGGGGTGGTAGCGCCACCACGTACTGATTTACACGTAGAAACAGACATATTAGTATTTGTTACATATGAGTGTGCGGATAGCACTAACGGGGGTACGTGATTTATTTCACACTACACGGTTAAGCTTCAACTTATGAGCTCATGGCACTGTACTGATTAACTGATTTACTTACTTTGCTTGATAGCAATACGGGTACATACTTGTGGTTCATAACACTTACTTATTACTAAACCTGTGAGATTCACCAACCTTTTGGTTGACACTTTTTAGCTTTGTATCTCAGGTACACTTACGGAGTAGGGTCACTCCAGGATTACTAGCTAGAGTCGCATGATTTTACAAACTGCATTTAACGGAGATTCTTTGGCATTATCTTTTGTAACTATGGTTATGTAATAGAATCTCCCGCTATACGCGTGGGCTCTAGGAAATTACATTTTGTATACGAAAACCTTCGGTTTTCAAACGATTATTAATTATGAAATGTAACTATTTTACAAACGTCTCATTTAGAGGTCGTTTGCTATTAATCATGTGCTTTGTATATTGATTAGTAACACCCAATGTATGCTTCCGCAAATCGTTAAATTTGGGGGTGTTACACTGTCCATCTGTCTGAGGATGATATGCAGTACTAAGATTAACTCGAGTACCTAACTCTTTCTGAAGATTCTGCCAAAAGCCTGACACAAACCTGGAATCTCGATCTGACACAATAGATAATGGAATCCCGTGCCTCGATACAATCTCATTAATATACAATTGAGCCAAACGGGTCAAAGAAGCAGTTTCACTGGTCTCAAGAAAATGGGCGCTTTTAGTTAAACGATCAACAACAACCCAAATCATATCGTTGCTTTTCTGCGTACGTGGTAATTTGGTGACAAAATCCATAGTGATGTGTTCCCATTTCCACTCGGGTATCTCCAATTGTTTCAACGAACCATAAGGCTTTTGATGCTCAGCTTTTACTTGGGAACAAATATGACATGATTCCACAAATCTTGCTACATCCGTTTTCATTGTTGGCCACCAATAAAGAGGTTTCAAATCGTTATACATTTTCGTGCTACCGGGATGAATAGATAATCTCGATTTATGAACCTCCGTCAAAATCAACTCACGAAGTCCACCAATTAACGGAACCCAAACCCGAGACTGAAAAGTTTTCAACCCACGTGAATCATCAACTAACAAATCCTTTCGTTTCAACATGATCTCAGATTTCAGATTTACATCCAATAAAGCTTCAATCTGTGCGACTCTTAGCTGAGAAATCAAATCAGAGGACACCTCCAATCGCATGAAACAAACCTTGTCACTAGAAATATTTCGACTCAACGCATCCGCAACAACATTAGCTTTACCCGGGTGATAACGGATGTCGCAATCATAATCTTTAATCAATTCTAACCACCGCCTTTGACGCATATTCAATTCTTTTTGCGAAAACATGTACTGAAGGCTTTTATGATCCGTGCAAATTACACATTTCGTACCATACAAATAATGTCTCCAAATCTTCAAGGCAAATATTACAGCCGCAAGCTCCAAATCATGCGTCGGATAATTCTTTTCATGTGGTTTAAGCTGTCTAGAAGCATACGCAATTACACGATCTCTTTGCATTAAAACACCACCTAATCCGGTATGCGATGCATCACAATAAACAATGAAATCGTCCGACCCATCAGGTAACGCCAACACCGGGGCTTGACACAATAATTGCTTTAATGTCTGAAAAGCTGCCTCTTGTTGTTCGGTCCACAGAAATTTCACATCCTTCCGAGTTAACTTAGTCAATGAACTCGCAATTTTGGAAAAGTCCTTGATAAACTTTCTGTAGTATCCTGCTAATCCAAGGAAACTCTTAATTTCTGAAGAAGACTTAGGCGCATTCCAATTCATAACAGCTTTCACTTTAGATGGATCCACTCTAACCCCGTCTTTGCAAATGATATGCCCCAAAAACTGCACCTCACGTAACCAAAACTCGCATTTCGAAAACTTTGCATAAAGTTGCTCTCTTTTCAAAGTTTCCAGTACCAATCTCAGATGCATTTCATGATCCGCTTCAGACTTGGAATAAATCAAAATATCGTCGATAAACACAATCACAAACTGATCAAGATAGGGACGACACACCCGATTCATTAAATCCATAAAGATTGCAGGAGCATTCGTTAACCCGAACGGCATAACCAAAAACTCATAGTGACCATACCTCGTGCGAAAAGCGGTTTTAGGAATATCCTCCTCACGAACTCGGACTTGATGATATCCCGACCTCAAATCAATTTTTGAAAAATATGAGGATCCTTGTAATTGATCAAACAATTCATCAATTCTGGGCAACGGGTATTTGTTCTTCACCGTTCTCTTATTTAATTCCCGATAATCAATGCACATACGGAGAGTACCATCTTTCTTCTTCACAAACAACACGGGAGCACCCCACGGCGATGAACTCGGCCTAATAAATCCCTTATCTAACAATTCCTGAATTTGACCCATCATTTCACGGATTTCGGAAGGAGCTAATCTATAAGGAGCCTTTGCTACTGGAGACGAACCAGGAATTAAATCAATTTGGTATTCTACATCTCTTACAGGGGGAAGACCAGGCAATTCATCCGGAAACACGTCCGAATATTCAGAAACCACCCGAATATCGGAAATGGATTTCTTTTCTACTTTAACATCTACAACATAGGCCACAAAGGATTCACAACCCTTAACTAAAGACTTCCTAGCCTTTATCAGGGATATTACTGGAATACTACCCTTTGAACGTTCCCCACGTGCCACAACATAAGATAGATTAGAAACTGGGATTTTTATTAACTTCTTATGACAAGAGATGTCGGCTTTGTTTTGACTCAGCCAGTCCATACCAAGAACCACATCAAAACTAGGGATTTGCATCAATAGGAAAGAAACTGGAAATTCATGATCCTCTATTAATATACTATCTCCGGCTACCGATGTGGTAACAGGAACTGTCTTACCATCAGCTACCTCAACTTCTAAAGGATTAGAAATCACAGAGGGCATCAATTTCAGTTTATCACAAAATTGCACATATATAAACGAGCAATTTGCTCCAGAATCAAATAATACACGAGCTAGTACAGAGTTAACAAGGAAAGTACCAGTAATCACATCATCAGTAAGCACAGCATCATCCACGGTCATTTGAAAAGCTCGACCCGTAGCAGCTGGTGGAATCTTCCTTTTCTGGCCAGAAGATGAGGAACCTCTAGCCGTACCCGTACCCTGTTTCCTTGCATCAGGACAATCACCCGCTCTATGTCCTTCTTTATGACATGTCCAACACACATTATTGGGATAAGTACAATCAATCGCATTATGACCCAACACCCCACATTTCATACACCTTGACGTCCGAATAGAACAAGGTCCGGTATGTTTTGATCGACATCTTGCACAATAAGAATTATCCATCGGAACACCACCATAACTAGTTTTCTTGTTTGATTGGGAAGGTTGCCATCTTTGTTTTCCTTTACCGGAAGAATCACTCTTCGGTTTCTGTGCAAACCTTTCTTTATTTTGCAACCTCCTAGCCATAACGTCACTATCCACGGATCGTGCCCACTCAAAAGCCTGAGAAATGCTATTAGCCATTCTCACAGTGGTACGATAATCTGGAGGTAAGGTTTTCACAAAGTGACTAATTTTGTTTCTTTCAGTCGGGACCCACTGTTGCACATATCTTAATTTCTCAGAAAATTGCCGGATAAGCTCATCAATTGACATCTCATCCGTCTTTCGTAAATCCATAAATTCCTGTCTGACACGATCAAGGTTATATTCCGAACAGAACTGTTTGCATACCTCGGCATGAAAATCCTGCCATTTAATAGAACTCCTTTGTTGTGGAGTGAAATGAGCAGTTATCGAATCCCACCACGACATAGCTTCACCTTTCAACAATTGGACAGTATAGGGAACTTTGTCTTCCTCATCACAGTGACAAACCTCTAACTTTCTTTCCACATCACGCAACCAGTCCAAAGTAACCGTAGGATCAGGACTTCCAGAGTAAGAGGATGGTTTACTAGACATGAAAGTTTTAAGAGAACATCCTTTCTTCGACACCTGAAAGGGTGGAAACAAATGTGCCTGATAACCAGTCGATCCAAATGAAGGAAACGGCATTGATGACTGAAAATCATAACCCTGCTGCTGTTGTTGTGAAACATGAGGAAAAGTAACCGGAATCCTAGTAGAAGCAGTAATGGGAGGAGTAGTAGTAGCAACATGCGAATAAATAGGAATGGACCGGTGAGATGACCCTGCACGTTCTCTCTCAAGTTCAACTACCCTGTTCTCCAATCTTAGTATATAATCTTGACTAGTTTCAACTTCAGTATTTACCGGATTCGAAGTACCATTATGATCATCGTCTTCTGGAGCGGAGTGAACAGTCGAGACATTATAGAGAGTACGGGGTGGTTGCTCATTTTCTGCCATCTGTCATCAAAACACATCTCAACACTTGTTAATTGTTAGTACTAACATACTAACACATTTCACACTATAGATAATCCCACAACCCGGAATGTTTGACAATCTCGACACTAGAGTTGGGATTAAACACTCTAAGTTGTTCAATTCGCCCAAATCTAAGCTCTGATACCAACTTATAACGCCCCCAATTTAGAACACATTTTTTTTTTTTTTTTTTTTTTTAACATCGCGGAAGCAATATCCCATATATATATAACCCTGGATTAACCAGAATATACATAATCCTTTACATAAGTATTTCGTTATATAACTACACAATTAGATGGGCGTTACTTTAACAAAACATTTACAGTAGTACAAAAGTCATCAGAGTTCTATCATTGTCGAACATTCCCTCAATTTACTCCGAGACCCGCCCTTAACAACAATATTAACCTGCAAGGAGTAAACAACGAGGGATTAGCACGAAGCTAAGTGAATTAACTCATCACTAACACTACACTTAGTTTAACACCATGAGTCTACAACAATTAACACATTGACTCAACATCACTAGAGGATCGGTGGCCCTTGTGGCACCCTCAGCCGCGGTGGCCCACCAAGCGACACTTACACCAACTGCAGGCCAATACAGTAGTTAACCGATAACGGTTTGCTACCTTTAGTCAACACAAGCTCCATTCACAACACATGTTCACAACTCTCGTGTTGACTAACCTGTAGCAAAACGTCCAATAAGATTGACCTCTTTATAACACAGTTACCATATAGGTCACTTAACACTTAACACTTTAACACAATGCAACAAACACTTAGCACTTGAAGTAACCACAATAGTGATCACCAAACATAGTGACAGATCAAAGTCCACTCACCTGTCAATCTCCGTCTCCAAACTCAAAAGTCTTATTTTATTGAGTCTTCGGTGTCTCTGTACACGCAATTAAAACACAAGTTAATAACTTGTCTCATAATTAATTATGACTATAATCAATTGCATACATTACTAATCAAGAATTATCGATAATTAAATGATATAAGTGGTAGATTCATATAAGTTCACAAAATATCAAAATCTTCAAAATTACAAAGACAAACGCGATCCAGACAATTGGGTTGGGATCGCGTTCCTCTTAAGGAAAATATTCTGTCACCAAAATACACTGTGGAACGCGATCCGGAAAAAGGGCTTGGATCGCGTTCGCAAGAACAAATCCAAACGAACTCAATATTCTACTGATCAACGCGATCCGGTAAGAGGCTTCAGGATCGCGTTTATAAGAACAAAACACGCGGTAACCAAGTAACACATGGCAACGCGATCCGGGTAATGATGCAGGATCGCGTTCCTCAATTTTTCAGCAGAAACTCAAACCTGTAATTACACAGCACGAACCAAAACCCAAAATCTACTAAAACTCAACTTGTAACTCAGATTTTTACCACTTTCAATGTACAATAACATCTAGTAACATAATACACACTAGATTCTAACAACAATTCATCACAAATCATCAAAATCACATATAACCTAACTTACACATTTTCAAACCAAAAACTCAAGAACACACATATTTAATCATGCAACTAGCTAGAAGAAGGTAAAATAACACTATCAAATCATCATACAAGTATTGATTTAACTTCTCAAGTCACAATTCTTACAATCAACAAATTATCTAGTATTTACATATAAGTTGGCATGAACTTACTTACAAAATGAAGAACACAACAAGAGATGAAGATGATGATGATCTAACAAGGATTCCAACTTCAATTCATCAAGCACTTTGATTTAATTCATTGATTTGGTAGGGATTTGAGTTGTGTTTTTAGTTAGGTTTAGAACTAGGTGAAAAATGAAAGATTGGGGGTAAATATGATCGATCCCCACCTTTTTATTAAACCGCCCCAATTAACTTTCAGTACAATATTATACTACCTTTTGATCTATTGTCTGGAACCTAAATACCAATTGCAAGAAAATTATTTTATTTTACCGTCGTCTAAGATTATTTAAAACAATTAATATTTTACTAGTCACATTATCTCCTGAGACTTATTTACCTATTTATTTCACAATCAAACATATTCAAACAATTAAATGTACGTATTTACATTTAAATAAATACCTGATTCTACTGGGCCCAATTACAGGGTGTTACACAATAGTATAATACGATTTACTTTGGCATTCGTGCTATTTTGATAACTATGAAAATCTTGTGGTTCATACTATGATTTTAACTGCGTAAACCTATGAACTCACCAACTTTATGTTGACCTTTTAGCATGTATTTCTCAGGTTCACAGACGCAGTAGGACTACCCACAGGAACAAGGCAGTATGATGCTTTTGGAAAGTATTAGCTCGAGTCGCATGTTTTTCACAAACAACAAGAGATTAGATTGCATTACGATATTTTTTATCAACGTTTATGTATTAGAAATCTCTAACGGTTTATGCGAACTCCAGATATTTTGTAAACATTTGAATTATGGTAATGTAATATTTTTCAAACGTCTCATATAGAGGTCGTTTGCTTTAATCTTTGTGTTGTGATATTTGATTTGGTCGGCGCCCCCGTGACACCTCATACTTCCGCTGTCTCGTGTTTCGGGGGTGCGACAGATTGGCATCATTTTTATTAAACACGTGAAACAATATGTAAGAAAACACAATAACGAATCAAATACAACTTAAATCAACATTTTTTTTTTCCAAAAGTATTATGTTTTTAATCCAGTCATGTGTCGTTTTAAATCAATAATATGGTGGATAGGTGACTCTTTGCCATTGACAATTTTAAAACGAAAAGGTTACAACTATTTAATTAATATGTTTTTTAACTGAAGAATATTAGCATGTTGGATTTGTTATGTATTTGCTGAATTTAAATTTGAATTTATGTTTAAATTAGATCCAAATATTTGCCAACTTGATCATGAGCACACATAATTTTATACCAACCAACTACTCAACAAAAAGAAAAAAAAAATCAATATTTAGTTCGCTGACTAAAAACTAACAACTGCTAAGATTGAATATAAGTAAAACATATACCAGCAGTTTCAAAAGCTACTTTTATAACAAATGTAACTTCACGATCTTCACGAATACATTGATAAACAAACAACAAATGTAACTTCACAATCTTCATGAATACATTGATAAACGACTAAATAAAGGTATATACCTAAAAGCATAACGTACTTTTAATTTTGTCTCTTTTACTATGAAATGTACCTTTTTATGTCTCAATTCCTCATCGTACTTTCAGTTCTTATCCCCATTTCCTCGATATGTGTCAAATTTTATAATTTTACAAGTTCTTTCAGATTTTATTCAATATTATTTATCATTGAAAATAAATTTAGTTCAAGTGTTTAATCACTTGAAATAAAAGTTTTGTGAGTGATAAATGATAAATAATACCTAAAAGGACTTGTAAAACTAAAAATATGCAACAGATTACAGAAGTAGAGACAAGTATTGAAAGTATGATGCGGAGTTGAGACATAAAAAAGTACGTTAGGAAAAAATGAACAAAATTGAAGTACGTTGTGATTTTACATAATTAACTTATAAATGAACACACCTTACTCAGATCCTAGAGTGAAAATGATACAGAGATTTCACAACTTGTACGTAGAACATACAAATACCCGTAAACGAGTCGAGCCTAGTCATCTTCACAACAGCAGGAACAACAGAACAACAATCTCAGCACAGCCATGAGCACATTATCGCGAGCAGCAACTTCAAGACTGGCTTCGGTCATTCTTTCTCCTTATATATAATTAACCAGTAAGTATACAACAAATATTGATATTCTTAATTATGTGAAATGGCTAATACTCTAATTATATATATATAGTAGTAGTAGAAATGTAGAATACAGTAGAAATTTGCACATATTTTCCGTTTTGCACATATTTTCCGTTCCATCTCTTTGAAATTCAGGCAGGATGGTGTTGAATTTCCATCATCTTCTCCTAATTAGCTTTGCGATTTCCATTTGTTTTCTCAAATCAAACTTCCTGGAAAATAGTCGACAACTTCTTGATTATTATTTTTGTAATGCAACAAATCCACACCTGGTGTTACTTGTGGACAATTTTTCACCATATATACCTTCATCATTCATCACACCAACGGTAGTTTCCATGAATATTTGTTGAAGTTTGTATACATTTCGATCAAGGGTACGTATGACGGTATGAAAAGAGGGATGAACAATTTTTCCTAGTTCTTGCTTCTTCATTTTGATTTTTTGGTCAAATTTTTCAATAGAATATGAGTTATGTTTGTTGTAAAATTCCCCATACTTTTCCAATATATAACTCTGTTTCTGATGTACTACGTAATTTGTAAAATGCATTTTAAAGTCAACTTCTACTTGTATGTCAAGAGTTAATAGTTCTCCATGACTTCTTTGAACATTATTATTACCAGATGATAATTAATTTCATTCAAGCTTAAAGCTTCAATACACATCACAAGAAAAAACATAAAACTTGAAAAAAAAATCTAAAGAAATTTCAAACGACAAGTGTAACGCGACAAGATACGAAGTTTAGCCTTGGTTCGTGCATTACAAATTATATCTAATCGAGTTCGATAAACAAAGTTATCTTAGGATAAAAACCGGCATCTCTAAGAGTCATATTCCTTTGATTAGCACCGTAAACTTTTCTAGGAAAACTTGATACGAGTTTGTAGTTACTACCAACTCCCGACACGCCAAGAGAATCTATGAACTTGAAAATGTCTACAATTCTGTCTTTTTCAGAGAACGTTTTCTCCTTCCTTTCTCCATTTGGAAACCGTATCAAGATCTGTAAAAAAATATAATCCTGAATTAAGTACAAGTCCATAAGACAACTGTACATGACTTAGTTTTGTAGACGAACCTGGGCATTTTGTGCTTTGGCAATTGCATTATTTTGATGTTTGTTTTTCCTCACTAACTGTGACACTTCCTCCTGAAGCTAACAAAATATATATATTGAACTTTTTAATTAAGATCATGTAGTTAGTAACTATGTAAGTAGTACGACTAGTACGTGTGGGACCATGAAATCGATCATAGAAATATGTTTAGCTGAACCTGATCGGCTTGGAGGGATGCTGAATAAGCGGCATCTTGTTCTTGTCTCAACCAAATATCAGCCCTTCTCTTTTCTTCCTCTTTTGCCCTTTCGTTTGCAAGTGCTAGACCTTGTTCCTCGAGTGTTGTTTGTAGCATTTCTACTAGTTCTTCTGGACTCACCGGCCCTCCCATCTATAAAACAAACATTTAGAGCTATGGTTTAAATTGGTTATGTGGGTGTCACACTGTTCTAAAATCACCCAAAGTGTAATTTTAATGCATTAAACCTCGTGAATCATTTTAAAACTGGATTTTTCTACGAATTAAACTGATACGTAGTATAACTTTTGTAATCATATTTAATAAACTCTCTCTTTTATAGTCTAAAATGTTAAAGGGCAATGTTTTGTCACCTCTTCACACAGTATAAAATAAGACACAAAGAAATCAAAAGTCGGGTTCGTGGAACTTACTTGTTTAACAACGGCTAAGCCATCACCCGAATGAGGGGCTACAACCGCACAAAATGGGAAACTGGCGGGTCGAAGCGTTGTGGCCATATGCAAACCCTCATCTCTATCGGCAACACCACCCCACGACACAAAATTTGCATCAAGAAATTGCACCACCACTTCAGAACACAAAGTATTCTTGCAAAAAGGTGGTGTAAACGGGTGGTTAGGTGAGTGCAAGTACAAAAACACTAACTTTTGTTCATCTTGAGCCATCTTTAGTACCTCTATGAACCTACACGCGTAGAAAAAAGGATGCACTAGCCCGTACTGTTGTTCAAAAATCGTTAGAAATCCCCAACCGGGTTGAAAATTATTGTGGAAGGGAACATTTGGTGGCGGAATATGGTGGCGGTTTCTCGTTCCACCTCCGTCCCTCATTAGGTCCATTCCTTGATCTACGGCTCGTGAAATGGTTCGTGGGAGTCTAACCATTCTACGTACTAGTCCAGCGCATGAGGCTTCTAACATGTCCAGTGGTCTAGACATTTTGGCTCGAGTCGTGGTGTCTGGACTAGAACCAGGACTAGAATCATATGTAGCAGCAGTTCATTGAGTGATCAAAAATTGAGAATAATCAATCCAGTAATTGGGGGAATCCAATGTTGTAAAGATTGTTACTTTTTGACTATTTGGATCAATTAGCAATAGTTGATTGTTTTAACTTTTTATCATTATCATCATGAAGTTTTGTTCTTTAAATGACCTTTTCAAAAAGTGAATATAAGTGACTGTTTTTCTATCTAAAGTTCACGATTCATGTTCATAAATTTCTACATTGGTAATTATCAGGTTTTGATCCATTGAATTTGCGTAGTAATCAAGTTTCTATCTTTATAATCTTTTCATCAAGATTGAAAATCCAACCAGCTCACGCACCGCCCAGTCCCATCATGGTAAGTCGAACAATCTAACAACTGCTCAAATAATGACCCAACCAACTTTTTCACCTTCGTTAAGAAACTTTTCATATAAATTGCACCTTTTCCTGGTGTTAATATGAATTAAACTCATGATGCTTATTAAATATGTTTGTGATTTTTAACTTCTAAGTATATGTGGTGGTACTGTCTTTACATACTTGAAGTAAAATTTCATATGTTTAAGCCAAAATTTGAGTTTATGTCCAACAACAATGATCAAACTCCACATTATTTGCAAGTCAAAAGCATACATAACCATATCTTTCAAGCTTATTTGCCAGCCACGTTCCTTCCAATTGAAGGCAAATATCAACAAGTAAAAGCACCTAAATCTTTTTTGTTCCATAAAGTTGGAAGAACAATTATTCCCACATAGACCATGAACAACCACATTTTTCAAACACCATAAAGTAAAGCAATTATCATATTTTAGAATAAAATAAACCAATGGATGTATAACCATGTACAACCTTTATTGCATGAGGTACTATTAACTTCCATTTTCAGATATGCTGTTTTTGGTAAAAAGTAGTTACCAGTATTTCTTTAATGCCATGATGGTCTTTGGGTGGGAAATCTTATGATGGTCAATTGGCACATTGTGATGTCTATTTTATCCAAATATCTGCCACAATCATAATTATGTCTGTAAGCAGCACTTGATTTGATTAGATAGTTCGTATTCAGCACAAAATACAACTTCATGGTACACAACTACATAACTGTTCGGAATGAAAAGTAATCAAGTAAAAAATGAAATTAGAATATAAGGAAGTTCGCAATGCGATGATACATGATCGTGACGCGACGACCCCTGGTCGCGGTGCGAAGGTGGAGATCACGGTGCGATGATCCCTGGTCGCGGTGCGAAGGTGGAGATCACGGTGCAATGATCCCTGGTCGCGGAATCAGAGTCGGCAGAAAAGGCTTTTTCTTGGTGATTAAGTTACATAATCCATTTGTTAAATTTTTTTTTTTTACATAATCCTGATGTATATAAGCCATATTATTTGTATCTCCTTGGTACAAAAATAATAAAGAAAAATCTCTTGGTTAGGTCCCATGGACTTGATCAAGAAAATAATAAAGAAAAATATCTCGGTTTGGCCCCAAGGACTTAACTGATCTCCAAGTTGGAGATTAAATATATCCATGTTAAATCCTTGTGTCGTATTGTTTGTGTTTATAATCTAGTTTGCTTTGTTTAATTTCTTTGTTAGCAATCTGGTTATCCGTTTATTGTTTGTGGGTGTAATCTCGATTACACGAGTACTTCTTTTTTACTAACAATAGGTTGTTGTTAGTTGGATGTTTCCAGGCAATTCCTAACGGTAACACATTGTGTTGTAGAAACTAGAGACATATATATAATCTCTTCGTCTACAAAAGAATGATGATTTATATTTATTATGTTTTGTTGTATAATCTGCTTCTGCTATTTTAGTTTGTGTTTTATAATTAACGGGGAAATGTTAAATGCTGATGTTAGGCTAAAAGGAGTGACCGATGATTTTAATATATCATACTTAGGGACCAAAAGCATGTAGCTTTTTTTAAAAAAAAATCACAGCTAATAGCGCATCTACATTCCGTATAGTTAACAACACACATGATATTGTTACGCTCGTAGATCACTTTCCTCTTCAACATATGACATTTATCGGAGTATCATTTCGTGTGCCAAGTCCTTTTCAAAGTGTACCATATATATAACTACACAGAGGTGTGCGTTTTTTCATTGAATGGTATATGAAGTTATTGAAGCACCATTATTATTCTTGATTTGATTAGATAGTCGTATTCAGCAAATATGTACAACGTTTAGATATAATGTGTATGTGTCACCGTAACTTTTTGAAGTGAAAAATACATTGTATCTTTTATACGGAGTAGGATGCAGTCCTGTTCACCATATTCAATTCTCAAATCCAGATTACAAAATGTGCAACATTTAATGCATAACGTACAAGCCACTTTATAACCATAGTTCTTGATTAGACTCGTCCCAACGCATCGTCACTTCCTCCGTTGTTTAGGAACCGACGAAAGTGACGCCATTGGCACCATGGCGTCACTTTGGGCGTCGGTTTGGTGCCGTCAGTTTAGCGACGGGCGTCTCTCTTTTTTTTTTTTTTGTTTATTTGTTTAGTGTATAGAAGGTGATGTTCACTGTTGGCAGTGTAATGTCAGTTTTGAAAAGTGCTGATGTGACGCTGATTAGGCAAAAACTGATGCGTCAGTTAGCGTCACCGTTGGGAGTGGTCTTATACCATAATTCAGTTCGACTTAAAAATGTACAATAATTACCACATCATGTGCAAGTCATCATCTTAACAACATTACTCAAGATTACAAAGTCCTAAACCTAAAAAGAAGCCAACTTTTATAGGTGAAATATATAATCCAACCAATGGAAAGGAGAATTGACTTGTACTTTATGCCTTACAAATTGTACATTGCATTGGATTTAGTGGAATTTATAACAGAATAAATATGCAATACCAATATACCATTATCTATGTAATGTAAAGAATAAATTCTAATAAAAGGGAATGCCATCTTTACAAAAAGCATGAATATATGACACTTTATAGAATTATAGGCTCTCAAAGACCACCATTCTCTTCTTGAAGCATGCATGAGATCTTTTTAAAAAGAATGGAGACCAAATAAAGATGTGTAGAACTCTAATAAGTGGGAAGCACAATTGCTTTCTTACTTATGGTTATTATAAATTATAAATTATAATATAATAAAGTTTCTCTGGTGCTTATATTTGA
This sequence comes from Helichrysum umbraculigerum, assembly GCA_949592205.1. Lineage (NCBI taxonomy): Eukaryota > Viridiplantae > Streptophyta > Magnoliopsida > Asterales > Asteraceae > Helichrysum > Helichrysum umbraculigerum. The sequence goes on along the minus strand of CATIUR010000003.1, from coordinate 20,769,391 downwards.
AGTGCAAGAAAACTAACTGTGCAACACTGATTTGTACCAACTGCATCACATTGTGTACGTTGTTTTGGATTCATGATTATGGCTTTAAGCTAAATGAGTGGTTTAAATTTCAAGGCATATATCTTTGTTGCTTGGCTCTTGATTACAATAGTCGGTTCTCGTTGATATAACAGGAAGGATATTAAAAGTGTGTTTAGTTACGAAAAAAGATATATTATTTGTATATTTTTTTTACTATTAAAGGCGTTTTGTAGAGGTGGCAATTTAAGACTCATAGGTCTAGTTAGGTTTTTCTAATTTTTATAGATGAGTCTAATTGGGTAATTAAAATGAGGCTTAAGTATATCATTATTACCTATTGGGTCATAATGAGTAATAATAATATATCATTATTACCTATTGGGTCATAATGAGTAATAATAATATACTTAAGTTTTTTTTTAATTACCCAACTAGACCCATCTATAAAGATTAGGAAAACCCAACTAGACCCATGAGTCTTAAATTGCCACATCTAGCGTTTTGCGACAAGCAAACGATTAAAAAATGCGTTCGAATCTAAGATGAAGTTATAATTTTCATTATAAGAAATGGATCATACTATAAGTATATGTTATAGTTATTTATATTATACCATGAACATAAACTAATATTCATTTTGATCGATATATTAATCAACATTTGAAATGGTTATAGTTTGCTTTAAAAATAAACTTCGTACTTTCACTAGTTACAATATTGAGATATAAATTTTGTAGACAAATGCATGATATATTATTATGCCTAGTTTAGATTAAGAGTAATGTTAAACATGCCTAATTAGATAGACCTAAAAAGAGACCTACTTCTCTTATTGGTTAATTTTTTTCTCTCTTTTAATCTCGTCCAATCAAATTTTCATATCTACCAATCACAGTTTTAGGTCTATTATTAGGCCTTGAAATTTAGGCCTATCAATCATTTCCCTTAGATTAAACTTAAAATTAAAAATAAATACGTAGTATAAAGTAAGTTTAGATTATATATTTCGTTTTAAGAATTTTGAATCACGTCAATAACAAGGAACAATTGTGAGGTTTCTAAAAATAGAAACACATCTGACCATTTTTGACCATGACATCCATACAGAGTTACAGTTGTTACTAGCTGTTAGTTTGTTACCCATACTGTCATCCTAGTCAAAGTAAAATTGCAATAATTAGTACCTATTTCAAGTTTCCCCATATCATCTTATTAAAATTAAAATTTAAATTATAATATACCGAATGCATAAAAATATGTATCTACACGATGACAAATTCTTTGTCCCACATGAATTTTATTAATCATTTTTTGAATTTTATTAACATCAACATTTTTGTTCAATTCTCACGACTTGAACCACCAACCACATAGTTATAAGGTTATTTCGATATTGCTAGATAATCGACCTTTGTAGGAAGGTTTAACATTGTTTGAAATAGATTGGCTAACAAATGTAAATAGTTGATGGTATTTGATGATTAATTCATGTACCATATTAAAGATATCTCTTAGTATTAAATTTGATTTTGTCTTAATAGTGAATCAAAGGGACCATAAAACATTCCTCATGAAAAAAGGTTATAGCTAAAAAAAAAAGGTATAGTACAATTGCACTTTGATGTGTCAAACTCAGATGAATAATAATAGTACTAGAAAAATTATTAAGATATCTGTGTGTTTTGTTAGGTATAGAATTTTCACTTTCAAATCATAACTCTTACTGGGGTCGACTTTTATGAATCATAACTAAAATTGGACTATCAAATGGAAAGTACTCAACAAACGCAAACATCTAAACATCTGATACTCTTCTTAAAATAGAGGTGTAACAATTATTATTATTTGTATTTTTCCTGCTTGCTATGTTTTATATGAATTAATGGTGATATTAAATTCCTTACACCAACCGGTTTTAATGAATTTTAAGTGTACATTACATATGATGGATGTTTGATTGTAGGTACGATTTCAAAAGGATTGAAAATTTATGTGATTGAATATTCTAAAACCGGTAACGACTAGTTAACCGATGTATAACACTTCTCAGTGTAATGGGGGAGAATACCAAAGGTGAAAACTTGGTGAATTTCGAGTTTTTTTTCTTCATAAGTTTAGAGTAAAATAATGCTAAAAACATAAATAAACATTCATAAGTCAGCGTCCTGGGCTAGATGCTGACCGGGATATATACCGTCAGAGAGTGGCGGAGTTTTCGGTCTTGAATGTCCACTGCTGATGCTTTAAGAGTCTAACTTAATGTAGATGATGATGTTGAGATGTGTTTTTATACTCTAAAAACTATGATATGTTTGATTTTTATATTTAAGGTCATAGTATCGACATCACCTTTGATGAGTCATTATTCTATGGGATGTATGCAAAGCGCTCTTTCTACGTAAAAATTGTGATATGTTTTAATATAATTATTTAAGGTATGACAGTATGACATATATTTAAACTATATATGCTCAATAAAAGTAACTCGCGGTTGAATTTATAATAAGTTGGAGTTCAAAGCTATTTAGTTGAAGCTTGATTTTTAAAACCATTAGTCCGAGACTTTTTTGTTTTCAACATGTTTGATATAGTAGTTTGTAACTGATAAAAAGTAATATAAAAAAAGTTAAATTGTAAACAATGTAAAAGTAATATGTTAAAGAAAACGCTTTGACCCTTATTCGGTTACAATGCTTCATGGAATAGTTAAAAAGAATGGTTTAGTGGCAATATATGCCCAAGTACACATTATTTTTATGTCTTTTTAAGTGTTCACCACCACCAGCATCAGCATGCAGTGACCAAGTGGAATCTCTCTGACACACATAAACACACACATTGTTGGTGTCATTTACAAAGATAAAAAAAATAAAAAAATTGATAAATACATAAAAAAATTAAAAATTTATAAAACAATAATAAATAATAAATCAAATAAAAATTGACTACTTGGGTGTTAATGGGTTTTATGCCCCACATCTCTAATGTAAATGTAGGCTGGTTCTGTGTGTCAGTGCCCAAGACCAAAGAATCTCAAATAGAAAAAAAAAAAGTGTTTATATGTGTGTTGTTTATCCACCTCTCTCTATTTAAAAACACATACCAACTCAACTCTTGTGTTTCAAATGCTGTGATTCGGACAAAAATTTGGAATAAACCAACAAATTGTTTCTTGTTTTTGTTGTTTGTTTTCTTGTTGATCGTAATAATATCTCACTCTATGACATGTTAGTTAAGGATACAACCAAGCATAGATATTATTTCTTTAATATCAATGTAAACATGGTTTCTTGTTATTCTTCCAAATCTACATTAATATTCACATTTGTTTGTATCTTGTTATTATTTGCTTTTGTTGCTGATTCTGTACCGATAAATGAAACAAGATTTAAGCCAATGGAAGAGTTGAAGAAGATGAGAAGAGTTGGAGCTCATTTGAAGAAGATCAATAAACCTTCAGTCAAGACCATTCAGGTTGACTTTTTGATATCTTGACTTATTTTGACTTAGTTTTTGTTTATTTATGAGTTTTGACAATATGGGTTTGTTTTTATCTGATGTGTAACAGAGTCCTGATGGTGATTTGATAGATTGTGTTGTTTCTCATCTTCAACCAGCATTTGATCATCCTAAGCTTAAAGGACAAAAGCCATTGGTATAAATTTTAATACTATATAATACAATAATACATACATATAACATATATTTAGGGGGTGTTTGGGTAAGCTTATTCTTCTGGCTTGCTTATTGAAATTTGGGTAAACCTATAATCTAATTGTATGCACTTACCAATTTAAGCTTATGCAGTTAAAACTAAGCTTATGGGCTTTTTCAAATCTAAATAAGCCTGGAATACAAGGAGCTTGATTACTTATATAAGGATTGAGATTTTATTGTGTTTTCTTGAAATTTTGATTCTCAGAATTTATTGGATTAGATTAATGATATTGAAATAACAGGAAGGACCATCTGGGAGGCCAAAGGGGCATAACTCAAGTAATGAAATATATGAGACAATTCAACTATGGGCAGAATTAGAGTGTTGTCCAGAAGGGACTGTTCCTATCAGAAGAACTACTGAAAAAGATGTTTTACGAGCAAGTTCGTTACGAAGATTTGGAAGAAAGATCAGAAGAGGTGTGAGGCATGACACCATGAGTGGTGGTCATGAGGTTAGTTTAGTCTTTTACAAATGATTAGAACCGTTTGGATTTGCATTTTGGAAGTACTTACTTATTACCTAACCACTCTACTTTATTGGAAAATTTTCATTTTTTGTCATTTTGTCTGTTAATTTCTTAAAAACTGTAGTTTCCAGAACGCTGTATTTTTATATCCCAAATTTATTACAGATGACTATTTAGTTCTGATCATTTAGTGTCACATATTCATGTTCAAAATGCACACACAAACACCCTCTAGATTAAAATGAGGTGATAAAGCTTAATTTAATACGGAGTATAATGTTCTTATTGCTATATCTCTAATGAGATGCAATCTTTTGAATTTTAGCATGCAGTTGCTTTTGTAAATGGAGATCAGTATTATGGAGCTAAAGCAAGCATGAACGTATGGACGCCTACAGTTACAGATCCATATGAGTTTAGTCTGTCACAATTATGGGTCATATCAGGTTCATTTGGCAATGATCTCAATACCATTGAAGCCGGTTGGCAGGTAACCTATATCTATTCTATTTATTTCAAGTAGTAGTATCTCTCAACGCCTAACTGAGAAAACTATAAGATGTCATAAACTTGAACGGGTCAAAAAGGTCAAAAGTCATAGAGATTGCATTATATCCAAGGATTTTGATTATTACTGAAATAATGTTACCGTAGTCGTACTTAACATACTTATTTACAAGTTTTTTGAAAAATGTGTCATGGGTCAACCCAACTAAACAAGACCCTTATCAAGAAGTAACTGTTTTGACCCATAGGTTCCCTAACCTGACTGACCCGCCCATTTGCCACCTCTAGTTTCCACATTATAGCAAAGATAAAGGCTGAATTTCTGTTCTCTTTTAGATAGAATAAAACACCTGTAAAAATATTTATTCATGGTTATTTAAGACTGTTGGGCGAGTGTTCACCTAAACACCAACTTTTCATATTTCTTCAGGTTATCCCAGAGTTATACGGAGATGGTTATCCTAGATTTTTCACCTACTGGACTGTAAGTAATCTCATATTTCTTATCAACCGTGATATATAAATGCCCGTATCTATGTATTTGTACATGAATGAGCTAATTTATTCTAAAATGCCAGACTGATGCATACCGAGCCACAGGATGTTATAACTTGCTATGCTCAGGATTTGTTCAAACAAACCATAGAATCGCTATCGGTGCAGCAATCTCTCCTAGGTCGTCTTACAATGGCAAACAATTTGATATCGGTGTCATGATATGGAAGGTAATGCTAATGTTTTTTTGGTTGCATGCTACTTAATGAAAGCGGAATACAATGATATAGTCAGATATATGAAACGTATGATAACATTATTTACACATATTATCCTCTAGAGGGGACGTGCGGACCTTTTAGAGTTATCGGTTATCGAATTATTTTGTGAACAGTTGACCAATTCTACCTACATGGTTTTTAGACAATTAAAAACAATTAAATTTTTAATTAAGAATCCTTGTCTGAGTTTTTAAAAGGTTGAAGGGCAATTTAGGAACAACAAAGTTATTTTCCTGCTAAATTTTGAAGTACAACTGTTTTAAAGTACAATAAAGAAAAAGAAAAAAAGGAACTATGAAGTGGATTGATGTAATTTTAAATTGTAAGATTCTGTTCTTCATTTCGAGGAAGTGTCTCCCATGTGTAAATTTTACTGTATACACTATTAGTCTATAACTAATTTGATACCAACTGAGATTTGGACTAATTATGTAAAAAAGGTTTATTGTTCTTTTCCTACATATGTTTTCTTCTTTTCCTGATTTTGTTTGTTTTCTGTAACTCAACTTTTACAATACTGTTAAATGGAAGTAAGACATAAACAAAATAGAAGCTTTTGTTGGCTATAGTGTTGCTGCTTCACAATTAGGCAACATTTCACTAAACTAAAAATTGTTATCATTCTTTTCGTGTAGGACCCTAAACACGGACATTGGTGGCTCCAATTTGGATCGGGGGTGCTTATAGGCTATTGGCCATCTTTCTTGTTTAGTCATTTGCAAAAACACGCAAGTATGGTACAATTTGGAGGGGAGATAGTGAATTCAAGATCAAATGGTTATCACACATCAACTCAAATGGGTAGTGGTCATTTTGCTGATGAAGGTTTTGGGAAAGCTGCGTATTTTCGGAATTTGCAGGTTGTTGATTGGGACAATAGTTTGCTTCCTCTAGCAAATCTACATCTACAGGCTGATCATTCTAGTTGCTATGATATAAAAGCAGGCAAAAACAATGTATGGGGGAATTATATTTATTATGGAGGTCCAGGAAGGAATGCAGGTTGTCAATAAAGAAAATTGCATAGTATTATATTAACCCTTTTTTGTTACATGATTAATTCATTTCCTAGAGTTAGTTAGAGGATTTTTGAGATTTTTTGGCTACAAAAAGATCCTTTTTGTTTGTTAGGTTAACATAAGTCCATTTTGAGGCCTCTTGTAAATTAGTGTTAGGGGTAACCGATTTATAACATATTATGATTTGTAAGGTATTGAACTTAGTTTTCTATGTAATCTGTAGTTTTGTACAAGTGACATAACCAGTCATGAAGACCGTCTTAGTAGTCAAGTCTACCATCACTTTTTCATTGGAATAGAACTATATTCTTATTTAAAGAAGAGGCATATAAGATATACAGACAAAAAGAAACGAATTCTTCTTAGCCATACTCTTTTTTTTATAGTAGTGTGACCAAGGAAGATACTAGAGGTGGCAAAACATGTAGTTTGGACGGACGGTTTGGATAACAAGTTACACTGCGTTTGGATCAAGACCAGTTATTATATCTATGGGTCAAAACGGCCCCAACCCACTTACACTTTTTGTCCTTCCCTTTCAATTTTGTAAATAATTTGTCTATATCTAGAATGAATGTACGATTAAAACAATATAGTTAATTATCGACACTAAAACTAGAGAAAAATACATTTAGGATGACAAGCACGATTTGTATTTATAGCCGTTTGACTTGTTTATCAGACAAATACAACATGAATTAACCTATTCTGATATAAATTGGTTGAATATGGCACCTCTGAAACATACCAAATAGTGTTTAAATCAGTCACTTAGAAGCATATTTCAATGGCAAAAAGGAACTAAAATAAATCAAACTCATCAGATTACCTGAATTCCATAGGTTGGCACATGTGAGAGGGAGAATAGATAAATAATAAACACTAGAAAATTCAATAATAGAGCATCTGAAAACAGACAATTGGTTGGATATACCAACTTCAATAATCCAAATATGAAAACAGACAATTGGTTGGATATAATAATACAGTATCTCAGTTATCTTTCAGAAAAATTTGACTACTTAAAACTCAGTCAACCCAAACAGTAATTAAGAGAAGACAAAAAGTGCTTAATGGAGTTTGAGATAATTCCAAGAATGTAATTTGTCTCTTATTAATTATAGAACACAATTCAAAGCACCACCCTGTCCAAACCATATGCTAAACAAGTCAACTTATTGAGACTAATAAATAAATAAAAATATAGTCTGCTACATATTATTAATGTTAGGGTCAACAAGTACTTAATTACAATTACAAATTAGAAAACACAGTATAAGAGCATACGGAGTGGGTGCCGTTTTTTCGGCGTTTCCCCTCCAGAACGCCGTGGGTCGGCGTTCAGCCACTCCGTGGCGGCGTCCTTCCCGGCGTTCTCGACGGCATCCGGCTCTCACCGTCTCTTCCTCGACGCCTTTTGTTGCACCGTTTTCCTTTTTTTTCTTTTTTTTATTCTTTTTTTCTTTCTTGCTTCGATTTAATGTTGGTGATGCAATATGTTGGTGAATCAATGTTCAAGAAGAAGAAGAAAGATGTTGCAGGAGAAGAAGAAAGATGATAGAAATAGAAGATGAGTAGATGACGGCTGTGGAATTATAGGGTTTTTTATAAATAGGTGAAAGTGTGTTTAAATTAAATATATTATGTGGGCTTTTTACTTTGCTAATGGATGGATTATTCATTATTGGGCTTTCATCAAATAAGTTATGAATTCTATTTTCCTATGGGCTTATAAATTTAATGAGCATGAGAATGTATTATTTAGTTTTGTTATTTGTTTAAATTTACAAAATTTATTTGTTTTTACATATTAGTTTATACATTTAATTACATTAAATAAACAAATAATAAAAAATTCCAGAACACTGTCCAGAACACTGTTACCACTCCACAAAATCCTCACCACAAAATTCTCACTCAGAACACTGTGTTTAGGACGTCACCACTCCGTGTGCTCTAATCACTCTTTTCACACTACCATGTCTTCTAGCATTCAGTATAAATGGCTAGACAACAATTTGTGAGATGACTAGTGTGTGTAAAACACGGATAACTTGATATATAAGTGATATGAGTTCGATACGAAAGGCGTGGTTCGTGGGATCAAGTTATCGTTGATTTAATTTCAAAAGCAATACGAGCGTTTCTCGCGCATATGTAATATTATCAGATGCAAAAATGTAGAATGCAGAAACTATGATCTGCTTAGCATCCTACTGCAAGATACTTTAGCACGCGTATGCAGCAAACTCTAACTAAAGTGAACTTATACTATGTTGATATCTTTGCAAGTTATGCAACGTTTATTTGGGAAATGTACACACTCCGTCCTAATATAATGCCAACACTACTTATTTTGGATAGTTTCGAATTACACAAGACCTTTTATTTTGGGTTGTCCTAAAGAATGCAGTCTTAAGCTTTTCTAAAAAATCAATCAAAATGTATCTAATTTTCCATGGTTATCGTTCCGATGTGTACGTCTTGTGGAGAATGAATGCGATCCCAGAGTCTTCTCATTTTTATCTTATTTAACTGTATTAATATATTTGATTATGATACAAGATTTTTAGTTTTTCAAAGAATGTGATTTTGGGATTAAGGGGCTACTACTACTTAACGGTCTTAAAAAGCTAAACGTCTATTTGACAGTGTAAACCTGTATTTTCTAAAATGACTACCATTGCGACTTCTAATTGATAGCAAATACTATTATGATTCCTCTTTGAATTTATTAGTAACAACACTGAAAATTAGGTCACGACTCTACAAGCTCTCGAATCTTTTATGATCTTAATTGCAAATTCGCAATGACCCCGTTATACAAAATGGCTATAGGATATAGTGCAAATTTGTTCATGATAATTTCACTTACATCCCTATAGAGTATAGGTTACACTTTCAAACCACATATGCATATTATGAAATATCTAACTTTTTTATTGGTTAATTTTTTCTCTATTAATCAAATTTTCACGTCTATTAATCATATATGTAATGTAAGTCTACCTTTGGGCCTACATCATCATTTTTTCAAAATAAAAATAAAAATCTAGATTCGGGTGAAGCCAAATCGTATTCGGGACCAGGTTCGGGTATCTAGTTCTCTACATCCGAAACCCGAATTCGATCCATTTGCCTTTTTTGTACTTGCCGTCATTCTCACCCTCAGCCTTTAAAGCAACCGAATTTCAAATCCAAACAAAATATTAGGGTTTTAATTTCCTAATTATAACACACCAATGGCATCAAATCCTCACATCGACGACGTAAGTATTGAAATTCTAGGATCTTACAATCTAAATTTTGATACTTTATTTCTTGTTATTACATTATTATATCCATACATGATTAGTTTTCTATTTGAATTGAAATTGTAGGATGATGATTTTGGTGGCGATTTCGCTGGCGCTAACCCTACGAGAATATCAGGTTTGAATTAATCATCGAAATTAAAGCAATTAGTGTGTTTGAATTTAGTTTAATTGCTTGAGATGTATGTTTCGATTTTGTAAATTGATTTTAGGCACTAAGAGAGGGTTTGGAGATATTGATGATGATGAAGATGACATATTTGGATCCAAAAAGGTTTGTTTTTTCAATAATTTCTATTTTGTATGCATTTATAGTTTTATAGAACATCATTTACTTAGTTGAAAGTTGCATTATAAATTTTGTGCTGAACGGAATGAGAGAATTTTCTGTAATAATTAGTTACAGATCGATATGTTTGTATTATGTACTATTTTGAAGTGTCGTACAAGATAGAAACCATTAGTGAATAGCGAGAGTTAGAGTAAGTAGGCCTTTGGATTGCCAATTGTGAGATATTGCTTACTAGGGTTGATCGGAATTATATGAAACCAGGGAGAGCGGAGGAGAGGACTGGTTGTAAGAATGTCATTTCACTTTTATACACTTGGTACAAATACATAAGAGTAAGTAATTTTCAACTATGAGGCTATATGTTGAATCATTGATATCAAGATGTGGTCTTGGGTGAAATAAATACTGTGACTTCTTACATAATAAAATTGTCATGCACGGAATAATAAGAAAGGCGGACTGGAATTGTTCAATGTTGTTGGTAGTATGTACTCACACATTTGTAGATAGATCGTGTATGATGGTCCGTTGAGCTAAACTTTTGTGTTATTTTTATGGAAATTAATAAGAGGACCTCCACTGGGAGGTTTTGTTTGGACAAAAAAACCTTTTCAAAAGCTTAACCCATTGGAGTAGATGACTTTTTGTAGCAAAAGGTTTGCTAAAATTGAGCTTTTGCTCAATGACCTTTTTTCAAATTTGTGTGTAATTTCTTGATAAAAAAAGCTTTTGAAAAGGTTTATGCATTAGAGTACATGAGTTTTTTGTGTAACCAAACTTGATGAAAAGATTAGTGTTGTCACACAAAAACCTTTTCAAAAGGTTTACCATTGTGAATGCTCTAAGTATAAGAAATCAGAAATACTAATGTTGAAGCAACCTTTATAAAGAGGTCAAAGACCATGGTGGACAAAGATGGAAAAATCAAACATGGAGAGTCCAAGATATAAATAGCAAGCTTAAACCTCAAGGACACCTGTGAGAGAGAAACTTATCTGTGACTCGAGTTCCTTGAGCTTTTTAGTACAAATGGCGATGTATTGAAATCTGACAGCTGATAGAATAATAACTAGGAGTCTTACTCAAATACTGATTTACTAAATCCATGTTTTGGGTCTAGAGGCTTGTAAAGCAGGACCTCAGGTTCGCAACTGCCAACCGGATGGAAGACATCCTGACAGTTCTCTACCACAGTAGATTAATCATTTTTTTCTGTTGTATGTTTTATATTTTTTGGCTACTTTAAATCCACTGTCTATCTCCTATGTCTGTAGTTCCTCATTTCTTTTCCATAAATTCCTCTACTACATTACACATCTTTCATGCAAAATTGACAATTAAATTGTGTGCTATATACGTTTCTAATACATAATAGCTCGTTATTTACGTTTACCATTCCAATGGATTTATATAGCTGCAAAGAACATTTATAGTTTTACCTTCTGACAAATAACACTTTTACTTGGGCCTTGTTTGGCAACCATTGACCATTGTTTCTGGGTTTTTTTTTTTTTTTTTTTTTTCTAGTTAGTTCTTTTATCTTACTTCTAAAATTTTCATCTTATAGCGCATTTTTTTTCTACTTTATTATACTGCGTCATGAGTGAACCTGTGTATTTATCCGTTAAGGGGATATATGTTACTAGTATTACTTTGTTTTCATTTCAGGCTAACATAAAAGTAGAAGAAACAGCACCAGGTGCGGCAACCGGGATGATTTTATCCCTCCGTGAAAGGTATCACCCGATGATTTTTCTTGGGCTGCTTGATTTTTAGGGTTTTAGTCTTTCTGTAATACTTTTATTTGAATCAATCAAATACAAATCCGCTTATGCATATCTTTCTTTGTGTTTTTACTTTTGTAGTCTCCAGAGCTGTAAGGATACTCTTGCAACATGCCAAGTATGTATCAACTTATCTTTATCATATCTCTGTTACTATCATGTCTTTTACAAAACTGTTGTTATGCAACAAGTTACTTGTAATCTGAATTACTAGAGGTGGCAATGCGACCCATTTACTTAAAAATGGGTGGATTTGGCTTTATCTCTAATAGGGTCAAATGGTTATAAAGAAATAGCTTTACGTGGAACAGCTCAAATGGTTGGCAGTCATACAAAGTGTATTTCTGATGCATATAAGCTCCTAAATCATTTTTTTTTATTTGAAGGTTAGATTATTGTTGAACCAATTTTTCTTTACAATCGTATCTGACACTAAATATTTCTTAAAAAACAATAAATTTGAAATAATTGTTTGGGTCAACCCAACCTGTTTGGCCATGCTAGTGCCCCTTTCCTCTACATGGTTATCTTATTTATTTGATAACATGAATTTTGGCTATAGTCAGAGCTTGAAGCTGCGAAATCAGAAAATCAAAAGTGGCATTCTGCCTTTCAGAAGGAGTCGTTCATTCCTCCGGGCTCAACCGTTGGTTGGTTTCTTAAATATTCTTTTTTAGCACTTTAAAAGATAATATGCGTCATGTATTATGTAATTATATTTGTATTAATTCGAAGGTGGTGTGATAATAGAATAATGGTTACTGATCTTTTTGCTACCTTTGCAGAACCTAGAGTAGTGATCCATTATCTCCAGAACTTGAAGTCGTCTGAGGAGTCCGTTAGAGAGCAGGTTTGTAAAAAAATACGGCTTTGTGATAAAGGTGGCAATTTGGCCCATTTACTTATGCCTCTGATTGAATTTTTCTCATCTAATGGGTCAAACATGTAAGTGAAAATATTTAGATTAGAAGGAAACTGGTCAAATTGGCAGGATTGGCCAGACAGGTGCCCAAGTGTATTTCCAATGCATAAAACTTAAACTCGTATAGTATTTTTATTCAAAAGTAAGATTATTATTGGAATGATATGAAATGGTACTCCGTACTCATATTTGGTGCTCTAGTTTAGATAAAAATTTGATCTTTTCAGCAAATAGTGATTCAGCTCAACCTGACCGAACCCCACCTCTTTTTGTAGTTGCAAATTATTGCGAATTTGTGTTGATCCATGCTTATTGTTTTATTGTGCTCAGCTAGAAAAGTCAAAGAAAAAAGAAGCTGCATATATAGTAACCATTGCAAAACGAGAGCAGGAAATAGCAGATTTGAAGGTGCTTCTTGTTTTCTGTGTTACTACGTTCATTTTCTTAATTCTTAAAACAAATAATTTTGTGTTGTGGCATGTATGTCTACTGCATTGATTTTATATAGCAGGTGTTCAGTTGATTTTTTTGAAGTTTGAAGGATTTTCTTCAAAAATACTTGCCTTGTTTTCCAAAGAGTTATAATAATTTATATATTTATATACTTTGAATTACTTTATATAATTATTGCATGTTAGGAAATCCTTATATTTATATTCCTGTCCTAAATTAAATTATTATTTCCAATTGCTTTAGTCCGCAGTTCGGGATTTAAGATCGCAACTCAAGCCTCTATCGATGCAGGTACGCCATATTCTCAACCTCTTTCGCAAGGCAAAACTTAAACAAAATATCTGAATTTGTTGAACCACTTTTGCATTGTTTAGTTGTTAGGGGTGGCAATTCGGGTTAAGACATCTGTGGATACATCCATATATCCCCCTAAAACATGAATACCTTTTAATAGTGCTTCATCTTGCATTGACCAATACCTGGATCCTGCATGCCTGTACTTTAGTTATAGTTATATGTACATGTAACAGCAAAGTTTTTTATGTGGTCAAGTAACTGCATTTTTATGGTTACTTTTTATTTTTAAACAATAATGTTTGTTTAAAAATTTGCAGGCAAGAAGATTATTGCTTGATCCTGCAATTCATGAGGAATTTATGCGTTTGAAGGTATCTTGATTGGCAAGAACATTCCTATGATTCGAGTAGTCGTGCTTAGTTTTTGTGCTTGGCCAAACATTTTGTTTAAGTTTATGCTACCATTAAACACATTGGTACAGTGACTCATGACTCAACCATAAGAATAGGTTCTTCTATATCAAATATCCTAAAGTATTTCCATCCTCAAGCAATTAGAACACAATGATACTTGATGTCTACTTCTAAAAATTATAACAAAACATCAAATAAAATACCTATATGTTCAAACTTTTTGGAATTTAAAAACATGCACATAGCTATTAGGTATTCTACCTAGAATCCTGAGTTTACTCACACAAAATTTTTTGGGAAAAAATTCCAGATTCAAAGCCAGTTGAATTAACAACTTGCATAACATGCTTAAAACTCTGAATTGTCTGGATTAGGTGATTGCAGCTTTGGAAAATAATACAAAAAAGCCATGTAAACTTGGATTTTAGTGTATACTTATTTTTGTACATTACTAAGAGTACTTGCATTTACTATTCCAGAATTTGGTGGAGGAGAAGGATAAAAAAGTAAAGGAGCTGCAGGATAATGTTGCTGCTGTGAACTTCACCCCACAAAGCAAAATGGGGAAGAGTCTAATGGCAAAATGTAGGACCCTACAAGAAGAAAATGAGGAGATAGGAAATCAAGCCAAGGAGGGAAAGGTAAGTCATTATGCAATTTTATAGAGGTAACAGTTTTAATAAATTTATGCCGAAATGGTGGGTTGTATCGTATTGACAAGGAATCAAAGGCAGAAACTAGCCAAAACAGAAATGGGTAAAATGGTTCAAGGTGCTCAGAAGTCACCAAATGTGTATTCAAAAGCTTACAATGTCCTAAACCATTGAATTTAAATGTATCTTATTATCATTGTAAGTTTGTACTAGTTTTTATGATGACACTTAACACATCAAATTCTACCCAGAAATGGACTGATTGGGGTTATATTCGACCTCTAACAGGTCAAATGTCCAAACTTAAACAGCTATGTCAAATGAAAGGATCTAAAGTCGCTTAAAATATATTTGCATGCTTATAACAATAGTTAGACACATATGAGTCGAGTCATACCCTAAAAGCGAGGCGTCTCGGACCCAAACTCTTAAATGACCCAAACTCTTGGGGAGTCAAGATTTTACAATTACATCAGCCACTTGATTACCCACGCATGATCCCAAATTCCAACTTTTAAAAGTAATATAGAGTATATTTCTTTGAAGTAGTTTATAATATATTATTTATTACTTAAGTTTTATAAATTTAATATAACTTTTTAGGATTCTTTATGTATGTTGGAGTATTTACTTTGAAGAATTGGGATCTATAAGATATGTTGATAATAGTTATTGGTGTCTAGTTTTTGTATTTGTGCGTTATGACTCTGAGTCGAGTCACGAGCTAAAACTATGATTTCGAGTCACAAGTCTAGTCGCTAGTCAACAACTATGCTTATAATCATTACACTTGCTTTGAATTTATTCTTGTAATTTTTTTCCCACTATCTTATTTGATTCAAGAACAAAGGACAAAATACTGGTCTGACCCATTTAAAAGAATAAAAGTTACCCATTTTGACCTTTGCCACTGGTGAAGTCTACACTGATGTTGATGTATTGCAAGTAAAACCTTTAATGTTAAATTTTGCCTATCAAATTGCTATCTGGCAATCATGACATGAAAATTGTGAAATTTCTTAATGGTGTGCCTCACAACTTCATTTTATTAATATAATAATTGGGGTATTGCCCCTTTTGCCGACAAAAATGGGGAAATTTCGGTGTGTTTTGATGATTCTCTTATGGTTAAGTTTGAAGGGTGTGGTTACTAATCATTTTAGATTTTGGTTTGCAGATACATGAGTTGTCAATGAAACTTGCTTCGCAGAAAGCTCAGAATGTTGAACTCAGAAACCATTATGAAGGTTGAGTTATTTACTTGTTTAAAATATGCTTAAGCTTTGGTAGATAAACATACCTCTTGCATAATAGTTTAATTCACACTGATTTGGATATTTGAAAGAATAAAAAGTCACTGTGTTCTTTGAGGTTTATTAGGTACCAAATGTCCATTTTTAGTTAATCTTTTTGATTCGAGTCATTTGGACTGTTTGGTATAAAAGTCAAAACATAACCCAAATCGATCCATTTATAAGCACATGGGTCTAAATCCCCACCTCCAGGAATAAGGAGGAACCGTCCCACGACTGCTACTGCTATCATATCCTAATAATAATTTGCATGGTGTCGTGTCATTTATTAGTTGGTGTTTACTTCATGCAGGATTATTCAAGCACATGGAGGGACTGACAAATGACGTTGAAAAATCAAATGAAATGGTATTTTTTCTGTTTTTACCCATTATTCTTAACTTATTGTCAACCATGTCAGTTTTCAAAGAACCTAACGTTACTACCTTCCCACCCTGCCAAGTTTTCTCATTGTTGCTTCTGGGTTTGTGCTATATTGTAATTCAAGCTTGATTCTATTCACCATCTATCATTCATCGCATTTACACGATGAGACCTGGAAATTTCCAAATAAAAGAGAAATCTTAGTTGTGTTGTCATGTGCATGGTGCTGTTTTATTGTAACTTATTTTACAGCAAATGAAGTACCAAGTAGTTGACTGTTTATCCTAAGATTAACTAAAAAAGTGCAGCCACTAAGCAGAATTGGGATTATCTCAGTTTTTGTTTCTGAACTAACTACTAGCTCATGTAGCAATGGCCTGAATTCAATGTGACCACTGATAAACGTCTAGTAATTCTGCACGTGGTTTAATTTCTATGCTTGAAAGTGAGATTTATATGATCACTGACATATGTCGTGGCTGCCCTTGTTTAGGTTCTTCTCTTGGAAGAAAAGCTTGAAGACAAAGAGGCTGAGATTCAAAGATTGAGGCACCAGCTGCAACAAACAAGCGAAGTAGAGGAAATAACCAGGATAGTTGCTGGTGATAAAAAAGACACAGATGAGGAAGTTATAGTTGATGACGATGTTGGAGTATCGATGGAAGCTGAGAATGAGAATTGATAGGAGGTCTAGATGGTCAAAAAACTTGTATTTTCTTTTAGTCCCCCGGGTTTGTACTATGTACATTAATTTTTTTGTGGCACATCAAATGTGAGCACTTTTGTGATTTCGAGCAATTTAGCTAAAGTAGTTGTACTTATGGTTCCCAATGTTCTTCATTGCTGCACATATACTGTGTACTTTTTGGTAAGGATGATGACAGGGTGGCTGCAGTTGTGCTTTCTTTCATTTCCTCAAAAATGCAATGCTTTCAGTTCTATGAAAGCCAAGTGGAAAGCTTATTAGTTAGATGTAGTAACCATTGATGCAAGAGACTTCACTCAGTAGTTCGGAGAATGTGATCTGTGTAGATGGGTCTGGCATTGAACTTCTTGCTTGAAGCCTTGAACATGACATCTTGAGGTTTTGCTTGTTCCTGCACATTGAATGCTACAACTGGAAAACTTGACTTGAAAAACCGTGGTTGATACGGAAGATAATGAACTTGTGAACTTGCAATTGAATGAACCGAACAAAGACACTATATAAAATCAATTGTCCAACTTATGTCTAGTAAAAAAAAAGATATATCATTGAGATACATTAGAATACAGTATGTGCAAGAAAGGCGTTAACTTCCATTAAATGTCCAAACTTGCACCCGAAACCGACTTGTATAGCACTGCCCCGAAAAAAAAAAAAAACCCTTATTCTTGAGCAACAAAAAACTGTAGAAGCGTGCTAAGCTTTTGTCCCTTGAAGCAATGGAAACTTAACATCCTAAGGCAGTATATAATAAGCATTAATCTTGACCCTTTACAACAATGTTTAGGTACAATCGGTAGGAATAGTGAGCTTTGCGGAAAAAACTAGACTTAAGCTTGGGGGGAAAATGATCTGCTGAAGATTTTGGCAGGAAGTCCATCAATGGTTTAGAAGCACAGATTGATCCAGAAGTATGGAATTGTGAGCTTTGTGGCGACAGAAATGACCTGATAATTTGATTAAATTCAGATGCGGTTCCAGCTGGTATTCTGATTCCATCCCAAACCCGAACTCCCTTTGTTGCCAACTGCCTGTAACGGTTCCGTTAAGCCCTTCATGCTGCTTCCGAGTGCCTCTCCCTGCAAGTTGTGCAAGAGGGTGAGCCATTGTACTTCGATATTCAATCAGTGGTAGCAAAATGGAAAGGGTTGACCCATTATACATTTTCTCCAAAACTTCATTAAAAATTACAGAATATTAGTTACTTGGGAGGCTTTATGTATTATAATTAGGTTAAATGGCACAAAAAGGTACCCAACTTTGTCAAAACTTCTCATTTTGGGTACTCATCTTATTTTAGATAAAGGTATTTAAGTTTTTTTTTGGATGTTGAGAAAGGGACTTTTTTGTTGCTCTGATGCTTCAAAAGGTCAAAATCGATCCCTTTTGGATGATACAAAAAGATAAAAATGTAGTCCTATGATGGACCAGATTGCAAGTATTAGGTCCAAAAGGTAAAAAAATCTTATACACCTTATATTGTTATAAATATATGTCAAGAACCTAAAATGAGAAATTTGGTGGAGTTGGGGTACCTTTTTGTGACATTTATACCATGCATTGTAAATATACTGTGGACCCGCTTGACAGGTTTCCTTTCATAAAATAAAAAGAATACCCATTTTGTAGATAACTTTTAACTGAACTTTGGACCCACTCAACCCTCCTCATGAAAAATTATTGCCCCGCTCCAAAGTCTACCCGTTTTGACCTGCCACCCTACCCATTTTGCTACCTAAACCTAATACTCAAGAAGTACTATTTGTGTTTACCTCCTTCCAGCCCATGTTTACCAGCAATCTTCTAGCATAACTACCCACTCCGAATGACATTTCCAAGGCTTCGGCTGCAGCTTCTTCTGGATTAGCAGAAACGGGAGATGAAGATGCAGAGTCAACAGCATCTGTTGACTTCTTTTGACCAGGACCAACACCAAAACCACCATGCAGTGTCCTTCTCTCAGCAGCTCTGTCTCTATATGTATGGCCCTTATTCTGAAAAGACAATGTGACCTAAATTAAAAATAAGAAATTCACACGATACAAAAGAACCCTTTAAAAATAAAGTATGACCCTAGTTAGCCGGTTTACTCAAAAAGGGTATCGACATCGTCTTTTGGGTAGAAGACGTAACATACACTTGCTTTCAAAAAATCAAACCCCTAACTCACCGCCACTTTTGTAAACTAACCTTTTCATTTGAAGAGAGTTCCTCTGCTGATTCAACTTCTTCAACACGGGCTCCTTCCCTTTTGGGTTCAATATAACAACCAGTTTCTTTCTCCATTGACAGTTCTGGGAACCCCCAATCTTTTGTCGGATTTGAGGAATCATAAGACGACAAAGAAGCTAAATACGCAACTTTTGGACTCCTCAGCTTGTACACCTTGCCTGATCTGACTCGCACAAGATCAAGATGCACTTCACAAATTGGAGCAGTTTTGAGTACACGACCATTTGCGGGCATTGAGGGGTGGAGTTTAGTAGACCGTTTCACTAATCGCCCTACTAATCTGCATATGTGATGTTTTCGTTTTCGTTTTCTTTTGGTTTCTTTTATCATTGTCCAATCCCACAAGTCCACAACTGGGTAATCGGGTACAAGCATTTTGTCTAAATTAACTGCTTGACCATATTGTGCACGCCACATTTCTTCCTCCCAAAAAGCATCTATGAGCAATAGGGAAGACATTACTGGTACAGGTCGAGTTATATAGCCCCAAAACACTTTTTATCCAAACTCAAGTTCAGATAAAATCGATTAGCATGTCAAATATCATCAATATATATTTTCTCAATAATAATCTTATTGTTTTCTTTCAACCCTGTTATACATGTTTCGTTTAAGCTATATTATTATTTTACCAATTTGACCCATTAGAGTTGAACATAGCCCATATTGAACATAAAATGAGTGAATGGGTCGAAAGTGCCACATCCACTGATGTTAACTTTTATTTTGATAGCTATAATAAAGGTCTAATCTTTTTAAGTAATAATAATGGGAAAAAACACACGAACCTTCATCAGAAGCAACTCCACATCCATCAACGACTTCATGAGTCTCATCTGGAATCCATTCTCCCTCTTCCAGTTCATCAGCATTATCATTGTCTACCCCTGGAAAAAGCAAGGCCTGTTTATCATCTTGGTCATACCAATCAAATGTCTCTCCATAAGTCAACATAAAGAAATTTGACAAACCATCAGTAGAAATATTCAAAATAGGGTCATCGTCAAGAGTCCTTGCACTAGAAGCACCATTTGTTGTTTGATTGGAATAACCCGACAGATAAAGTTCAATAAGCGTGTCTTCTAGCCTAAAAAAACAAAACACGGACACCTATAGAGATCTGAAGTAACCAAAAGAACTTAAGTTTTGATAAAGAGAATGACTGATCTATAGAAGTACCATTCAGAAGGCGGTGGCATATCATCGCACAGGGCATTGGTTGAGCACTCTGTATGAACTGCGGAAGAAGACCTTATAATTGTTTACAACTAATCAACCAGTCCACGTTAGCTTACTACTGTGTTACACTGTATATATACATACATACCGGCGTACAAGGATACATATTATGAAGCATGAGAATCATGCTCTAAAGTCTAAAGTGCTATATAATCAAATCAACTGTGGGAGTACATGCAACGTTCTACACGAAGGTGTTTGGATGTGTTCTTTGAAAGTGAATATGTGACATTGGATAACTATAATAAGATAATCAATTAAAACAAAACGTCCTGTATGAAATATGTTTTGATGTGCTTCTTCTGTTTCAAAATTGTACAAATATACTATTCAGATGTCAAAGTGTTTAGCAAATTTTGGTTATTTAAGGAAAGTAATAGATACATGAACAAAAATATATCTTTCGTGAAAAAGTAGAGATAATTTTCGTATTGTTAACATTTAAGTGTTCGAATATTTTATAACAATCTTATTTAAAATTATTTTATAATCAACCTCTTATGTTATCAATAAACTAAAAC
Organism: Helichrysum umbraculigerum; assembly: GCA_949592205.1. Taxonomy (NCBI): domain Eukaryota; kingdom Viridiplantae; phylum Streptophyta; class Magnoliopsida; order Asterales; family Asteraceae; genus Helichrysum; species Helichrysum umbraculigerum. Next base: position 20,748,379 of record CATIUR010000003.1, on the reverse strand, counting down.
AGGTATATAGATTTATCAAAACGCCCCTGTATAACATATGAGGAAATATTAAATCTATGCCTTCTGGTAGATATGAAAATCACCTATCGGTTCATTGGGAGTAACTTCCCCAGCTACACAGCCTTCGATTTCACCGTCTTCAAAGTTAACATCATTTGTATGATTATCACAAGGTACATGCTTGTAACACTCATCATCAACAGCAACTAAGGCCTCATTAGCATTCGACTGATCAGCCTAGAACATTATATTAACTAAATCTAGTTACCAAAAGTCAAAATCAACTAAAAAGATACAGAGGAAGAAGAAGAAAATCGAACTCACTTGGTCCGATTCCCATAGCACGTAATTACCATTTTCAAATTTGTAATAATGACCATCTTTGCTGCTATAATACCAACCCGCAGACGAGTCATGATAAAATCCACTACTGCAAGAAACATCAGGTTTGACATCAAGATTCTAACTTCTACAAATCCTTTTGAGTCTTTTAATCCATCTCTTTTTTAGTTCATGATGCATTTTACAACTTTCTAGTTTCTATCTATTACCTCCATTGTATACTGGACAAAATAATATATAAAAATCAATTTTTAAAGCTATAATTATATACTAGTCAAACATCACTCAAATCTTAGTAAATATGAATGAATAAAAAGAGACGAAAAGAAATTAAATTTCAAATACATATAAACTATTTACCAAACCTGTCACATTGGGTACTTAATTTGTATTTTATATATATATATATATATATATGAGCCGAGATAATTGTAACCATATACATATAAAATGACAGCAATGGAATGCCAATCCCCAGGTTTTATTTGTAAAGTCTCTATCCCTTGGTAATCAAAGCCCAAAGATCTATGAATTAGCCCATGCTTAACGAGCCAAGCAGACAAATTACCCTGCATCTTTTTTATCTCTCCCGCATTTTTTTGTATAAGTAGTTCAGATTTACGATGAAATTTCTGAAGATTGAGCCACGACTTTTTATTCTGTGCAAAGGAATCCTGTCTAATTTACTAATTCGTGGGAAGATACTGAACTTTTGTATTTGAAAAATGTTTCAGGAGGAATCTCTGAGGTAGATGGCGGTTGATAAAGGAATCCTTGATCATAATTTCCAGCATGAATACTATGCCCAACCTGAAACTTGTGATTGGTAGTAAAACAACGATTCTCTCGCTTAGACAGAATTCTATCTGGATAGATTTCTCGAGATATTTTCTTACGAAGTTTTGTTATAGCATCTATAATTGCTTCTGGTTTAGGTGGACAGCCCGGCAAATAGACATCCACCGGAATTAGCTTATCCACTCCACGAACAGTACTATAAGAATCGGAACTTATATATATATATATATATATATATATATATATATATATATATATAATAAATTACAGGTATTATATCACCAAAATAGATTTTGTTAACCTACATATCTGCAATTAATCAACAAAAATTAAAGTAACCGAAATGATAATTTAGGTTGGGTTGGGCACTTTTTATGCCATATACTCTTCAATTGAGAAAAAAAAAATAAAAAAACTCTGAAACGCTTCAATTTTGGATAAATTACACAGAAGTAGAATAATTGTATCGATATTATCAAGAAGTTTATAAAGCTACTGACCTGAAAACCTAACAAAAAAACTGAAATATTTATGAATTAATTACGAACCTAGCATGGTAATACAACTGTGATTGTTCATCCCACTGAAATGAATCTTCGTTTTCTTGAAATTTGATTTCCTCGGTTCCCGCCATTTGTAAATCCCCTTATCTCCTCCGCCATCCGCCGTCGCAATCGGAAAATTTATGGCGGTGGTTCGGTATTTTATTTTGTATAGCACACGTATATATATAAGTAGGCCTGTAAAACCGAACTAACAAGAACAAAGCATGTTTTTTTGTATTAGTTCATTAAAGTTTTATCGAAGGAACACGAACAAATAAGCGAATGAATTTTATTGTTTATGTTCGTTCAATAAGAATATTTGTTTGTTCACGAATGCAAACGAACGTATACATAATTTAATACATATGTTCATTAATACGTTAGACAAACACCAAGGATAACAAACTCAAACAACACATATATACATATGTTCATTAATAATACTTTAGACAAACCCCAATGAACACAAACAAACATATATATTAAATATAACCTGAAACAAAACGATGCATATCAGCATTGCAAAACGATAACAATATGATGCTTAATTCTAACATATTAATAAGTTTTATAAGACATCTAAGCGTTTAATACTCATATTATATTTAGAATGAAAGTATCTAAATGTTTAATACTATTATATATAGTATTTAGATAAGATTAAATAAGATATACAAATATCTATTCATTTTTGTTAACAAACGAACATGTTACCGAACGTTCACGAACGTAAATGAACGAACGAGACATATGTTCATGTTCGTTCATATAACAAAACGAACGAACATAAACGAATTTCCCGTCGAACGGTTTACGAATAATTCGCTGAACGTTTAGTTTGCTTACATGTCTATATTTACGGGCTTTTACATACGGAGTCCACAACTGATTTTAAAGCTTCCAAAATGCACATATAGTTTGGATTGAGAGCATGTCTTTGTGGGCTAACTACTATATACATAAAAAAAAAAATACTAGATTAAACTAGAAAAAAATTGAAGCCCAAACAAAACTTGGGTCCTATGCACCGGCCCATCTTACACTTCCTAAAGATTAGGTCTAGACATTCACTCTCAGGCCTCAATATTGGCAGAATTAGGAATTCGGCTTAAAGTATGCACTTTATGCTAAAAAGGTTTTCTACTCAAATTGAATCGATAAATATCGGGTAATTAGTTCGGGTCGCAGAATCGGTTTTTCTACCGATTATCAACTAATTTAAGTATTCAATAACAGAAGGAAATTCATTAAATAGCAAAATACATACCATATTTTGGGTGCGTTTAGTTTTGGAAAAATTTTCACAGTTTTCCATCTCCAATTTTCAAAAATATGAGAAGAGTTTTTGTTTTCTAGAAAAGTGTTGAAAATTTGGAAAATATGTTCACAAGTTGATATATTTTCCATTTTGGAAAAATGATGTTAAAGAAGGTTTTTGGAAAATTTTAGAAAAAAGGGGAAGTGGGTACAAAGGAAAAGAGTGGAAAACTTGAAATCATTGTTTTCCAACTTCAAGTTATAGGCTGGAAAAATGAGGGTGCGTTTAGTTACAGGAAACTCCTCATTTTTCTAGAAAATTCTCTAAGAAAACAATAAAAAATTAGAAAACGTGTTCAAATTCGTGTTTTTTAAAAAACTTTTCTAAGAAAAGGAAAATCCTTGTTTTCCTTTTTATAACTACAAAGTTGAAAACTACTTTTGATGGTTTTCTAAGTTTTCCATCTCACTATTCATTGGAAAGGAAAACTCCATCCCTTGCAACTAAACACGTTTTCTAAATTTTCCATACTTTTCTAGAGAAGTAAAATACTTCTCATTCTCTAGAGAATTTGAAAAAGAAAAATGAAGAAACTTTTCTGTAACTAAACACGCCCTGAGTTTTCCATTTTCTTGGAAAACTTTTCTGAAAAATACCCATTTTGAACACGTTTTCTAATTTTCCACTTTTCTTAGAAAAATTTTCTAGAAAAGTGCTACATTTTTCTTGAACTAAACGCACCTTTAATAATTATGAAGTTATGTGCAGTAGGAAAACACATACCATATTTCTATAATTTGAAGTTACAATTGTTCTCATCAATCTTGCATTCATTGAAAGCAATTCATGATGTCCTCATCACTAACTTTAGAATACACATCTTTCTCAATAAAGGTGACTAAAGTATCATTTAACATTTGATCACTGATAAACGCTAAAATGTACTAAATTATAGTACTAATTACCCTTTCGTTTAATATGTTTCTAATGCATTTTGTGTGAATAAAATACTTATTTCGTTCATATTTGCATTTAGGAGTTTATTTGGAGCTTGGATTGAAAAGAAACGGAAAATGAACTTATTTGGAAGAAAAGTTGCTAAAAGAATAAAACATTGGACAATAGAAGATTGGATCGAAGAAAAGAAGCTAAGAGAGTGAAGATATGCAAGATTGGATTGGATTGAAGTGTAAATGAAGCTCGAATCGGAAAAAGAATGAAAGATGAGCTGAAAAAGTCATCCATACGGCGTATGGATGTAAAAGCCCATAAATTCCAGCCCGCGTTATCAGTTTTTAGCCCATTTTCAATCCATACGGCGTATGAACATCCATACGCCGTATGGATGCATTTTCAGAAAAAATGAAAAAAACGAAAGTTGTAGCCCTATGTGTTAGCTAAATTCTCCAAGTTGAATCACCTCAATCGGAGTTCGTATGAGAAAGTTATGGCCAAAATACTAACAGCTGTCTGAAAACTCAGCTTTTACATTCTTCCTCCATTTTCAGCTCATCTTTCATTCTTTTTCCGATTCGAGCTTCATTTACACTTCAATCCAATCCAATCTTGCATATCTTCACACTCTTAGCTTATTTTCTTCGATCCAATCTTCTATTGTCCAATGTTTTATTCTTTTAGCAACTTTTCTTCCAAATAAGCTCGTTTTCCGTTTCTTTTCAATCCAAGCTCCAAATAAACTCCTAAATGCAAATATGAACGAAATAAGTATCTTATTCACACAAAATGCATTAGAAACCTATTAAACGAAGGGGTAATTAGTACTATAATTTAGTACATTTTGGCGTTTATCAAACATCCCCCACTTGAATCCTACTTGTCCTCAAGTAGACTATCAGTTAAAATCATGAACATGCAAAATATCAGAACATAGGGACTTACAAACTAGCCAGCATTTCACAACCCAAATTTTACTCTTAAAACTAATATTTCATTAAATCTAGCAATCAAGAAACTCTATCAGGAAACCAAATTCTTCACTAATTATTATTCGGCATAAAAGATAAATCACACTGATTACCGATATTGTTGTCCACCTAAACAATCTATATTACAGCCATTGAGCTTAACTCTTATTATTCTAGTAGGCTTTACCTTCGAATCCCAATAGCAAGATATCCTCATACAACTAACGCACCACAACTTTCCTCAATAAAGAAAATCTAAATTAAATCAATCATTTTTCAGGCCAAGACATTGGTGACATGTCTGTACCTTAGTACAACAAAGCGACTTAACTTGGCCTTGGTTTATTCATTTATTCATTTTTTATTTTTTTATTTTTCAAATAAATATACTGACGGAAACCAGGTCTGTACTTTCGTACAACAGAGGAGACAACACCCAGTATATTTCCAAATGATGACCATTAAGATTTCAGAATTGAGGGCTATAACACGCTACCATATAAGAATTAAGGCAACAGCCATACCTTACTAAAGATCCTCTCAGGCAAACCTACTTACTATATTAATTTATTCAATGGCTCAATAACTTTCATATAGATTGCCTATCGATACATCACATTGTGAACTATCTCATATTTGCAATTTTAGATTTATTCATTCATTTGAATTCCCCAATTTTGTTACAAACTTAGCTAAACTTAAGAAAAATTAAAATTTTAAAAGAAAAATTTAGACTGAAAAATGACTAATACAGAATGCCCTTGAAAATGATATCTACCATTAAATGCAATTTGATAACTTAGGACAAATGAACTTCTTTTCCCCATCCCCCACTTTAAAATATGCAATGTCCTCATTGCAAAAAGAAACATAATATTAGGGAATAGAAAAGAAGTGAAACAGAAAAACTCCCTTGATTAAGAAGAAAAATTCATGAATGAACTGGTTCAGAAATAAAATACAACAGCACACTTCCGTAGGTATCACGGTTGCATTTAGCGTATGCAACAAGCCTTTAAACCTCTCAGCATCCTGAGTGGACGAGTTGTAGTCTCGTGAGGGTTTCCAGGGAACATACCCACAAAGTTCAAACCTGCAAGCAAAAACAATAAAACAAAATAACAAAATAACGGGTTGTCTCCCGAAAGCGCTTTTGTTTATCACGTCGGTAAGCTCGACATCTTGCTCCACAACTTAACTCAATTTCATCTCCAAATCACGCTTGGAGTCCCTTGCATCACCATCGTATCTCTTCAAACGACTTCCATTAACCTTGAAAGTTTTTCCAGAATGACCTTGCAGATCAACAGCACCAAAATGATAAACCTTTTCAACTATAAAAGGTCCTGTCCAACGAGTCTTCAACTTTCCAGGGAATAAATGCAGACGAGAACTGTATATGAGAACCTTATCACCTTTTTTAAATAAACAATTTGATTTAAAGCGTGAATCATGCCATTTCTTGGTGCGCTCCATATATAGTCGAGTGTTAACATAAGCCTTCATCCCTAACACTTTCTCCAAATGTGCATTCGTAAAATGCGTTTCACTATTACTGATCAAAACCTTCGGTATTCCAAATCGTGAAAACAATCGCTTACGGAACTTCACCACAACCCGTGCACCTTTTATAGGTAATGCCTTCGCCTTCAACATCTTTCGTGACGTGTAATTAGGTCCCTTATGCCCTCTAGTAGGACCATTGTGACAATGACTTAGAATTCGCGTATCCGTTTTGATCGAGATTCCATTTGTCAAGATTGACTTTTTACTCTCCTTTAGCTTGACGCCCTCATTCTCCAGCTCCTCATCGCAAGTTGTCTCTATCTCCTCGATCAATTTATCGAATTCTTCGATGTCACGGATTTCCTCGAGGCTTCCCGTCCATTCTTTAAGAATCATTGGGTCTAAATCTACGTCATCCTTCAAACTTTGCAAACTCTCGTCATCTTCAGATAATTCTCTCATGCTAGCAAAGTAACAAGTCTCATCCACTGATTCCGGATATTGCTTAGATTCATTCACATTGAATACAACCTTCTCATCCCCCAACCTCATGGTTATTTTCCTATCAAAAACATCGATCAACGCTCTGGAAGTGGCTAGGAAGGGTCTACCTAAAATAATAGGCACCTTAGGATCCTCTACCATGTCGAGAATCACAAAGTCACAGGGAAACACAAACTTATCAACCTTGACTAAAACGTTATCAACCATCCCTTTGGGGTATTGAACAGAGTGATCAGCCAACTCAATGCACATTCGGATGGACTTAGGTTTTCCTAGCCCAAGTCTAGCGTACATAGTATAAGGCATAATAGATATGCTAGCCCCAAGATCTGCTAGTGCATTCGCAATGTCCAAATTACCAATTTGACAGGGTATAGTGATACTCCCCGGATCCTTCATTTTTGGTGGCAACTTGTTTTGCATCATGGCTGAGCATCGCTCATTCATCATTACTGTGGTTGCTTCTGCCAACTTGCTCTTATTAGTCAAGAGCTCCTTCAAGTATTTCACATACTTAGGCATTTGGGCAATGTCTTCCACAAACGGAATGTTGATATGAAGCTGCTTCAGATTCTCTAGAAGTTGATGATAATGAGCTTCATATTTTCCTCTCCTCAAAGCTGCTGGGTAAGGTGGGGGTGGCGCATGATCCTTCGCATATTGCTTATCCCTAGCAATTTGATCAGCTTTTGTGTCCACCCTTGAATTTCTGGCAACCTCAGCTTCCTTCTCCTTTTCAGGCAAAAGCTTCGACACATGATTCTTTTGAAACTTAAGGTTTTCATGAACCTTTCCACTTCTGGTAGTCACTACCTTTGCATGATCAATTGGGTTGGTTTCGGTGCATCCTGGTAAAGTTCCCGGGGATCTCTCTTGGAGAACTTTAGCTATGCTGGAAATGGTTCCCTCAATTTGCTTGATCGCCGCTCCTTGATTCCGAACTAATGCTTCAATGGCGTCCATCCGCTGTCCAGACTTAGCAATAAAATTCTCGTTAGCGATCAAAAACTTACCCATCATTTCTTCCAAATTGGGTTTCTTGTCAGGGAAGGTTGCCGAGGGTTGTTCCTTAGTGAAAAACTCTGGCTGAGCCTGACGGAACTGGCGACCTCCTTTCTGGTATGGTCTTAGGAAAAATTCCCCACTGCCTTGGCAGTAGGTTCCGTGAGTTTCCACACATTTAACTTCCTCTCTCATTTCTCCAGAATTCATTTCGGGACAATCCTTGACTAAATGCGTTCCTCCACAGTTGTCACACCCTACTTGGATTGCATGGACAGTCTCGGTCACTTTTTTTATGTCTCTTCCCATACTGTCCATGTAACATCCTGTTTCTGGGCCTGGAAATAAATCGTATTTTTATAAGTTTGGTTGGTTTATTTAAGAATAAACAAGTAAAAGAGCCTCAGTTTTATTGTGACTAATAAAATATTAGTTGTTTTAACTTATTAAAGTTGACGGTAAAATAAAAGTATTTTGACTTACGGGTATTTTCGGGTTCCAGACAATAGACTATGAACGGGTATAATTTATACATAATAAGAGTTGGGGTCGGTGGAGTGACCGACTTATTTTCTATTTCACCTAACTTTCTCATTTCATTTTTCCTAAACTCTCTCTTTAAACCTCTACAAAGAAATCAAAAGAAATTATCATATAATTTGGGTGGATTCAAGATTAAGGAACTCAGATTCTTCTTTTCATCATCATCTTGTTCATCATTGTTGTAAGTATTCTAGGGTTCTTGAGCTCATTTTATAGAAATTAGGTAAATGATGAATATATATGTTTTGTATGAATTGAAGCTTGAAAAGTATAAATTGTTGATTACTAGATGATTATATGACGATTTTACATGATTACATGGTGATCATATGCTAGAATTGTTAGTACTCTTCAAGTTGAGCTCATAGGTTAGGGTTTGGTGATTTTGTTGATTTGATGATGATGCATGAGTTAGATTGTTGTTAGATGATGTTTGTTGTTGTTATTATATGCTTATGGTTGAAGTTTGTGGTCTTTACTTGAGAAATTTCGTGTTTATAAACTGGTTTTGGGTGAAATGGAGTTTTGGTTCGTGTTGTGTTCTTGCTGAAAGTGCAGGTCGTTTTTGAACTAGCAAACGCGATCCCGGCCATGTCTCCGGATCGCGTTCCTTAGTTATAATTTGGTATAGTCGAGTTTTGGTCATACGAACGCGATCCAGCCCTTTGTTCCGGATCGCGTTGCCATGTGTATTTCGGTGACAGAACTTTTTCTAAAGGTGAACGCGATCCAGCCACCTTGATCCGGATCGCGTTCGCATGAATAATTTTGACGGGTTTTGTAAATTTTGAAAATGCGTAAGTCTTTTCAGGGTCACGGTTATGTAACAATTTCATTAACTTGGTTTGGGATGAGATTCACATGTTCACTCGGAAACGGCCCAATGGTCAAAACTATATTCTAATAGCCTAGGCGGTTTTTGGCCATTCGGGGTCATTTAGGGGTCGAAAATGACATTTTACAGTTTTTAAACATTAGTTCGGGATTTTTAATTTCAATTCTGATTGAACTTTTGTTTACTTAGACTTTAGAGATTACTTGATTTGATAAATATGTTATGATGATGATTATGAGACGAGTTATTGACTTGTTATCTTTGTGTTCTCAGATAAGCGGGTGGCCACTCAGTAAGATTAGACCACTGAGTTGGTGATCAGACGATAATATTCGGTGAGTGGAATTGTAGTCCTCGGTTCAAACCAGTTGTAACTAGTTCGGTTACGACGGGTAAACCAGGATAGTTTATATCAGTAGATTGTTGTTATTAGTCGCACTGGTACCAGTTTTATTTGTTTATGTTGCTGAATATATGAGTTGTTGTGTGATTATTATTTGTTGCTTGGTTGATAACAGTTGTTGAACTGTTGTTAGTTGTTGGTTGCTATTGCATTGTTGCTTGCAATATGGTTGATTTCAGAGGTCGACATTGGTTGGTTGGGTTTGGGTACTACTGTGTAGCTGTCTAGAGTTCTTTGATACACATAGTTGAGAATAAACCTAGTCAGTGAAGGTAGTACTCAGGCTATCGGTAGATCACTGCGAATGGCATACAGTGGTCATGGTTTCTGGGTTGGTTGTATACCAGGAACCGCCGGTCCTCTTGACGCTATGTGCTTATGTGTTTTACTTGTTGTAGTTTATCTTGTTGTAAGACTTGTTATGAATGGGTTGAACCGTCGGTTACGGTTCCATTCACTTAGCAATAAGCTAATCCCTCGTTGTTTAATGTTTTGCAGATTGTGGTTAGTTGATGTAGATGTTCGGGTTGTAGATGATGACGGGAAGTTTGACTAAGCTTGACACAACTCTGATCTTTTGTAGATGTCTTTTGGAAACGTTTTATATAAGGCCCGTTTTGTGTTCATAGGGGTTGTGTTAATATAGGTTGTAATTACTTAACTAATGTTGTCATATTTGGTCGTCGTTAAACTTGGAAGCATTGTAAGTTGGTAAATGTTTTGTTTTGGGGGACTTGCGCTTCCGATTTTGAAATATAACATTCTAATGATATGTTTTGGTTTGAAAATATTCAAATCTGTAGTTGGAAAAAGGCAAGGGTCTTACAGTCCAGCTTGGCAGTTATGACGGCGAGTCCATCATCATCGCTAATTGTCCTCTTTCTCCTAGAGGTATCATCATCCCATAACCGAGAATGCTTTGCTTGGTCGCGAATAGCTGCTAAGGCGTCCCTAGGAATCTTCTTCGGGATATGTCCTTGAGCATCTAATTGCTGTCTTGTAGCACGATCCACTCCTCTGTAGAATACCATTATAATTTGCTGGTTGTTTAGTTCGTGCTGTGGACATTTATGCATCAAGTCCTGGTACCTTTCCCACGCTTGGTGTAGCGACTCATCAACTTCTTGCTTGAAATTCCTAATCTCGTCGATCATCTTCGACGTTTTGGATGGCGGGCAGTACATCTTTAGAAACTTTATGCGGAGATCTTCCCACGTGGTGATGGATCCAGCTGGTTCATTAGTAATCCATCTTTTTGCGGCTCCCTTGAGTGTTCTTGGGAACACTCGGAGTATGACTTGATCGCATGTAATGTTAGGGATGCTGAACATATCGGCAATCTCCTCAATCTTTTCCACGTGCTCGTTAGCATCTTCTCTCTCCTCTCCTCGAAACGGGTTTTCCCTAAGCTCCTTTAGGAATTGTCCCTTTATCTCGAACTCGACATTTTCTGCAATTGCGGGCCTCACTACTCCTGGGCCAAGGTCGTTACGCATTCTGCTCGAATATTCCTCGAGAGTCATGTTGGCGATGTCGTCTGCCATTTCTAATTCTGGTTCCGATTGATCGATGGGTGGTTCAAAGAGAGATCGTAAATATTCTCTAAAATCGTCCTCCAAATACGAATGGTAAAACAAGATTCTAAATATAACACAAATTATAAACTAATCCTATACACAGATAATTCAATTAAACAGGTAAATAAAGATTACTATTTGAATTAAATCTTTTATTAAGTTATTTTATTATTTCTTTATTTTATAATTAAGTTTTATTTAATAAATTATTTCTTTTATAATTGTTACTCATTTGTTCGATCGGAACTAAAACGTCCCCACTTTTTACTGCTTTAATTAATTGTAGCAATTTCCAATTTGTTAATATTGACATCCGTTCCCTGTGTTCGACTCGGACTTACTAAACTAACTATATATGATCAGGTATTCTTGCCTGTGTTGTGTGTAGTAAGTTAGGTATTTTCCATTTTAAAACTAAAGCCCCGTTTACACGACATCAAGTTTTCAGAATTGGTGTTTCTTTAGAGTTTAATGCTATCAATAATTAAGTTTTAAGTGCTTGTTTAGGACTGATTATTGGTAAGAGTAATATACAGCTTATTTTGTTTATCGAAACCGTAAGAAGAAACAGGTTGTTAGAGCTTGTTAACGACTATAGCCAATTTACTCTAAAGTATTTGAGATGTTTTGATGTCGATGATTGACCCGGATTCATAACTAAGTTACATCCTTTAACTAGATCGTATCGTTTAATCTATATATTTGTCTTACACTTATTTATCGTTTATTGCTTTATTATTATCTGTTAATTTCATACAGGTAAATTTTATACTAGATATTCGCTAAAATCAAAACCCCCCTTTTTCGTTTATTGAAGAAATAATTCTATACCAATCTCTGTGGAATCGACCCTACTAGTGCTAACTACAAAAACTTAGAAGTAGGATTTATTTTTGTTGGTTTCGACACCCATCAAATCGACCCTATTATTATCTGTTTATCATAGTATCCTAGCAGATACTATGAGATAATTGATTCTTTGAATTCTTTTGAGTATTTACATGTTCTCAGATTATTGAATGATTATTGAATGCTGCTATTTGATTTATTAAATCTCGTTCTTGATATTTAATTGTCAAAAACAATTTACAGCTAATTAGAAGTTGGAACCCGTACTTGTTTCATTGTTCTAGTATTAGTAGCAATTAACAATAACAATTGTGGTCAAGCTTTTGATTATTGTTAAGGGAATATGTAATCTGAGTTAGATAAATCGAGCCTATGTTTTTATCATTCAGAATTGGTGTTTCTTTAGAGTTTAATGCTATCAATAATTAAGTTTTAAGAGCTTGTTTAGGACTGATTATTTGGTAAGAGTAATATACAAAGAGCTTATTTTGTTTATCGAAACCGTAAGAAGAAATAGGTTGTTATAGCTCGTTAACAACTATAGCCAATTTACTCTGAAGTATTTGAGATGTTTTGATGTCGATGATTGACCCGGATTCATAACTAAATTATACCCTTTAACTAGATCGTACCGTTTAATCTATATATTTGTCTTACACTTATTTATCGTTTATTGCTTTATTAATATCTGTTAATTTCATACAGGTAAATTTTATACTTGTTATTCGCAAAAATCAAACCCCCCCTTTTTCGTTTATTGAAGAAATAATTCTATACCAATCTCTGTGGAATCGACCCTACTAGTGCTAACTACAAAAACTTAGTCGTTAACAACTAAGTGTAATTGGGTCACATAGTATCTGCTAGGGGACTTGAAGTCGATAAAGCTAAAATAGATGTTATTAAATTATTGCCTTATCCCACAAATGTGCGGGAAGTTCGTTCTTTTCTTGGACATGCAGGATTCTATAGACGTTCATTTTCGACACCCATCAACTTAGGGGTTGATCCTAATAATAAAATGAATCAGATCTAAACTTAATGTGAATTTTGATACCAATTTACTAGCTAAATTCTCCCCCTTATCTTGAATTTTGTTTATACGCTAGTAATGTGAATTTTTTCTCCCCCTAAACTTAATCTGTCTTGCACAGATTTAAGTTTCCAAAAACATTCTCCATTATGAGCTTCAATCCTTATTCTTTGTTCCATGCCTTACCTTTTCAATCAATTCCTTCTTGTGCAACTGATTTAAAATCATATATACCAGATTCTGAGCAACTTCATCATTAAGATTAGCAAATAACCTTGCATGCCTCAAACTCCTCAATAATCCAATATGCATATCATACTCTCTTTCAGTTAGCATCCACAAATAAGAATTGTCCTCAAATAAAATGCTGTGTATTCCAGGTCTGGCATAATATTCCCATTTTACAGCTTTTCTGAAATATCCCCAAATATCAAAGTAATTCTCAGGCTCAAACATCATACAAATATAATTCCATGTAGATTTCTCAACATAGCCTTTGAATTCCTTTTTCTGCTTCATCCCTTTCTGAATACCAATATCATATAACTTGATTAGATCAGCTCTACTGATATCTCTTACCATTGCATTCATTGATCTAAACAACTTTGAACTTCCATCCATTCTCACAATCTTGATCTTTTCTGCCTTTGAACCAGGTTTATCAAACTTTCCAGTCAAAACATATTCATCAACAGACCAATCTATAATTTCTGGAAGATCAACATCTAATGGCTCAACAGAAATAGGTAACTTAACCTCAATCATAGCTTGCAAATCCTTTTCATTCCTCTCCAAATCAGCTACCTGCTCCATTTCTTTTCTCAATTTATCATTTGAAGCTTTCACTTTCTTTTCTCTTTTAGTCTTTAACTCGGCTATTTCTTTTTGTTTCTTTTCTTTTGCAGCTCTTTCTCTTTCTTTCTCAGCTTCTTCCTCTGCTTTTTCTTGTTCTCTTTTCTTTTTCTCTTCCAATTCTTGCCTTTTTCTTTTCTTTTCTTCATCCTTTCTCTTTGACTCTTGCCATGATTCCAGTTGATCATACTTTCCCCTTTGTATTATTTCTTCCATTTCTTCCAAATTCATTCTCCTTAAGGGTCCTTCTGGAATACATCCTCTTAGCTTATAATATGCATCCTTTTTCCTTTGACCAATAGGTTTTGGTCTAGCAGCTCTTTTCTTTCTTTTCTCTTCAGCTTTCATTTTAGCTTCTGTCTTTCTCTTTTGTGCTACTGCTTCAATCAGATATTCTATATCATCCTTCTTCTGTGGCTGTAATTGTTGTTCATCCCAAATAGCAAGTTGATACTTATCCATCATCTCAAATACACCAGGTGCAACTTCAACTTCATATAATACTTCTTCTGATTCATTTAATTCATTGTGAAGTTGATGAGCATATTCTTCATCTTTTTCAATCAACTTAGATGAAACTGATGTATTCTTTTTCTTTGACTCTTCCACCAATTGTCCTTTTCCTTTCTTCTTAGCATCAATCTTTGGAACATCTTGCACATGCTTTACTACTTCAGTTGGCTCACTTATTTTGATACCAGGCAAAATAGTAGATGATTGTTTCTTTTCTACTTTCTTTCCTGTACCAGTTTCCTTCATCACTTTCTTTGGAGTCAATTTCTTCCTATGAAAAGTTTTGAGCTTCTTTTCATTCTCCTGATCATCCTTCACATCAGCTATCACATTTTTTACCAAGCCATCACTTTTTTATCCCAAAAGCAATATCAATTTCATTAATCAAAGAATCAATCTCCTTTTCCATCTTCTTATCAGACACATCATGCAGCTTTTCAACCTTCTCCTCATCATGCTTATCACTTTTATTTTCACCATACACAATCATTTGAAGATTATTAATCACATCTTCATTAACTCTATCATCAACAGAATCATCATGAGAAGTAAGTGGAATATGAACAAAATCATCAGATTCATCATCAGGTACAACCCCACTACCTCCTGATTCATCATCATTTCTCATCTTCATCTCAAATCTATTACCTCTATCATCAACATCCTCATCAGAACTATCAGATAAAATCCTTTGAGCATCTTCTGATCTAACATTTCTTATATTTATTCCTTCATCAGATTTCTTAGGAATTTCCATTCCTTCAATCAATCTTTTCAGTCTCTTAATCTCTTTATCCTGCTTCAGAATCACAACAGCCTGCTTACCCAAAGCTTTCTCATGCCTTTCAATAACCTTCTTATTCTCCTTAATCTCTGTCCACAAAAAATTTAAAATCTTTTTCATCAATTCCTGGTTAGTACTACCCTCAACACCTTCAGAATGTGAATCCCTTGGTGTATCATGGGGAATATGAAATTCATCATCATACCTAGTATGATCAGATGGATCCCCTTGGTTATTGGTACTGGGTCCACTTAGATCATCTACATGAGTAAAATCATGTCCAAGTGTTGCCTCTGATTGGGTCTTATTGATGTTGCTTCTGTCCTGTTCTGCCAGTGGGCTAGAAACAGTAGAAGTAGCCCTTTCAGAATGGTCACCCTGCTCCTTATGGATCACATGCTGTTCTGGACTCCTGTCCAATGGCTGAGACATCTGAGCAGCATGAGCCTCAGATGACTGTGATTTTGCCCTTTTGGCTTTCTTGGTCCCTTGTTTTCTCTTTTTGGTGCCACTAACTGTTGTGGGTTGAGAAGTGGTGGGTATATCCACATTCTCTGTAACAATTGGTTCAGAAGTGGTTGGTATTACCTCTTCTGTAGCAGAAGTAGTAACCATTGTAGTAAACAATGGTACTACCTTCCCTTTAAACCCACCCACTGATCTAGACATGTTTGAAAAAGTTTTTGATTTATGTTGTATCACAGAATAAATAAGCTCCTGATTAGGAAAATCAGGAATACTTGCTTTTATAAAAAGTGACACAAACCTGGGATACATTAAAAACTTTTGATCTGCTTTTCCTTCTAAATTTATAATCATGCCATCAAATATTAATTTTGAAAAATTGAACCTTCTTGCAGTTGCCAAACATACAAGTGCATAAGCAATGTTGCTTGGAAACTGATCATGTCCAGCTCTTTTTGAAGATAAACATAATTGAATGACATGAATCAAAAATCTCCATTGTGGGCTAAATTTGCATTTATAAAAGGTCCAAATTCCCATTTCCCCCTCATAGCCCATCAATGAGATATTTTCAAAAACTAAAGCAGAATCAAGTTCAGATATACCTTCAGCATCATCTAATTGAAGAAGAGTTCGAATAGATGCCTCAGATACAATAATTTGTGTTTGATGAACAGTAGACACAATCCGTTTCTCCCCCTCAACTGTTTCGATGGCAGCATTTATCCAGAAATCATTCAGATAGCCACGAAATACTTTAGGATTAACTGTTAAAGCATGATATATGTGGCTATTACGCAAGAAACCAACTATAGGCCAGAAAGCTTTCGCAGAATCGTGTCTCACCAAATAAGCAACTTGATTGTGAAGAGGTGCGAAAGGTAATTGTTCTTGATTTTGATTTTGTTGTTCAGCCATTGAATCGAATAGTGAATGATTTGAATGTTAGTTGGGCGCGCAGAGAAAAATGATAAATGAAAGAAATAACTGCCTTTGTTGTAAGTGTAAAGTGTTTTAGGGTTTATGACTGAGAGATATATACCAGTTAAAAAGCCCTAATTTTAAAAGAATCAGGAATAACTGGTATATAGAGATCAGGAATAACTGAACAAAAGAAGTCAGTTATAACCAAAGAAATAACAACCAGTAATAACTTCATGAAAACACTATCCGTAATAACTGAGAGAAACAAATGCCGTCATAACTTAAAAGTATCAGGCAAAACTATGACTGAACCAGTTATAACAAAGAATCAGTAATAACTAACAAGGCCAATTACTAATTTATATAACTGGTAATAACCGACCAAGGCATTATCCAAGTAATATAAATAGTAAATAAAAGATAGCCAAAATTAATCAAAAGTATACTTTTTTGTTTTAACCAAAAACAAATAAAAACTCCAAGCTATAACCTGCGTGGTTAGTACAGCAATATACAATCATAATAACTAAGACAGTTATAAGAATAACTATGTAAGAATTGTTACTACCAGTTATAACTGTAGATCAGGCATAACAAGATAGTAACAATAATAACCAGTTATAAGTATAACTAAACCAGTTAAAACGATGACAGAAAAAGAAACAAAGACAGTAATAACCATAACCATTGATAACAACAGTCATAATTACACTGTGACATCAGTACTTACAGTAACAGTTAATAACCCAATAGAGAATAAGAATATTTACAGGAAAACTATCTCAAATGAAAAGATTAAGTACAATTTAACATGCCAATACTGGTAACCAAAAATGTAAACCTGCTAACATCAAAAGCTTTAGTAAACAGATCTGCAAGTTGATTATCAATATGCACCTTTTCTATTTGAATCAGTCGTTTTTCATTACAATCTCTTATAAAATGATATCTTATCTCTATATGTTTAGTTTTGGAATGCTTCACAGGGTTATTAATGATACTGATAGCAGAAGTATTATCAATTAATATAGGAGTATTAAGAAGAGTCAAACCATAATCAAGCATTTGATTCTGAATCCATAAGACCTGAGAACAACAGCTTGCAGCAGCTACATATTCAGCTTCTGCAGTTGATGTTGAGACTGTGGTTTGCTTCTTACATTGCCATGAGATTAGCCTTTCTCCTAAAAATTGACATCCTCCTGAGGTTGACTTTCTGTCCAAATTTGCACCACCATAATCACTATCTGTGTATGCAATTAGATCAAAGGAATTACTTTTTGGATACCAAAGTCCCAATTTGGGTTGTCCCTTTAAATATCTAAAAATCCATTTAACTGCAAACAGATGTAATTGCTTTGGACATGTTTGAAATCGTGCAGCAACACATACAGCAAACATTATATCTGGCCTAGAAGAGGTCAGATACATGAGTGAACCTATCATAGACCTATACAAATGTACATCCACTTCTTCTCCATCTGGATCAGCTGTTAAAGACTTATGTGCTTCCATTGGTGTACTTGCTATCTTAGCATCCATATACCCAAACTTCTGTAATATGTCTTTAACATACTTTTCTTGTGAGATGAAAATTCCATCAGGTTTTTGTAGTACTTGTAGTCCCAAAAAGAATGTTAACTCTCCCATAGAACTCATACTAAGCCTACTGTGCATTGTAGCCTCAAATTCCTTACAAAGACTATCATTTGTAGAACCAAAAATGATATCATCTACATAGACTTGAACTAGTAGAATATCATTCTTAATTCTTTTTATGAATAAAGTCTTGTCTATTGTACCTCTCTTGAATCCATTCTCCATTAAATAAACTGAGAAAGTGTCATACCAAAGCCTGGGTGCTTGATGTAAGCCATAAAGAGCCTTTTGTAGTTTTAACACTTTATCAGGATACTCTGGATCTTCAAACCCTGGTGGTTGACATACATACACTTCTTCATCTATTCTACCATGCAGAAAAGCAGTTTTAACATCCATTTGGTACACCTTGAATCCCTTAAAAGTAGCAAAAGCCAGAAACAGCCTAATAGCTTCTATTCTAGCAACAGGTGCAAACACATCCTCATAATCAATGCCTTCCTCTTGAGTATATCCCTGTGCTACCAATCTTGCCTTATTCTTGATCACAATACCTCTTTCATCCTTCTTATTTCTGAAAACCCATCTAGTGCCAATTGCCCTTTTTCCTTTTGGCAAATCAGTCAAAGTCCATACTTCTTGAATCTTGAATTGAAGAAGTTCTTCTTGCATTGCCTCAATCCAACTTGGATGCTTTAAAGCTTCAGTGATCTTTTTAGGTTCAATCTGAGATAAGAAACAAGCATTTAAGGAAGAATACTGTTCTCCTTCATCATCAGATGAGCTTTGGAGTTGCTCACCTTCTTCAAAAGATGTATTTTTCTGAATCTGTTTCCTGGTTTGAACAGCAGAATTAATGGATCCAATAACATTCTCAAGTGGATGATCCCCATGAGAGATATAATGAGAAGTAGGTGTTTCATGTATCTCAGATTCCAAGTTGGTATAATTTAACTCTGGACCAGAATCAGAACTGGTTACTGACTGTGAAATCCTTTGTGTCAAAGGAGTTGTATTCATCTTATGCAGATAATTCATCTGTTCCAACCTTGAAGGTGAAAGATCATCAAATTCTCCTCTAAGAGTTTTCCTAACATCTTCTGTCACTGCATCAACAAGCAATCTTGAAGTACTAGTTCTTTGTTCTTTTTAACTATAACTCTGTTGAACTGGAGTCTTATCACTCCCACTTGACATATCCTGATGAATACCATCACTTTTATTCTGTCCTTCAGATTTATCCTCATCCTCTGGCTGAAATGGTTGCTTTGTTGATGAATCAAGTACCTCTGGAGGATCTGGACTCCATATTGGAAATAAAACATACTCCAATTGTGAAGTCTTCTTTTGCATTTCTTCTTCTGTCACAGCTGCATCATTTCCTGTATTTGAATCTGCAAAATCACTTGTACCTGCACTAGAGTCTACAGTTGTATATCCAAAAGCAGAATTAAGTGCATCAAGATCAAACAAAGAAGGAGGCCCTTTTCCTACATGATTAGCAGTGTGTTCATTAAAGGTAACATTGATTGTCTCTTCTATGATTCTGGTTCTTTGATTGAATACTCTATAAGCCTTACTCTGAACAGAATGTCCAACAAATAATCCCTCATCAGCCTTACTCTCAAACTTGCCTAGGTGATCTTTGGTATTTAAGATTGTACACTGACATCCAAAAGATTTTAAAAAGCTAACCAAAGGTTTTCTTTTAAACAACAATTCATATGGTGTCTTAGTGTGAGGCTTAACAACTAATACTCTATTTTGAACATAGCAAGCTGTGCTAACTGCCTCTGCCCAAAAAGACATAGGTAGTTTTGCATCAGCTAGCATAGTTCTGGCAGCCTCAATTAGTGTCCTATTTCTCCTCTCAGCTACTCCATTCTGTTGTGGAGTCCTAGGTGCACTAAACTCCCTCTTAATACCCTTAAATTCACAGAACTTATCTATCTCATTATTTTTAAATTCTGTCCCATTATCACTCCTAATGACTTTAACCTTCATATTCAATTGATTTTCCATCTTAGTTATAAATGATCTAAGTTGTTCACCTGTCTCATTTTTTGTTCTAAGAAAGAAAACCCAAGTGAATCTGGTATAGTCATCAATTACTACAAGACAGTAAGACTTTTTACCTAGACTACTTATATTGGTTGGTCCAAATAAGTCCATATGCAGTAGGTGTAAGGGTGTAGTGTTTGTGTTAACTACTTTGGACTTGAAAGAGGACTTATGTTGCTTTCCTTTTTGACATGAAACACAGTGATCATCATATGAATATACCTTCTTAGGTAAACCTCTAACAAGTTTGCTTTTGACAAGCTTATTAATGGTTTTGAAATTCACATGACACATCCTTTTATGCCACAATTCAGATTCATTGACACTTGCTTTAGAAATAAGACAGTTTAATTGTGATTGAGTTTCCATGTTTGCTAAGTCACACTTATATACATTATCCTTTCTTGGTATTTTCAATAAAATTAGATTTTCAGGAATTAAAATTTTTTCAGAAAGAATATAGCAATCAGTGTCAGTAAAAAGAACATGATTCTTTTTATCTGTGATTTGACTCACATTCAGCAAATTGTACCTCAATTGTTCAACAAAATAAACATCATCAAAACTTATCTTATTACTGTTAACTGTCCCTTTGCCTGTGATTTTTCCTCCTCTTGGATTGCTGCCAAATGCTACATATCCACCATCAAAAGATTTGAAATTCTTCAGCTTGTTTCTATCACCAGTCATGTGCATTGAACAACCACTATCAATATGCCATAAGCTTCTTGGTTTGTTCTGCACATTAAGACAAAAAGAGAAAAATTAGTTTCTCTTGGGAACCCAAACCAATTTTGATTTGGGTTTCCCTTGTGCATTCACATAATCAACTTTCTTAAAGATCATTGATTGTGAAGCACTATTGGTATTTGAACTTTTAAAGCTACTAGATCTGTGTGGAGTCCAAATCCAACTAATGTTATACTTAGCAGGTCTGACTGGTAGACTATGCTTGGCAGTAATAAAACGACTTTTTCTGTTGAAATGCCTATCAGTTAAAACACTTGACTTAACATTTTTCTTCAAATTTTGCCTAGCCGTCATAACAGTTTTGCCTGCTTGAGTATTTTGACTGTTGGCTATTTTACCAGTTATAACTACTTCAGTATTTTTAACTGGAATAGTTTTAATTGAATTAGCCATGCTGAACACCTTTTTATCATTAACAACATGATTAACTTTTGAATTGAAATTCCTTTTCTTTATCATGTTTGCATTGGATAATGACTGTTTTCTATTCCTTGGATTAAAATAACAGTCATATTCCAAATGACCCGTTTTACCACATATAAAGCAAGCCTTTTCTTTTACTACAGAAAAATTTGAACCCAATTTTTGTGAAATCATTTGATTCCAATTTCTCTGATTGCCCCTGTTTTGAAAACAATTAGGCTTTAAAGTAGTACTTGCTTTACATTTGCAATTATCACAGTTAATTAAATTAGTTTTAACACTTACATATTTGTTAACTGTTTTAACTGCACTCCTATCATAACCTGAACCATATTTTGACTTTTTCTTGGTAGTATGTATCTCTGCTAAAGCCTTCTTCCTATCCTCTAAAGCCTGCTTCAACTTTTGTTGAAAAAGTTTCTTACCCTCTTCTAGTTTATCACTCTTAAGTTCAGAAACTAGACTAGTTACAGACTTCTTGACACACTTAGAAGATGATTCAGTTTTAAAACTCTTTTCACTCTCAGAGCTAAAATCACTATTATCATCCTCAGTCCAATCACTAACCTCAACCTTATCATAATTCACATCTTCTGTTACAGGATCAGCCTTTTTAACCTCATCTTTCATCTCTTCCTTAATTGAATTAATATCAATTCCAAGGTTTTTAGAGAAATAGTTTTGGTTATAAGGTGGAGGTACAGTATTGTAACCTAATCCAGATTTAGCCTTTGTGAAGATTTGTGAATCAATAAGCTTATTCACACTGTTAGAAGCATATTCTAAGGTACCTACACTGATTTTAACATTTTCTTTCTCATGTGTAACATCAGTAAGTTTCTTAGTCAATTCTTCTATCTTAGCTTTTAGATTATCTTTTTCCCAGTTAGCATATTGAATGTCATATTTAAACTGTGTTTCATTGACCTCATATGCTTTAATCTGTTTTTCAAGACTTTCTATGGCTAAAGTTGTGTGTCTGTGCTTTATGTCCCATTGTTTAAGTTCCTCACAAATTTTAAGATTATGATCTCTATAATGCTTAACAGTTTGTTTACACACAGAAGAACATAATTTAACTTGTACCTCATAAGGAACGTCTGACTTATTATCTGATTCAGCAATAGCCATTTGAGCTTCATTCTTCACTTCATACTCCTCCTGATCACTCCAGTCAAAGTTGAGTCCATCCTGACTTACCATAGCACTTGATGTACCACCTTGAATTGGTACACTTCTTCTTTGCACACCATTGAATGACATAGATCTCTGTCCATTCTGCTCCTGTCTTGGACTCCTGCACTCTGTGGCAAAGTGACCCATCTTATGACAGTTGAAGCACTCTACTTTGCTTTTATCAAACCAATTAGCATCACTCCTTTTGTATGCAAAGTTATTTCTACCAGTTCTTTGCATAAACCTTTTTGCTCTTTGAGTGATTAAAGCTATCTGCCACTTAATGTCCATCTCTTCTAGATCGTCAGAGTTAATCTGTTCAAGATCTTCATTAGTAAGTGAAGAATTCACATTACTAGCAAAGAAAGATTCCAAGATTTCATCATTAGATCTGGTATTTGATGAACTTGCACCAGTATTCACAAAAGTAGCTCCTTGAGCTTGATTTCCTTTTGTAACTGTGACAACTCTCCAAATTAGGTATTAATTAACAATTAAGCATGTGCATTCTTACGCTAATTTCCTGATTAAGTTTTAACAAAACTTCTTGATGTGATGTAAGTCTAGTAAGCTCGGTACTTTTAAACAAAAAGTAATACGTAATACGTAAGTATTTAAAGTTACGTACAAATGTATCGGAACGAACCCGACAAAAATGAATAACAAAAGTTTCGTGACACAAAAGTTATTAATAACTCAATTATTAATTACGAGTATTTATATATCTATAACATATAGATAAAATGGTCTGAATATACGTTTAACATAAAACGTATTATAAACGAACAGAAATAATTCTAAAACGCGCATACGACGTCAAATCATAAACATACAAATTTCCTTGTTCATTTGGAAGAAGTTAGAACATTACTTCAAAATATGAAATCCTAAATTAACTGAAATATTGCGCTCAAATAGTTGAATGCAGTAAAATGTACAAAATTGTACATCTATTTAAAATAATGACAACATCATTATATTGATTATAAATAACGAACCAGGAGAACACCTACACAATAAAAATGTAAAATGTTTATTTTTATATTGCTAAAATTATACCCGTACTCGAAATTGAGGTGCCAAAAATTGGCACCTAACTTCAATAATACAGAAGCATGGTTATGTTAAAACCACACTCCCTCCGTTCTCTCGGTGATCAAACACACACACATAACCTCCAATAATTCTCCCAACCAACCTTCATCTTTTTCTTCTACTGGAGCAACAACAAGATCAGAGGCAACAACAATATATCATCATCATCAACATACGATCTTCATCATCATCCTCACCAGTTTCACTTTGTAAGAAAATCTCAAATCTTTAGTTTCTTTACTTCAAATTCGTTATATAACTTGTGTACATATCATAATCTAAACATATAACATATAAATGTGATGATTACTTGATTGTTCATGAAAATGGTTTATAAAACCAAAAATATCAAAACCAAAATCGTTATATAAAAACTTGTTAAAATGAAGTAATAACTTGTAAGAACGACATATAAACTTGTTAGGAACATTTGGTAACATAGTGTAAAGGATTTGAGCCAAATAAAACCGTGTATATATGTATACAGTCGCGAACAGGGGTCTGGAACGAGCCACGAATACGGCGGATTCCTCTGAATCCGGCGTATTCCCAACCGAAAACCAAACGAATCCGGCGTATTCACGGGAGTACGGCGGATTCCCGTTTCTAAACAAGTCGAATACGGCGTATTCCGTTGAATACGGCGTATTCCCAAACCTTCACACGAACTACTTGATGAACACAAACGAATCCGGCGTATTCGATTGAATACGGCGGATTCCCCCCGAACTGGATTGAATACGGCGTATTCATTTAAATACGGCGTATTCCCGAACCTAAAACGAAACCACATGAAAACCACGATGAATACGGCGGATTCACTCGAATACGGCGTATTCCGAACTTTGACTTGAATCCGGCGGATTCAAGGGAATCCGGCGGATTCCCACACCTGGTCAACGACTTTGACTTTGATTTTTAAAACATAAACGTTTCCGTTAACGATTCCAATCATACGATGCATTCACGAGACATTATAAACTATTAATAAAACATTAATGAGATATTTCCGAGACACGAACTTTGGACTTATTTAAACTCGTACAAACGAACGATATATATATATATATACGTATATATGAATATGGACTTTGTAAAATATACGTTTTGTGAAAACGATTACATTATCGGGACACTTAAACTTATTAAACAAACGTGACGATATTAAAAACAAATAATATTTATTTTATAAACAAAATAAATACATTATCGAGTTTTATAACAAATAAAACTTATAACGTTTTTAAATACGTAAACAACGTATTACATTATATATAAATATATACGAGGACACACGTTATTGACACAAACGTATACGTTTTCTTAAACAAATGAAAACTTATATATATTTTGATATACATAAACAATGTATTTATTTAACATATATACATATGACAATTAAAAATATATATTCACAAATATATATATATACACAATGAAGTTCACGTTTAACAAACGTACAACTTAATAATATACAACAAGTATATTTACATACGAATACATATATAAAACAAATATATGTACAAACAATGATATTTGATTAACATTCAAATTATACGAACAACTATATACAAAATATATGTACAAATGGAAACAAAACGACCTTCCGTTAAACTAGACAATTACATATTGATTCATATACTTAACCAAGTATACGATGAAAGAAATAATAACAATATTTCTACTCAATGCCACCTACAAATACAACGACTTACATGATAAAGAAATCAACCATTTCTTCTAACGAACAAACTGTTAACATAAGTGATTTAAAACAAATCAAACGTACTTATGTTAATATATTTATTGTATAGGTTAACATACCTTGGGCTTATAGCTGATTGGCTGCTAGCTTTCTTTCCGAGCAAACCACCGTGAGTTCACAGCCCCTACTTTACAAATGTTTTCTGTTTTAAACATAGGGGTGTAAACATAGAAACTGCATGCAAACATATGCAGCAAATTATATAAATGCTTTAAATTGCTTTATACAACTGTTTGATATGAAATATTATTTCACAACTGTTTTGGGAATTAGACAACAGATCCTAGTACGGACCAGACTTGAGATGTGTGCATGAAAGACCTTATGTCATGCAGACTATAACCATTAGCTAGGTGACTCTAGCCACTGAGTATACGAATAGTACTATTGCCGTGACGACCCTCCTGTGGATGGAGCGTATACTTAACTGTCCTTCAGGCAAGAAACATAAGATTTGGTTGTGGTTTGGTTATAGGGTTAGGTCGCGTTACTTTAACCTGCGAGGTTTAGCTCACCTTTCAGGGGATTATAGTCTAAGCATTCCCACAATTTTTATTTAGGATGAACATATCCTACAACTGCTTTATTTCAGTATACGTACTGATTATATTTATAGTCTGGTAAACAACCAGATATATGATTTGGGTATCAACCCACATAAAACTATATTTTAGGGTAACTATCCCTATCATCTTATAATTTGCAAAACCTGCAAACCTTTATTTATTGAATAATATTTCAATAATTTAAACATAAATGGTTTAACATACCACATATTTATACAAAACCTGTGAATTCACTCAACATATTTGTTGACGACTTTCTTTCTATGTTTTACAGGAAATTAGCCATGTAAGTAAGGATCGCATGCATTCAGGATGACAACCCTGGACTACTTAGGATGCCATACCTTATGGGACAGCTTTTGAGGATTTCCTCTGTATTACTGCAGACATTGCAGTTATACTCATGAAATCTTATTTTAACATATGTATTGTAAAACTTAAATGTTTTAAACTTTATTACTACTGTACGACTTACACTGTCGTACTACTTTTGTAATAACTATTTAACTGGCATCCTTAATATATTATGTTCTGTATGATCATATGCTCTGATACGATGAATGCACAATTGATACGTCATCACCCCGCTGTTAAACTGTTTAAACAAGATGCTTCCGCTAAATTATAACTTGCTTCCGCTAAACATTAAATAAACACAATTATGGATTTTTGGGGTGTGACAGTAACTCCAACAGACATGAAAGCAGCATCATTAGAGTAACCAGAAACTTGCTTTTTGCTCTCTATCTCAGGTTCAAAATTCCTGAGATCATTATAGATGTCTTCCAACTCCTTTTCTTCTAAATCATCTTTCTGTCTCAATCCCACTGTATACATGGTCCATTCCTCTCCTAATGATCTTAAAAACTTACTATTGAGATCATCTTTATCAATCTTGACTTACGATTCTCCAGATCACCAACCAATTTAGAAAATCTGTCAAATGTCTGAGTCAATGTCTCAGTTTTTACAGATTTAAAATTCTCAAACTGTTGTTTGAGAAGAGACCTTTTGTTCTTTCTGGTATTTGCATTACCTCCAAATCTCTTTTCAATAGCCTCCATAAGAACTTTAGCATCCTCACAGTTTTCAAATCTTCTCTGATATTCATTAGGAATGGATAATAGAATTGTGCTCAGAGCCTTAAACTCTGTAGCTCTTTCTTTCCTCTCATTATCTGTAGTTGGAGGTGGTCTTTCAGTTAATTTATTCCCATCTGCATCTTTGGCATACCTTGGACCATTAACAACAATGTCCCACATCTGGTAGTCTGTGAGAAGCATGTATTGTTTGATCCTATTTTTCTAGAGATCAAACTCATCTGGAACAAGCATGGGAATTTTTGTAACTTGAATACCTTCATTGCCAACTGCAGCCATTATGATCAAACTTAATATTTTACTAAACTTCGATTATCTACTGCAAACACAAAGCTTTTCCAAAGCTCTGATACCACTTTGTTAATCCCAAACTAGATCTTCAGTAAAGCTTTGTTAATTGTTAAACAACTGCGGAATAATTATTTAACAAAACAATAAATAATATAAACTTGCTCAACACGTAATAACCAAAAGCTTCAATCTTATTAATTCAATAAGACGAATACACAGACGTATTAGGGTTTCTACCTTGAAGCTAATTAATTTTTTCTAGATTCTAAGGATCTCTATTTATACACTATAGAGTCCTTTACAAGTCATCCTACATATATGGAAACAAAATACAATCCATATATAACTCAAACTCATATAACCGCCATACAAAAGATTAAGTTTAGGGGGAGAATTTCAGTTGGCTCACTTATTTTGATACCAATTTACATTAAGTTTATATATAAAATTCACATTAAGTTTAGGGGGAGAATTTACTGAAGATCTAAACAAAATTCACATTAACTTAAATCTAAACAAAATTCACATTAAGTTTAGGGGGAGAATTTAGCTAACACATAGGGCTACAACTTTCGTTTTTTCCATTTTTTTTGAAAATGCATCCATACGGCGTATGGATGTCCATACGCCGTATGGATTGAAAATGGGCTAAAAACTGATAACGCGGGCTGGAATTTATGGGCTTTTACATCCATACGCCGTATGAAAGTTCCATACGCCGTATGGATGACTTTTTCAGCATTTTAAGTCCGTTTTTAGGGTTTTCACTTCACAACTTCAATACACAAACCGTAATACGATTACAAACGACTAGAGGGGGTTTTTCCCTCATTTTGGGAGCTTTTTGAAGGATTAGAAGCTTAGAGAATCAAAGGTTTTCACTCGTTCAATCATTTCTTCGGTTTCTCGGTTCGAAAACATTTCTTTCTTTCATTTGATTATGATTTCGGTTATGATTATGAATCTGAGTTTCTGTAATATTATGATTGGCTAATTCTTTAATGTATTTGCTTGGATAATGATACTTAGATTACGGATTGATTATTGATTTGCGGATTTAATTGGATTTATTGTTTATGTGTTTATTTGACGATCCTTGGTTATTGAATGATTATTAGTAATTACCTAACGTGGTTTTATGGTTAATTGAGATTGATTTCCTTTTAATTATAAGATTATTGATAATTGTTGATTTCAATTGACGATTGTTGCTGAATATATTGAGTTTGACAGGTTAGGGCTAATAATTGGTAATGGTCATTGATGAACAAGATAACTAGTATTAGTTATAGACTTTGTTGATTCAAGTCAATAGAATAAATCACATAAACGGTGTTGGTTTAATTTAGAATATAATTTGGTGGGCAACGTTAAATTGAACTGTTAGCATGTTGAAAACAACCTTGTGTCTTTCTTGATTGTGTTTATATCAATTTATCTTGTAAGGAAGATTGGTAATATTTGTTAATTCACCAATAAATCCATATGTTAGCGAATTAGTAAGATGATTTCCGAACTCTAAGGAAAGTAATCCAAGCAAATGCATTTCTTCTATCATCTGAATTAACTCTTTATTTGATTAATTATTTATAAATTATTTTCTTTCAATCTTTACTTAATAAACTCTTTTATAATTGTTTACCAATTGTTCGATCGGAACTAAAACGCACCCTATCTTTACTGCTTTATTTACTTGTATCAATTTCCAATTTATTTAATTTGACATCCGTTCCCTGTGTTCGACTCGGACTTACCAAGTCTATACTAACATTCGATCGGGTATTCTTGCCTGGTTGTGTGAGAAGTATATATAAGGTATTTCCATTTATAAATAATAAAACAAGACGCGCTTTCACACGCATCAATCACCTATACTATTTTGTAACTTGTTCTTCACAAAATTCATTGGCGAAAACTATTTGAGTTTTTCCAAACAAATATGGAGTAATGCCTAAATTGAGAAGTGTAAAAGTAAGAAAGTAAAAGAAACATGGACAGATGATTTTACTTGTTCATTGTGAATGTTAAAATCCTGATTTGAAGATGGGCCAATATAATGTCTTGGTATGTTAATTTAAAGTTCCAGTTAATTTTCATCATCTTGTTTTGATACTAAATATTATTGATTTAATGTGTATGCGGTTGATGTAAGAGTTTTTAATTTGAACCCAAGATTTAAGTTTAGTTGACAATCATTTGCATATTGAATTGGACTTTTTCAAGTGAGGGTAGTCACACCAATTTTGAAGGTATGCATACTCTATATACATGCTACTTTACAAACGATAAAATTATAATTTCACACTGGGATATTTTTTGGCAGGTGATGTGAAGGTAAGTCCTCCACTAACTCTTAGTCATTATTATTATATTATTTTATAACTTTGAAAAGCTTTTTTAAGTGAAGGAAAAAAAATTCTAAAGCTATTTTAGGAAAAAAACTTTAAATTATAATAATAATAATAATAATAATAATAATAATAATAATAATAATAATAATAATAATAATTTTTATTATTATTATTATTATTATTTAAAAAAAATTGCTCACTGTTGATGCTCTTATAATTTCTTATCTTATTTTTTGAACGGTAAAAATATAAATAAAAGAAAGGCCAACTAGCAAGGCACTAGAAGCCACAAAGAAATACCAAAACAATATAGATCCACGACAAAAGATACGACCTAGACTCTACCCAGAACCTTAACTGCGAGGACCGTAATAGGGATGAAAAAAACTCATGAAACACAAGACATGAGAAAAAAACCCCATCAACTATATATATAAAGAAGACCACTTTCAATATCAAGATGACACATCATCATTCTATATATAATCAATTAATTAATTTTATTTCCTAATCATTTTCAATATTTTTCTTAAAGAAAAGCCTTATATCTTTAGTGTATATATAAGGAAAACAAGTTGTCTTAAGAATGTGACACCTCATCATCCATTTTTTAATTAAAAAAATTGTTTAACAGACTCTTTATTAAATTATAAATTGTTAAATATCAAATTTTAATTTATTTTGTCAAACCATTAACTATCTAACATAAATTTTTATAAAACCAATTTTTTGAACATCATAAAAATAATTTGTTTAACCAATTTGGTAAACATCCAATACACAAAAGTAACATATAAGAGCATTCACAATGGAAAAAATTTTAAAAGCTTATTTGTAAATCAATATAATTTTAACTAGAAAAACTTTTCAAAATAAATTCTCAATCCATTGATAATATGTTCTACAAAAGTTTTACTTTTAAACACCACACATATTATCTAATGTAAACATCCAATGTATTCATGTTTTGTTCATATATGTAACATATAAGAACATTCATGTTTTGTTCTTCGTGTATGTAAGCATTAAGCTAATGATATTTCCCCTATAAATACATTATACCTAACCTTAAGATTAGTGATATATATTTTCTTTTATATATTTGGGCTTTAAAATTCCTTAGTTAAATGATGATAAGACTAAATTAATAAAAGTGCTTGTGTTTGAAAATATAGGTGAAGGGAATACACAACTTAATTATATTTCGATCAAAAATTAACTTTAAAAATAATACATGTAACATTGTAAACACCAACGATAACTTTTATAAAGGTGGGCTAGACGTGGGCCGTGCATTGCACGACCCTATATGGTTACTAGTTATTATATATAAACATGCTAAATAAAATTGTGACATATGGGTCTTTGCAATTTACATCACATCATAATTCTTTTTCCTCTGTATAAAATAAAAGCTTAGGCTAGTGACATTTATCAAAATTTTTTTTTTTTTCCCTTTAAAAATCAACAAAGCATCATAGTTAATAGTTAATAGTTAATAGTTAACATAGAAAAAAAAAAGGAATTTGTTTCAATCATACATCAACTTTAAAGATAATAAACGTATAAGATTGAAAAAATCAACATTAGCATTTTTAGACGTGTATATTTACCATGTTATTTTATAAGTAAAGCTAATTTAACCAAATTGCGACACATGTGCTCCATTAATAAATTTTTTAATATAGATTTTAGTTGTATTTACTTCTCTAATTTCTATATCCACGTGCGTCTTCCCTTTTTATATATATGTGTAGGTTCCACTTATACGGACCAAATCGAGTAGTTCAACTAGTTTGTTAAAGCGAAAATCAAACAAACTAATATATGCAAGATTTAACACAATAAATGACCAAAACACAAAGTGTATGTTTATATATATGAAATGCTAGCAACAATACATACACTTGGACACAAACACACAAAGATCAAATAACACCTAGAGAGTATTCTGTGATAAATAAAAGTGTTATGTGTGTGTTTTTGCCTTAACAAAACAGAAGCTGGCGAGCTTCTATTTATAGCCTGATCCAGACTTTATGCGACACAAGCCTTGTGTCGCATAGAATGCTTATGCGACACAAGCCTTGTGTCGCATGGAATGTTTCTGCGACACAATCCTTGTGTCGCATGGAATGGTTCTGCGACACAATGCTTGTGTCGCATGATTACAAAAATTGTAATTAAACTAAGTCTAAAGCTATTCAATATGTAATTACAATATCGACACGATTACAGACCGAGACCAACTGACAGACACACATTGATGTACAAACAAACTCCCCCGTGTCTTCAGCTTGGTCTTTGAAAAATTCTTGAATTTTCTTCAGTCTTCAGATGTCTGGTCTTCAAACTTCTGGACTTCAAACCCATCCAGGTGGAAAGTTTCCACCAGCATGTATGCCAAAGGTGAAGCATATATCAACGATTTTCTGAAATCGTTTCGCTAGTACAGAGTTGAACTCGTTTCCTGGATTGTAGCGAATCCGATTGTCGAATAGCTTCTTCATGTCACTTCTGGACAGATTAATCAAGCTCATTGGGTCAAATATTCTGAAGTTGGCTTTTCGTAGACCCCACAAAGATCCTGTCTGAGGCTCTGAATCTGGTACAAAAACTAAGACGGCTTCGCCAGTGTGAGCATCCAGTTCCCAGTAATGAAAACGTTTCAGTAGATTGAATGGAACTGTTTCCAGAGCGATTTCAGTCAGACATTCAGCAGGCGGATAGTGAACTCTTACAATTGGCTGCTTGGTCTTTGGATCGAGCTTCTTCTTGAACGTGTACCTAGTACCCAGTATTGGTTTGACATAATGATATTTCTTTCGTTTAATTTCCTCACGCATGACCTTTTGAATAACATCAGCTACTCCGTCTTCGTAAGGATTTATCAACAGAAGCTGAGAGAGACGAACGATGTCATGCTTTGGCAATGTACTCAATATCCTCAGTGATCGACGAAAGTACTGGATACCGTCGAGTCTCTTAATCATTAACCTCCCTTTACTCACCTTCCAGCTTTTTATCAGGCCTGTATAATCACCACCAACCTGATATTTCTTGCATGTAACTGGAGCAGGTTCTGGATTTTTACCTTTTGGAAACCAGTTATCCTTTTCTCTGATGGGCATTTGCTTGTCAAAAGATACACATTCGGATGTATCCTGAGGGAAAATGTCATTATAATTTGTCGATTCACGAACAGGGACTAGTTTTTCTTGTGAAGAACTGGAGGGTACAGACGATTCTTGAGCGGGAGCGGCTTGAGAAGTACCTGGTACGTACTTGAACGCAAGCCCTGACTCATCGTCTGAAGAATAAGATAATACAACACCCTCTTGAGGATAAGCTGGACGATCAGTATATTCTTCATCAGGATTAAGTTCTTCTTGTTCAACATCAACATCATCATCATTATTAGCAGAGTTGAAGTCAAAAGGTTCTTCAGGCGCACGACCGTCATCGTCAACCGCAGATTGAAAGTAAGTCAAATTACAATACGTGTAATCTACAGCTAGCGGTTTTGGTTGCCCTGGATGCTCAATAATATACTCAAGAACAAGAGTTGTTTCATTAATAGCAGAAGCATTTACATTATCAGGATTTACATTTTCTTCGCCCTCGGCGGAAACCCTAGGTGTTGATTCTAAGGCCGGTTGGGCTGTCTCCCCCGAAGCAATAGCTTGGGTTTCCAGTCTCAAAATTTTTGATCGTAGCTCTTCATTTTCCTTTTCAACCCGGGAGATCCTGGCATCTTGAGCTTCAAAAATCGCTGCCTGAGCGGCCATATCTTGCTGCATCTGAGTGATCTTGCTCAGGAGCTCTTCAATAACAGCTGGATGAGGAGTGATCGGAGTTTCAGTCCTCGGGAGCTCAGAAGATGTAGAGGTAGAAGTGCGGGAGCGTCTGACCAGAGGGTTCAGATCAGCATCAGCAGAAGTGTCTCTAGGCCTTTTTCCGCGGCTAGAGGATTCAGGACGTGGAGAAGGTGGCCGATAAGCATCGATCTCACAATCGAGATCCACCAACTCCGGATCCTCGAGAGCTGGCTGAACTGGCGGTTGCTGAACCGGAGGTTGTTGAGCTGGAGGCTGTTGTACTGGAGGTTGTTGTACTGGAGGCTGAGGGATAGGTTGTTCAGGTGCTGGTGTGTTGAATTGCTCACCAGGAAGAGCCACATAATCAGGATCAATGATGTGACCGAACAAAGCAACCTCACGTTCTGGTGCCTGTCCTTGCCTCGCAAAAGTAGTACAAGTGGTGTAAATCCTTGTATTCATCGGTGTCTGCTTGAAAGTGAAAGATGCGACCACTGGAATGTCGGGATGCAGATGATTGAGCAGCAGCTGAGTAAACCTAGGATATAAAGCCCATTTTCCTTAGCATCCAAGGCATTGTTCACAAAACCCCTAAAGATATAACCAGAGAAGTTGAAGGGTTTGTTGTAGATCAGGGCAAGAATAGCAGAGGCAGTCAAAAATTTCATTCCTTCAAGACCTGCCCTGCGACTGGATAAACAGACGATGACAATGTGAGCTAGATATCTCCAGACCTTTGTCATGTAGGTCTTCTTGTACTGATCAACTGGAATATCTTGATATCCAATCGATCGCATGCCGTGTGCAATTGCACCTGGAGTGAACTGGGTGATCATATCAGAGTTGTCACCGAACTCAAAGAAATCCTGAATAAGCTGCTCGGTGAAGATAACTTGGTGGCCACAGACGGTAGAAATGATACGAGTATCCGCTTCATCATAGTTGACCACCGCGTTGTCCCAAAACTCGGTAATATGATTCGTCAAGATCCGAGTATCAGCAGTGATAGCTTTGTGAATTCTAGAGCGACGAAGAAAGGCTATCATTGGTCGGTACGGGCGCGACGTCTCGACAGTTGTGTTCATGAACGCCACGATATTGTGACGTGGCTCCCAGAAATATTTAGAGACATCGATCTCTGCGGGTGCTGGAGCAGCTTGATTAGGTTGTTCAGCCATTTCTACAAAAATAACAATAATACAGCCAAAACTCGAAATGCGTTAGCGTTAGTACCAAAAAATAATTCGCGTTTTAATTTTACAAATGTTCTGCGACACAACAGTTGTGTCGCAAAAGGTCCATACGACATAAGGACTGTGTCGTAGAAGGACACTACGACACAAGCCTTGTGTCGTATGACACGTGTCACGCGGACAGCATTTCCCCTGCATTTAGCAATTTTTGAGAAATTAATCTCGGATACGACATAGCCCCTGTGTCGTATAAAACAGGTACGACATAACATTTGTGTCGTTTAAAAAATACGACATAACCAGCAAGAATCAATACGACATAAAATCAATAATCTATACGACACAACCGTTGTGTCGTATGTTATGTCGCAAAGATGAACATCAAAGCAAACACAGATTCGATCGATGAACAATTTTGGGGTTTTCAAAATCTACGCATACCCTAGGGTTCGCAATCAACAGGGGATCAATAATATGTATTTATCTAACCCTAATAACCCCTAAACCCTAAATAATTTAACGAAAAACCGAAACCCTAAAAACGTAATACGGGTCGATCGAATTCAAGGCATAATACGCGATAAAAACACGAAAGAATTATACCTAAAGATGCGCAAACAGATGATGAACAAGAATCGATCAACAAATCGCGGTGAAAAGCCCTCGAAAACACGAATCCGAATGAAAATCGATTGTGTCGCAAAATCGCCTTTGTGTCGTATATTTTGTGTCGTGAAAGTTTTGAAAACGTAAATGATTATGTCGTATGATGTGAATAGTTAACCAGTGACCCGCATACGACATTATATACGACACAAACTAACAGACGAATACGACACAAGTGTTGTTTCGTATAACTTGAGTACGACACAGTGGTTGTGTCGCACAGAACACATAGCAAAATTTTGAAGATTAAAAAAATTGATTTCGATGCCGATTCGGATTTTGATTTTAGAATTTTCGCAAAGAAGATGACTTGTGACTTAGAAAATAAAATAAAAAGGAAAAATACAATTTAAAGAATATTAAAGAGATAAAACTAAATATAAACATAAAAGATAAGAAACAAATACAACTAAAAGCGAAAAATTTATAAAATCTTTTTGGTGACGGAGTTGAGATTCTGGTTAGGGATCATACCGAAATAACATGCAATTATTAGGAATAGTAAGTGTTATTTCGATTATCAGTATATTTGTCCACTTTAAATTTACGTGGCACATTTAAAACACCTTTTATAAAAATTATTTCAAGACGATTACCGATATTGTTTGTCCACTTAAGCATGTTACATCCGAGTCTGTGGAGTTAACATTTTATTGTTAGAATGAATAGTTCTCTGTGGCCCCCACCATTGATATACCCCTATAACCCAGACAAAAACATAGTTTCCATATTTAGAAAGAATAAAGAAAGATCATTTTTAAGAATCAGGCTAGAGTTGACAGGTCAGTACGGAAGTACAGCAAAGCAACCTAACGTGATTCAAGTATAATCAAAACCAATCGTAGTCAAACTGAAGTAGGTTTTTCCCAAACAGCGACCTTGTTTAGTGTGATTTAGGATTAAGCAAAAACCGATCGCAGTCAAACTGAATTTGGAGTTTCCCAAACAGCGACCTTGTTCAGTATCTTCAAGATTTTTAAGTGCATTGACCTGTATTTGCTTAACCCCAAGTTTATAATAACTGTTACCAGTTCTGTACTTACGTACAACAGAGGCAACAACCAGCATAAACTCCCAAATAATTTCAGATAGAAGTTCCAAAGATAGAAATATGTTAAGCTACGCTAAGGAATTAAGACATTGAGTCGTACATCACACGGTGTTTACCACAAGATAGTAGACACATATTTAAATGACTTCTTAATAACCCAAAGACCGGTGTGTATCATGCCTACTAGTACATCGCATGATGAAGACAATTTTCATAAAAACTGTTTTAAGTGTGTCAGATAAACCTACTGACACATCAAAGATAAACCTTAAAATTCCATTTTGTGCATGTCACCCGATGTACTATCATATCCCAAGTTGTTTACAGACTCAACTTCAACGTATATTTTAAAAATGTAGCAACCATTGCATTTCCTTGATACTAACGAGTATAAAGAGTGGCGGTTGCCTTTTTTTTTTTTTTTTGAAATTAAAACAATAAAGCAAATAAACTGTACAGAAATTAAGTCACAAATCATTTCTTGAGATCAAGGGAAATCATCCCTATCATATCCACAAGTTCGTCGAAACGAGCACGCGAAAATGCTTTTGTGAATAAGTCGGCTTTTTGCTTAAGGGTATCTATGTGAATGAGGTCAATTAAATGTTTCTCATAGCAATCTCGTATGAAGTGAAACCTAATCTCTATGTGCTTGGTCTTAGAGTGTTGAACGGGATTGCGAATAATAGATATAGCAGAAGTATTATCAATATGAATAGGAGTCAAAGTAAGAAGTAACCCATAGTCACGCAATTGATGTTGAATCCACAAAATCTGTGAACAACAGCTTGCAGCAACAATGTATTCAGCTTCCGCTGTTGAGGTGGAAACTGTTGTTTGCTTCTTACATTGCCAAGACACTAATCGAGAACCGAGATATTGGCATCCTCCTGTAGTTGACTTTTTATCCGAATTGCAGCCGCCATAATCAGAATCAGAATAGGAAGTGAGAGCGAAATTTTTCTCATTCGAGTACCATAGACCAAGTGATGGTCTATATTTGAGGTAACCAAAAATTGGCTTCACAACCTTCATGTGAGAAACCTTGGGCTTTGCTTGATATCTGGAACAGATAGACACAGCAAACACAATATCTGGTCTGGATGCAGTGAGATATATCAGTGAACCTATCATAGAACGATAGTCCCGCTCCTTGCAATCTTCTTCATGTTCAGCGGGTCCGAGTTTGTGATCAGTTTCAATGGGAGTACCATATGGCTTACAGTCATGGAGTTCATACCGAGTCAACATGTCATTGACATATTTGGACTGATGAATGTAGAAACCCTTGTCAGACTGCTCAACCTGTACACCTAGAAAGAACTTAAGTTCTCCCATGGCACTCATCTCAAACTCGGACTTCATAATCTTCTCGAAGTCTCTGCACAAAGAATCATTTGTTGAACCAAATATGATGTCGTCCACGTAAACCTGCACAAGTAACAAATCTTTTCCAACCCTTTTTATGAAGAGAGTGCTGTCAATTTGACCTCGTGAGAAGCCATTTCTCGTGAGATGATTTGCCAAAATCGCATACCAAGCTCTTGGAGCTTGATGAAGACCATATAATGCTTTGCCTAACTTGCACACATAATCAGGATGGTTTTGATCTTCAAAACCAGGAGGTTGCAAGACATACACATCCTTCAGAACCTCTCCATACAGAAATGCGCTCTTGACATCGAGTTGATAAACCCGAAAACCTTTAAATGTCGCATAAGCCAGAAAAATGCGAATGGATTCCAATCTTGCAACTGGAGCAAACACATCATCATAGTCTAAACCCTCAATCTGAGTAAAACCTTGAACAACCCTTATTCCGAATAACTACGCCTCTGTCATCCTTTTTCACACGATATACCCAGCGAGTTCCAATTGGATCGACATCTTTTGGTAAAGGAACCAACTCCCAGACATCAAGCTTTTTGAATTGATTCAATTCTTCCTGCATAGCCTCAACCCAGTATGGATCTTTCAAAGCTTCAGCAATTTTCTTTGGTTCATGCTGAGACAAGAAGCATTCTTCCAATTCTTCTTCAACACAGGCAAAATTAGCAGATGAAGATTCTTCACGGACTTCATTAGCAGCAGTTTGATGCCTAGTTAAAACACCTCGTTGAAGCTCACCAATGATATTTTCAGTGGGGTGAGTAGAATGAATTCTAAGCTGAGGAATCGGATCAGGCACAATGATCGAATCCAAATTTGACAGATCACCTCCTGGATTTTCAATTTCAACTGAGCTATCAGTGGCAGTACCCTCATTGTCAATTGGTATGACAATATCGGTTTCAGTTTGAGGATTAGATTCAGAGGCCACTTGATCAACATCGGAGGGATTGTCATCATTGACAATATTCTCTGGAGGTACTACTCTAGAATTGGAGATTGAGTCGTCAGAAGAAAGATCCAATCCATGAAGTAGAGACACCACTAGTTCTTCTTCACTAAATTTGGGAAGATTGAAAGAGTCCACCAACTTATCATACTCAAACAAGGACTCAGGTCCCTTGCCTTTCGGAGAATCAGTATATTTCATAAACCTTACTTCAAAATGTTCCTCTATTCTCCCAGTAGACTTGTTGAAAACTCTTTTATTCGGCGAGTTCACAGAATATCCCAAAAATAACCCATCGACTGCTTTTTCATCAAATTTGCCTACCAGTCCTTAGTAATTAAGATTGTGCAAGGACACCCGAAAGGCTCAAGAAACTTCAAATTTGGTTTGCGATTATTCAGCAATTCATAACATGTTTTCTTTCGCTTTTTAACAATCGAAACCCTATTTAACACATAGCAGGCAGTGTTAACAGCTTCTGCCCAAAAAGTGGTAGGCAGATGCGCATCAGACAACATGGTTCTTGCTGTCTCAATGATTGTCCTATTCTTTCTTTCAGCTACTTCATTTTGCTGAGGAGTACGAGCAGCACTAAACTGATGAAAGATTCCATTTCGAAGACAATACATTTCCAAGGTCTTGTTCTTGAATTCGGTTCCATTATCACTGCGCAGTTTCTTGATTTTCAGATTACACAGATTTTCCAGTCTGTCGAACAAGTAGGTTAAAGTATCAGCTGTTTCATCCTTTCTAGCTAAGAAATATACCCAAGAAAACCTTGAGTAATCATCAGTAACAACCAGACAGTATGATTTTCCTCCAATACTTTTCTTATTCACAGGACCGAACAAATCCATGTGAAGCAGCTCCAATGGAGATTCAATAGAGTTCACCTGCTTAGACTTATGGAACTTCTTGTGTTGTTTCCCTTTGAGACAGGAAACGCATTCATCATCTGTTAAGAATGATTTTTTAGGCACGCCTAACACAAGATCATTATTAACAAGATAATTCATTCTGCGAAAATGAATATGTCCCATTCGTCTGTGCCAAAGCAGTGAATCTTTAGAAGATGCTTTTGATAGCAAACAAGTATGCTCCTTGGTAATCACAGTTTGCATATCCAAAATGTACGAGTTGCGTACACGGGGTGCTCTCAGTAACACCCATTCCTCGGGAATAACAAATCCCGGTTTCAAAATTAAACATTCAACATCTGTAAATGCTGTAGTGAACTTCTTGTCGCAGACTTGAGAAACACTGATCAGATTGTGTTGCAGT
The DNA here is from genome assembly GCA_949592205.1 of Helichrysum umbraculigerum. NCBI lineage: Eukaryota > Viridiplantae > Streptophyta > Magnoliopsida > Asterales > Asteraceae > Helichrysum > Helichrysum umbraculigerum. Next base: position 20,708,197 of record CATIUR010000003.1, on the reverse strand, counting down.
TCCTCGACATAGTTCACTTTATCAAAACTCACTTGCCCATTAGAAAGTGTACCCTGACCCGTTATGTTACCACCTGTATCTCCCGCAAAAGCAACATGTCCTCCGCGATATGGTTTCACATCAGACAGAAGAGACATATCACCAGTCATGTGCCGTGAGCAGCCACTATCCACATACCATTTACTTCTTTGTATATGATCTGACTGCTACAGCACAACATAGAGAGAGAGTTAGTTAGAAATGGAGGCCCAGGCCTTTACAGACTTGGGTACTCCAGAGACCTCATCAATAATAACTACATAAGTTAAAACTTTGTTTTTCAATAAATCAGGTGCAATTCCTGATGCAGTATTACTTGATGATGAGTCATTTAACGACTCTTTTGGTCTCCAAATTTTCACAGGAACAATAGTGGGTTGCTTGTTAACATTGTCAGGCTGTTTAACCAGAGGTTTACTAGGCCTAGCAGCATTAACTTTCGGGATAGAAGTATGAGAAAGTGAACCCTTCTTTGAAAAAGATTTAACAGATGAATTTTTGTAAACAGAATTTCTGGGAACACCTTTTGAAAACTTCTTTCTCAAGAGCAACGGGCATTGATTAATCAAGTGACCTTGTTTCTTGCAGTAGAAACATGATCGTCTTTCCTTAAAGGTTCGGTCGTTACTGCCTAAAAATTGAGGTGAGACAGGTAACTTATGTGAGCATGTTGAAGTGGATGCCCCAGAATGTGAAACAGAAGGTTTAACAGAATTCTTAATTGATTTGTCATTAGTATTCTGTAAATCTTTCCTTTTATGTTCAGCCTTAACCTTAGTATTCATTTGAAAAGTTTCATCATCTATTTCAGTAGTAAGGATGTGATGTTAAGGCTTAATGTTTTGTAGGTTCCGTATACGGACCAAATCGAGTAGCTTAAACTTGTCTATAAAAGCGGAAATTAAACACACAAGATATGCTAGAAGTTCACAAGTAAATGACCAAAACACAAGTGTATAACTTTGTATATAACTAGATGGTAACAATACATACACTTTGACAAACACACAATAATCAAAATAACACAAACTAGTATTTTTCTCTCTGAGTTTGGAGGTGTTATGTGTGTGTTTTCTGTTTTTGGCTTGATAAACAGAAACTGGCGAGTTTCTATTTATAGCCTGGACCAAACTGTATGCGACACAAGCTTTGTGTCGCATGAAGGCTTATGCGACATAAGCATTGTGTCGCATGAGATGATTCTGCGACACAAGCCTTGTGTCGCATAGAATGCTTCTGCGACACAGTGCTTGTGTCGCATGATGACAGAAACTGTAAATAAACTAGAACTAAAACAATTCAAAACGTAATTACAATTTCGACACGATTACAGACTGAGACCAACTGACAGACACACATTGATGTACCAACAAACTCCCCCGTGTCTTCAGCTTGGTCTTCGAAAAATCTTCAATTTTCTTCAGTCTTCAAACCCAACCAGGTGGAAAGTTTCCACCAGCGTGTATGCCGTAGGTGAAGCATATATCAACAATTTTCTGAAATCGTTTCGCTAAAACGGAGTTGAACTCGTTTCCTGGATTGTAGCGAATCCGATTGTCGAATAGCTTCTTCATGTCATCTCTTGACAGATTAATCAAGCTCATTGGGTCAAATATTCTGAAGTTAGCTTTTCGTAGACCCCACAAAGATCCTGTCTGAGGCTCTGAATCTGGTACAAAAACTAAGACGGCTTCGCCAGTGTGAGCATCCAGTTCCCAGTAATGAAAACGTTTCAGTAGATTGAATGGAACTGTTTCCAGAGCTATTTCAGTCAGACATTTAGCAGGCGGATAGTGAACTTTTACAATTGGCTGCTTGGTCTTTGGATCGAGCTTCTTCTTGAACGTGTACCTTGTACCCAGTACTGGTTTGACATAATGGTATTTCTTTCGTTTAATTTCCTCACGCATGACCTTTTGAATAACATCTGCAACTCCATCATCGTGAGGATTTATCAACTGAAGCTGAGTAAGACGAACGATGTCATGCTTTGGCAATGTACTCAATATCCTCAGTGATCGACGAAAGTACTGGATACCGTCAAGCCTTTTAATCATCAACCTTCCTTTGCTCACCTTCCAGCTTTTTATCAGGCCTGTATAATTACCGCCAACCTGATATTTCTTGCATGTAACTGGAGCAGGTTCTGGATTTTTTCCTTTTGGAAACCAGTTGTCCCTTTCTCTAATGGGCATTTCTTTGTCAAAAGATACACATTCAGATGTATCAAGAGGGAAAATGTCATTGTAATTTGTCGTTTCTCGAACAGGGACAGGTTGTGCTTGTGAAGAACTGGAGGGTGCAGAAGATTCTTGAGCAGGACCAGGTTGAGAAGAAGATCCTGGAACGTAATTGAACGATGGCCCTGACTCATCGTCTGAAGAATCCGATAATACAACACCCTCTTGAGGATAGGCTGGACAATTAGAATATTCTTCATCAGGATTAAGCTCTTCTTGTTCAACATCAACATCATCGTCATTATCAGCTGAGTTGAAGTCAAAATGTTCTTCAGGCGCACGATCGTCATCGTCAACCGCAGATTGAAAGTAAGTCAGATTACAATACGTGTAATCTACAGCTAACGGTTTTGGTTGCCCTGGTTGCTCAATAATATACTCAAGAATAAGAGTTGTTTCATTAATTTCAGAAGCATTTACATTTTCAGGATTTACATTTTCTTCGCCTTCGGCGGAAACCCTAGGAATTGATTCTAAGGCCGGTTGGGCTGTCTCCCCCGAAGCAATAGCTTGGGTTTCCAGCTGCAGAACCTTTGTCTTCAATTCTTCATTCTCTTTCTCCAAGCGAGAGATCCTAGCATCCTGAGCTTCAGAAACTGATGCTTGAGCTTCCATAGTCTGCTGCATCTTTTCAATCTTTGACAGGAGCTCCTGAATGACAGCTGGATGAGGAGTGATTGGAGTTTCAGTCCTTGGGGGCTCAGAAGATGTGGAAGTGGAAGTGCGGGAACGTCTGACCAGAGGATTCAAATCAGCAATGTCAGAAACATCTCGAGGCCTTTTTCCTCGGGTGGAAGATTAAGGGGGTGGAGAAGAAGGCTGATAATTATCGATCTCAAGATCAAGATCTACCAACTCTGGATCAGCTACAACAGGCTGAACTGGCGGTTGTTGAGCTGGAGGTTGTTGAACGGGAGGCTGTTGAACGGGTGGCTGCTGAACCGGAGGCTGTTGTACTGGGGGCCTCGGGATTTGAGGTTGCTGAGCAGGTGGATCATTAAATTGTTCGCCTGGAGGAGGTACATAATCAGGATCCACAATGTGACCGAACAACGCAACCTCACGTTCCGGTGCTTCGCCTGACTTCGCAAACTTTGTACAAGCAGTATAAATTCTGGTATTCATCGGCGTTTGCGCGTAGGTAAAAGAGTTGATCACTGGAAGATCCGAGTGCAAATGGTTGAGTAACAGCTGAGTGAATCGGGGATACAACGCCCATTTGTCTTTATTATCCAAAGCGTTGTTCACAAAACCCCTGAAGATATAGCCTGAGAAGTTGAAGGGCTTGTTGTATATCAGGGCAAGAATAGCAGAGGCAGTCGCAAATTTCATCCCTTCTAGACCTGCCTTGCGACTGGATAAGCACACAATGACGATGTGAGCCAGATACCTCCAAACCTTTGTCATATAGGTTTTCTTGTACTGATCAACTGGAATGTCCTGATAACCAATCGATCGCATGCCCTGAGCAATAGCAGCTGAAGAAAACTGGGTGATCATGTCAGAATTATCACCGAATTCGAAGAAATCTCGAATAAGCTGCTCAGAAAAGATGACTTGGCGGCCGCGGACAGTAGAAATGATCCTAGTATCAGCTTCATCATAGTTTACCACTGCATTATCCCAAAACTCGGTAATGTGATTTGTCAGGATCCGAGTATCTGCAGTGATAGCTTTGTAAATACGCGAGCGTTGAAGAAATGCGATCATTGGGCGATACGGGCGGGAAGTCTCGACCGTTGTATTCATGAACGCCACAATGTTGTGACGAGGCTCCCAGAAGTATTTAGAGATATCGATCTCTGGGAGTGCTGGAGCAGCTGGAGCAGCTTGAGCAGGTTGTTCAGCCATTTCTACAAAAATAACAGTAATACAGCCAAAACTCGAAATGCGTTAGCGTTAGTACCAAAAAATAATTCGCGTTTTATTTTTACAAAAGTTCTGCGACACAACAGTTGTGTCGCATGAGGTTCATACGACATAAGGACTGTGTCGTATAAGAATAATACGACATAAGCATTGTGTCGTATGACACGTGTCACGCGGACAGCATTTCCCCTGCATTTAGCAATAAATGAGAAATTAATCTCGAATGCGACATAGTCGCTGTGTCGTATGGTGTGTCGTATCAAGTGGGTACGACATAACGTTTGTGTCGTATAAAGATACGACATAAGAACCGGGTATCAATACGACATAAAAACCAAGTATCTATGCGACATAACGACTATGTCGTATGTTATGTCGCAAAGATGAACAGCAAAGCAAACCCAGATTCGATCGATGAAACATTTTTGGGGTTTTCAAAATCCAGACATACCCTAGGGTTCGTACACAACAGAGGATCAATAATATGTATTTATCTAACCCTAATAACCCCTAAACCCTAAATAATTTAACGAAAAACCGAAACCCTAAAAACGTAATACGGGTCGATCGAATACAGGACATAATACGCGATAAAAACACGAAAGAATTATACCTAAGGATGCGCTAACAGATGATGACCAAGAATCGAGCAACAAAACGCGAAGAAAAGCCTTCGAAATCACGAACCCGATCGAAAAATGCTTGTGTCGCAAAATCGCCTTTATGTCGTATAGTTTGTGTCGTGAAAGATTTGAAAACGTAAATGATTATGTCGTATGTTGTGAATAGTTATCCCTGACCCGCATACGACATAGTATACGACACAAACAAAACTGACTTATACGACATAGATTTTGTGTCGTATAACAGGAGTACGACACAGTGGTTGTGTCGCACGGAACACAAATCAGAAATTTTCAAGAAAAAAAAAAAAAAAAAACGATTTTTGTGCCGATTCGGATTTTGATTTTAGAATTTTCGCATAGAAGATGATTTGTGACTAAAAAAAATTAAAAAGAAAAGATACAATTTAAAGAATATTAAAGAGATAAAACTAAATATAAACATAAAATAAAAGAAACAAATACAACTAAAAGCGAGAAATTTATAAAATCGTTTTGGTGACGGAGTTGAGATACTGGTTAGGGATCATACCGAAATAACATGCAATTATTAGGAATAGAAAGTGTTATTTTGATTATCAGTATGTTTGTCCACTTTAAATTTACGTGGCACATTTAAAACACGTTTTATAAAAATTATTTCAAGACGATTATCGATATTGTTTATCCACTTAAGCATGTTACAACCGAGTTTGTGGAGTTAACCTTTTATTGTTAGAATGTATAAGTCTCTGTGGCACCCACCATTGATATACCCCTATACTCTAGACAATAACATAGTTTCCATATTTAGAAAGAATAAAGAAAGATCATTTTTAAGAATCAGGCTAGAGTTGACAGGTCAGTACAGAAGTACAGCAAAGCAACCTAACATGATTCAAGTATAATCACAACCAATCGCAGTCAAACTGAAGTTGGAGTTTCCCAAACAGCGACCTTGGTTAGTATGATTTAGGATTAAGCAAAACCGATCGCAGTCAAACTGGATTTGGAGTTTCCCAAACAGCGACCTTGTTCAGTATCATTAAGATTTTTCAAGTGCATTGACCTGTAATTGCTTAACCCCAAGTTTATAGTAACTGTTACCAGTTCTGTACTTTCGTACAACAGAGGCAACAACCAGCATAAACTCCCAAATGATTTCAGATAAAAGTTCCAAAGATAGAAATATGTTAAGCTACGTTAAGGAATTAAGACATTGAGTCGTACATCATACGGAGTTTACCACAAGATAATAGACACATATTTAAATGATTTCTTAATAACCCAGAGACAGGTGTGTATCATGCCTACCGGTACATCGCATGATGAAGACAATTTTCATAAAAACAGTTTTAAGTGTGTCAGATAAACCTACTGACACATCAAAGATAAAACTTAAAATTCCATTTTGTGCATGTCACTCGATGTACTATCATATCCCAAGTTGTTTACAGACTCAACTCAACGTCTATTTTAAAAATGTAGCAACCATTGCATTTCCTTGATACTAACGAGTATAAAGAGTGGCGGTTGCTTTTTTTTTTTTTTTTTTTTTTTTTTTTTTTTTTTTTTTTTTTTTTTTTAATCAAGAAAAGCAAATAAACTGTACAGAAAATAAGTCACAAATCATTTCTTGAGATCAAGGGAAATCATCCCTATCATATCCACAAGTTCGTTGAAGCGAGCACGCGAAAAAGCTTTAGTGAATAAGTCGGCCTTTTGCTTAAGGGTATCTATGTGAATGAGGTCAATTAAATGTTTCTCATAGCAATCTCGTATGAAGTGAAACCTAATCTCTATGTGCTTGGTCTTAGAGTGTTGAACGGGATTGCGAATAATAGATATAGCAGCAGTATTATCAATATGAATAGGAGTCAAAGTAAGAAGTAACCCATAGTCACGCAATTGATGTTGAATCCACAAAATCTGTGAACAACAGCTTGCAGCAGCAATGTATTCAGCTTCCGCTGTTGAGGTGGAAACTGTGGTTTGCTTCTTACACTGCCAAGACACCAGTCGAGAACCGAGGTATTGGCATCCTCCTGTAGTTGACTTTTTATCCGAATTGCAGCCGCCATAATCAGAATCAGAATAGGCAGTGAGAGCGAAATTTTTCTCATTTGAGTACCATAGACCAAGTGATGGTCTATATTTGAGGTAACCAAAAATTCGCTTCACAGCCTTCATGTGAGAAACTTTGGGCTTTGATTGATATCTGGAACAGATAGACACAGCAAACACAATATCTGGTCTGGATGCAGTGAGATACATCAATGATCCTATCATAGAACGATAGTCCCGCTCCTTGCAATCTTCTTCGTGTTCAGCGGGTCCGAGTTTGTGATCAGTTTCAATGGGAGTACCATATGGCTTACAGTCATGGAGTTCATACCGAGTCAACATGTCATTGACATATTTGGACTGATGAATGTAGAAACCCTTGTCAGACTGCTCAACCTGTACACCTAGAAAGAACTTAAGTTCTCCCATGGCACTCATCTCAAACTCGGACTTCATAATCTTCTCGAAGTCTCTGCACAAAGAATCATTTGTTGAACCAAATATGATGTCGTCCACGTAAACCTGCACAAGTAACAAATCTTTTCCAACCCTTTTTATGAAGAGAGTGCTATCAATTTGGCCTCGTGAGAAGCCATTTCTCGTGAGATGATTTGCCAACCTCGCATACCAAGCTCTAGGAGCTTGATGAAGACCATATAATGCCTTGCCTAACTTGCACACATAATCAGGATGGTTTGGATCTTCAAAACCAGGAGGTTGCAAGACATACACATCCTTCAAAACCTCTCCATACAGAAATGCGCTCTTGACATCGAGTTGATAAACCCGAAAACCTTTAAATGTCGCATAGGCCAGAAAAATGCGAATGGACTCCAATCTTGCAACTGGAGCAAACACATCATCATAGTCCAAACCCTCAATCTGAGTAAAACCTTGAACAACCAGCCGAGCCTTATTCCGAATAACTACGCCTCTGTCATCTTTCTTCACACGATAAACCCAGCGAGTTCCAATTGGATCGACATCCATTGGTAAAGGAACCAACTCCCAGACATCAAGCTTTTTGAATTGATTCAATTCTTCCTGCATAGCCTCAACCCAGTATGGATCTTTCAAAGCTTCAGCAATTTTCTTTGGCTCATGCTGAGACAAGAAGCATTCTTCCAATTCTTCTTCAACACAGGCAAAATTGGCAGATGAAGATTCTTCACGGACTTCATTAGCAGCAGATTGCTGCCTAGTTAAGACACCTTGTTGAAGATCACCAATGATGTTTTCAGTGGGGTGAGTAGAATGAATTCTGAGCTGAGGAATCGGATCAGGCACAATGATTGAATCCAAATTTGACAGATCACCTCCAAGATTTTGAATTTCAACTGAGCTATTAGTGGCAGTATCCTCATTGTCAATTGGTGTGACAATATTGGTTTCAGTTTGAGGATTAGATTCAGAAGCCACTTGATCAACATCGGAGGGATTGTCATCATTGACAACATTCTCAGGAGGTACTACTCTAGAATAGGAGATTGAGTCGTCAGAGGTAAGATCCAATCCATGAAGTAGAGACGCCACCTGTTCTTCTTCACTAAATTTGGGAAGATTGAAAGAGTCCACCAACTTATCATACTCAAACAAGGAATCAGGTCCCTTGCCTTTTGGAGAATCAGTATATTTCATAAACCTTACTTCAAAATGTTCTTCTATTCTCCCAGTAGACTTGTTGAAAACTCTTTTATTTGGAGAGTTCACAGAATATCCCAAAAATAACCCATCGACTGCTTTTTCATCAAATTTGCCTACCGAGTCCTTAGTAATTAAAATTGAGCAAGGACACCCGAAAGGCTCAAGAAACTTCAAATTTGGTTTGCGATTATTCAGCAATTCGTAACATGTTTTCTTTCGCTTTTTAACAATCGAAACCCTATTTAACACATAGCAGGCAGTGTTAACAGCTTCTGCCCAAAAAGTGGTTGGCAGATGCGCATCAGACAACATGGTTCTTGCTGCCTCAATGATTGTCCTATTCTTTCTTTCAGCTACTCCATTTTGCTGAGGAGTACGAGCAACACTAAACTGATGAAAGATTCCTTTTCGAAGACAATACATTTCCAAAGTTCTGTTCTTGAATTCTGTTCCATTATCACTGCGCAGTTTCTTGATTTTCAGATTACACAGATTTTCCAGTCTGTCGAATAAGTAAGTTAAAGTATCAGCTGTTTCATCCTTTCCAGCCAAGAAATATACCCAAGAAAACCTTGAGTAATCATCAGTGACAACCAGACAGTATGATTTTCCTCCAATACTTTTCTTATTCACAGGACCGAACAGATCCATGTGAAGCAACTCCAATGGAGATTCAATAGAGTTCACCTGCTTAGACTTATGGAACTTCTTGTGTTGTTTCCCTTTGAGACAGGAAACGCATTCATCATCTGTTACGAATGACTTTTTAGGCACACCTAACACAAGATCATTATTAACAAGATAATTCATTCTGCGAAAATGAATATGTCCCATTCGTCTGTGCCAAAGCAGTGAATCTTTAGAAGATGCTTTTGATAGCAAACAGGTATGCTCCTTGGTAATCACAGTTTGCATATCCAAAATGTACGAGTTGCGTACACGGGGCGCTCTCAGTAACACCCATTCCTCGGGAATAACAAATCCCGGTTTCAAAATTAAACATTCAACATCTGTAAATGCGGTAGTGAACTTCTTGTCGCAGACTTGAGAAACACTGATCAGATTGTGTTGCAGTTCCTCGACATAGTTCACTTTATCAAAACTCACTTGCCCATTAGAAAGAGTACCCTGACCCGTGATATTACCACCAGTATCTCCCGCAAAAGCAACATGTCCTCCTCGATATGGTTTCACATCAGACAGAAGGGACATGTCACCAGTCATGTGCCGTGAGCAGCCACTATCCACATACCATTTACTTCTTTGTATATGATCTGACTGCTACAGCACAACATAGAGAGAAAGTTAGTTAGAAATGGAGACCCAGGCCTTTACAGACTTGGGTACTCCAGAGACCTCATCAATAATAACTACATCAGTTAAAACTTTGTTTTTCAATAAATCAGGTGCAATTCCTGATGCAGTATTACTTGATGATGAGTCATTTAACGACTTTTTTGGTCTCCAAATTTTCACAGGAACAATAGTGGGTTGCTTGTTAACATTGTCAGGCTGTTTAACCGGAGGTTTACTAGGCCTAGCAGCATTAACTTTTGGGATAGAAGTATGAGAGAGTGAACCCTTCTTTGAAAAAGATTTAACAGATGAATTTTTGTAAACAGAATTTCTGGGAACACCTTTTGAAAACTTCTTTCTCAAAAGCAACGGGCATTGACTAATCAAGTGACCTTGTTTCTTGCAGTAGAAACATGATCGTCTTTCCCTAAAGGTTCGGTCGTTACTGCCTAAAAATTGAGGTGAGACAGGTAACTTTTGTGAGCACGTTGAGGTGGATGCCCCAGAATGTGAAACGGAAAGTTTAACAGAGTTCTTAAGTGATTTGACATTAATATTCTGTATCTCTTTCCTTTTATGTTCAGCCTTAACCTTAGTATTCATTGGAAAAGTTTCATCATCTGATTCAGTAGTGAGAATGTGATGTTCAGGCTTCATGTTTTTCTTTTCACATTGAGGCACAAACTTACAGGGAACATCCTCAACTTCGACCTCTTCTTCAATGTTTTTTAAGGGAGCAGGCGAGAAACTACCAAAGGGGGTAAACTTGACGGTTCCTGAGGGGGTAAACCTAACAGGTTCAAAAGGCTTCACAGGTTCAGCCTTAATTGTCTTAGGTTTCTTCTTATCATGGTTAACTTCTATGTTGGCTTTATAGAATTCAGGCAACTTAAACGGAGTCAAACTAACAGGTTCACATACAGGCATAGCTACTTTCTTAACAACAGGTTCATTAACTGATATTTCAATGGGCTTTGCATCTACTAAAGCAGTAGGCACAAAATCTTTAATTTCATCCTTAGACGGTCTACACAAATTCACATCTAAAGACGGAGGCGGTTGATTATGATAACCATAACCGGACTTATCTTTAGAACTAGTTCTACCCGTCTGCAGGATATCAGTAAAGACCATGGCTGAAGTGTTGATATTCTTGAGTTTTCGTTGCAAATCAACAGCTTTGGCTTGAGAGTCAGCCAATTCCTTTTTCAAATGAGCAATCAATTTTAAGTAACTGTCAATTTCATCTTGATTACTGAAAATTAGAGCTTTCAGCTCCTTTTTATCTTCAATAAGTTGATTAATATTACTTTCAAAGTGTTTCTCATTAATTTTTAAAACTTTGTTTGCTTCCATCAAATTCAAGATATCTGACTTCAAGTTGTCATTATGTTCCATAAGCCCATTTACTTTACCAGTTAAACTAATACATGAATCACAGGTAAATTTAGCAAATGGTACCTCATTGTTGATAGCCATGAAACATTGCTCTTGAGTTTCATGAGCAGAAAAATCATAAGCATCTCCATCCTCAATCAACAATGCAGCCTTAGCAGTAGTATGCTCAATCTGTTTTGGAACAACAGATGGTTTAGTGAAACCCGAAGCAGGTTGTCTTCCTTTCTCACATTCACGGGCAAAGTGTCCAAGATTCTGACACTTATAACACTTGATTTTGCTTTTATCGAATCCCGTTGGTGTTCGGTCAGCTGCATCTTCAAGAGATCTCTTTCCAGTTCGTCTTAGATAGTTTTTGGCTCTACGAGTGAGCATAGCCATATTCCATCTAATGTCGATCCTTTCTAACTCATCGGGATCAACCTGATTGAAGTCTTCATCAGTCAGTTCCAATGTACTGACTCTTTTAGAAAGAAAGTCTTCATATGATGACAAGAAAGCAGTAAACATGGCTGCATGTTCATCAGTGGTTGCAGAAGTAGGAACAGATGGTGATGAACATGTACTGCTTGAAGAAGCATTATAAGCTGGTAGGGCTGAAAATGTTCCTACAGTAGGATTACTGTAAGAAGAGAATCTCTGAGAATTTGTCTCAGCTGAGATGAAAGCCGTTCCACCATGACTTGATTCTGATGCACGAGCAGTAGATCTTGTTTCCTTCTTTTCAATATCCAATGCCCCAGCTTCAAGTTTTCCAATAAGATCATCCAGAGACAATTGCTTTGTTTTTGGATCGCTTTCCAATAACAAAACTCGTGTTTCCCAACTTGATGGCAGAGCAGCTAAAGCCTTTTTGTTAATCTCAGAATTTTTGAGATTATAACCGCCAGCTTGCAGTTCATTCACTGTGCGGGTAAATCTGCAAAGCATGTCTCTGACAGTTTCATTCTTCTGGATATAGAAATAATCAAACTGAGTTTTGACTAATTCCAGTTTGCTTTCGATGTACTCAGTGTTGCCACAAAATCTCTTCTCAATTGCATTCAAAAGATCATAAGCAATAGTTTGTGGAAACATATCCAAAACGTCAGTTGGAAGTGACATAGTAATAGCAGAATGAGTCTTGCGTTCAATTTCCCATGCTTTACGTTCTTCGGTAGTGTATGAGCGAATGGGTTTGGGTGGAGGAACACCCATGTGTTCTCCAAGAGCAACAGGCGGAACATATCGTTCAAGAAGGGCCAACTCCATATCAGGATCAGTGAATAAAACAAACGACATGAAACGTTGTTTCCATGCTCGAAATGGCAAACCTGGTGCAAAATACGGAGGTTTATTTGCACTACCGATCGTAGCATTATGTTGTAAAACTGCATCAACGCTTTGAAGAGACATGATGAAAATCTGCAAAAAATCAGAAAATACACACAAAACAAACTGATTTTTGTCTAAGTCTGGAATTATGCGACACAGTGTTGTGTAGCAGAGTATCAATACGACACAGGCTTTGTGTCGCAGAGTAACAATACGACACAGGTGTTGTGTCGCTGAAGTTAATCAGACAGAAGACAAAAATGCAACACAACCGTTATGTCGTAGGTTATGTCGCAACTTGTGTCGCAGACCAGTCAAGGTCAAAATAATTGTGTCGTAGGCTTATGTCGTACAATGTGTCGCACGTTATGTCGCACGATATGTCGCAGACAAGTTAATGTCGTATGGTTGTGTCGTATGAACAGTGGCTACGACACAAATATTATGTCGCAAAAGTGCACGTGCAGACAGTTTTGAGCCCACAAAAAATTTCAATTTTCAATACAAATCATAACCTACTACACCATGCTTCCTAGCAGACTGAACATACAACTTTTTACTTCTCTAATTTCTATATCCACGTGCGTCTTCCCTTTTTATATATATGTGTAGGTTCCACTTATACGGACCAAATCGAGTAGTTCAACTAGTTTGTTAAAGCGGAAATCAAACAAACTAATATATGCAAGATTTAACACAATAAATGACCAAAACACAAAGTGTATGTTTATATATATGAAATGCTAGCAACAATACATACACTTGGACACAAACACACAAAGATCAAATAACACCTAGAGAGTATTCTGTGATAAATAAAAGTGTTATGTGTGTGTTTTTGCCTTAACAAAACAGAAGCTGACGAGCTTCTATTTATAGCCTGATCCAGACTTTATGCGACACAAGCCTTGTGTCGCATAGAATGCTTATGCGACACAAGCCTTGTGTCGCATGGAATGTTTCTGCGACACAATCCTTGTGTCGCATGGAATGGTTCTGCGACACAATGCTTGTGTCGCATGATTACAAAAATTGTAATTAAACTAAGTCTAAAGCTATTCAATATGTAATTACAATATCGACACGATTACAGACCGAGACCAACTGACAGACACACATTGATGTACCAACAATATGATCCTGATCTTAAGACATGACGCGTAAATACTCTATATTAATAACACATATCACTAAAAATAGAACGCTAAAAGTAGAACTGTATGTAATCATAAATATAGAAGTTAAGAATTGAAAGGTTTTCTAAGAAAGATGAATACATGCAATGTTATTAAGAAAGATCCAAGTAACAAAATCAAAACTCAAATGAAAGCTCGTTCGTCTCCAACTGTAAATTGATGTATAGAACAAGGACATGCCGATATACATCATGTTTAGCTTGGGGAAAGAACAACACAACTAAATTTTTAGTTAAAGTTATGATTTTTCTTTTGCAATGAAGATTTTGGCATGTCCTTGTTCTATACATTGATGTAGTTGGAAATAAACGAACTTGCATTTGAGTTTATGTTTTGAGTTTGTTACTTGGATCTTTCTCAATAACGTTTCATCTATTCATCGTTCTTCGAAACCCTTTCAATTCTCAACTTCAATTTTTATGATTACATACCCAGTTCTACTTTTAGCATTCTATCGCAACGACACGTACTTGAAGTATATTCCAACTCCGTGGGTTGTGCATATGCGCAACCTTAAGTTTTCCTAGTAATTAAGTATAAAGCAAATAACAAATGAATGCACTCTCCTCCTTCATTGTAATCATTATAATTATAATATAATTTAAAATAGAAAAACAACAAAGTTATTTAACAAAAACAACTCAACAATTATGATACGAGAGAGTAAGTTACATTAAAATCATATATATATATATATATATATATATATATATATATATATATATATATATATATATATAAAAGGGTTTGGATCAAATAGAATAAACTTTATAATAGAATAAATAGAATAAAAATAAAAGCTTTAATATTTTAAAAGAAATTAAGTGGAGTCAAAGATTGTTTTAGGCATTTTACTCAAACATTTAATACTCCTTAAAAAACTCCTTCCACCTCTTTCTCTTTTCCAAACCGTTCTGTGAATCCTCTCCAAACAAAAACCATATTTTTATATCCTAGTTCCTTGTGATGTCGTCTTATCACTCTCGCTCTCTCTGTGTTTTGACAACCGTCTCATTTTTCCGGTTGTCATCATCTCCGCATGAAGAATAACCATGGACCTAATTCACAACCACCATCTTCTGATTTTAATGAGACCACGACCATCGACACAAGCATCGTCTTCTGATTTCGATTGACCGCAGCTATCGACATAAGCAATGGTCAATCGTCAAAGTCAGAGCACGTTATTAAATTATTGCCACGGTCGAAAGATCTCAGGACCACCATCATCATATTCTGTTTTCACAATTTTATGTGAATTCATTTGGTTGCTCTTATGATTTTGTTGTGAATCAGGTCCATGTGCATCAAGTTTTGAAATAGAAAATCAAGCTGTACAGTTGTGAATCAATGCTTAAATTGTGGATCAATATTCTGTTTGTGAATCGATGTTTTGTTTGTGAATCACTGTTTTTTGGTTCAAATTTGTTAATCTAAGTTGTATCAAAAAGTGTAAATCTTACTGAATCGAAGTTTGTATACTGATTAAGATTTTACTTCTCATTTTTTGTTTAATATATGTAATGTGTATCAAGTTAGTAACTTGGTGCATCAACTCGTTTTTAATATTGTTTAATTTCGATTCCTGCTCTTGGTGGATACAAATAAAATCATATAAAATTATAAACAAGTTAACGATTTGATTCTCCAGAACTGTATTTAAACAAAAAAAATGGTGTTTAATGTGTGTTTCAAAAGTCTATTTTGCCCTTGAATGATATTTAATGTGTTTTTGACCATCTTAAAAGTTTAATCCTGTCAACAATGCATCCAATGGTCCAAGATTTATTCTATTTATTCCACCATAAACATTATTCTACAATAACCAACCCCTATATATATATATATATATATATATATATATATATATATATATATATATATATGGTTGGGTTCTAGTGAGAACAAAAGCATTATGTGAGAAAGCTGAGAACACATCATAGTCATCCATTTTTTGATTAAAAAATCCCAATTTTGAAGGTGACAATTTTATAAATATTTTGAAGTGTGATTTTGACAGGTTCACATCACTTTTACTCAGGTGAAGGTTTTTTTTCCTGGCTTCACATTAGTTTGCTGAAATGAAGTTTTTTTTTTTTTTTTTCATTTGTTAACATAAGGTCCTGAAGTTAAGAATGCTTATTTTTATAGGTTCACATAGTTTTTAATAAGACGAAGTTAATTTTTTTTAGTTAACATTAATTTTTGAAGAGGGTAAGGTTTATACATATTGATTCACTACTTCAAACATATTGTTAAAAATAAAAGAATAAAACTTCAGCATGTTTAAACTTTTGAGAAGCAAAAAAAATTAAACTTCACCCCAGTAATCCTTATGTGAACCTGCTAAAATCAAACTTCAAAATAATTACAAAATTGTCATCTCCAAAATCAAGTTTTTTGATCAAAAAATAGATGGCTAGGATATGTTTTCACCGTTTTCACATATACATAGTGTTCTCACCAGATCCCAAATATTATATATATATATATATATATATATATATATATATATATATATATATATATATATATATATAGTTGGGGGATCTAAAAAGTATATAAATTTTATGGAGAAGAGGGAGAAGGAATCCTGACCAATCATATCAATTTTAGGTCAAAAGGTATATTAGTCTTTTGTAATTTGGTTATTAAATTTAATATCATGTAATTTAAATGCATTCAAATCGGCGGTTTCCTGTAACAAGAGTGAATCTCCAATATTTTAGGAAGCTATCAACAAATATCTTCACAATTCATTCTCACTTTTAGATTGATCCTAGTATGTTTGGGCGATTTTTTTAGGGGAATATTCACGCAAGTTTGAATAATTCATCGGACAATATCTTTGATCTTTGCATACTCATTTTCGTTGCATATTTTAATATAATCAACAATTTCTACTACAATTCCTGGGATCGATTTCTTGTATATCTTGAACCATTACCTGTGACGATTTTTGGGATCAATTCATAAGTAATTTTATTACTCTTTTGATTTACGGTGAATTGATATGGAGAACGATGAACAAGTGATGGAACTTTTAGATACATATTCAACAGATGAATCCGATGATATTGATGATATTGCTAGTACATCTGAAGCGTCAACATTAATGGAATGTGGCCCGAAGATGTCAACATTAAGAATCCTCATGTTAATGGGTGTCTCGCAGCCCGAAGACATCAACATTAAGAATCCTCATGTTAGCCGTAATATAGGATGCGGCTCAAGCAAAAAAGGAAGGATTGAAAGTGCAAAACAGAAAGCGATAGCTAACGCACATAAGCAGGTCCGGTCATGTAAATATTGCAGTCGTTGGCCATTATAGAAGCACTTGCAAACAAAAGGCTATAGACGATGCCGCCAAGAGAAACAGTCTAGCGATCGATGAACCTTCTTCGTTTTACGAGTAGGCGTTTTAATTTTTAAATAATCTTTGTACAATTTGTTCCTTTGTGGCATCTATTTTATAAACCTTTGGTTGTTCATTATACACTCTATATAAGCTAACTTTTTTGGCGCATATAGTTTACCCTTATTTTTTCAAAGATTCGGTTAGTTTACCCTTTTATTTAGTACTTATAAAAGTTGAGGCAGACATCCATTGCATTAATTCTGTTAGTTTTTTCTGACGTTCAGTTAGTAAATCCTTTGAATAATTCTTTTAAATGTTTCATTTTGTTATTTCATTGATTCAACAATTAACCTCGTTGATTCTGCCAATAAATACATTGATCCAGATTTTTTAACGCATAGATTCATAAGTTAATCGCAAGTCCAAATTTTATAGCTGTGAGTAATATGATTCCTATGCATCATACAGCGATTCTTATAATATGGTTCAGCCATGGTTATGCTATGATGCATCATTAAATTTACCATGATACAACGTTAAGTATACTATGCTTCAACATTATCATACAATGATCCAATAGCCTCTACCCATTGTCATATAGGTTTCCACAACTAGTCAGCTATAGATTCATCGATTCATCAATCACAAGTGACATCGTAATCCTGTTCATTTTGTTAACGCGTAGATTTTTGTTAACGCATAGATTCAGCAATTTACCTCGTTGATTCTGCCAATAAATACATTAATCCAGATTTTTTAACGCATCGATCCATAAGTTAATCGCAACACCAAATTTTATAGTTGTGATTAATATGATTCCTATGCATCATACAGCGATTCTTATAATATGGTTCAGCCATGGTTATACTATGATGCATCATTAAATTTACCATAATATAGTGTATCATATACTATGCTTCAGCATAGTAATGCCATGATCCAATAGCCTCTACCCATTGTAATACAGGTTTCCGCAACTAGTCAGCTATATACTTCAGCGATTCATCAATCACAAGTGACATCATAATCATGTTCAATTTCATACTATATGGTTTACCAAATACTTTCCGCAACGTTTCGATTCAATTATCATAACTAAAGGATAAACCCCGTGTGCACAATCATGTTTCCCACACACTAATTTCCATCGGATAGCACTATGGTAAAAAGATGATGAATACAAAAAAACCAGTCATCTATGTTATTAACTTAAATACAAAAATAAATCAACTTTTTAACTATAAAAAAACGTTGTGCATATTGTCTTCATTTTCCAAATACCGCCAGCCTTTCCTCTCTTATTTCGTTAACCCTATCATTCACCATTCGAGGTGGTGGCATAAAATCGTCATCCGAAACAGAGTCACATAGTTGGGTCTTACCTGCAACAATTAGAATAAACCGTGATTCATACTAATCCATACATAACTACTATGCAAGAACCAAAAAAATCGTCTGATTCTGAAATTTTTTATAGCAAGCCATTAATAATAAGTTGCAATTTCATATGTTTGTATTGTGTTTATCTATTCTATGTTCGACACACAGAATCATATGTTTGATTCATCAAAAAGTATGCATTGATTAACTGAAACAAGGCTGTGATTCAGTATGCCAATCTCACAAAATGTTAGCTTCCTTTCAATTTGATAATAAACCATGATTTATACTACGCCATTCATAAACAAACCTGACTCATCGATAACATTATAATGCTACATCATAACACACGTTATCATTTGTCTAAATGTACTTTCCTACACTAATATAGTTGCTATCACTCGTCATCAAAAACAACTAACTAAACACTTGTACACATACAGTTTTCAAGTTTCTAATTTTTTCCACATCATATTGAAACCCAAATACTCAGTAATCGTATGCACACCACATGTAATCCAACAAGAGTGTAATCGATTCACCTACTATAAGCTTTTATTCAACATCAACTTCAAAATTCGCTATGGTTGTCATATATGTGCCCTAATGCGTTACACCTCCCTCCAAAAAAACTTCCCTCCAACTATTAATGTATGTTAAGTTCGATCAATAGGGAGATAGACAGATGACGGAGAATTAACTGCAACTATATCCAACACATTTTTTTGCAAATAAAACTGAACCAAAACAAATGGTTGACAAAAATGTCGCTTCGATTGTACCACTCATAAACGCAGTAAACAGTAACACAACACAATATCTTACCTTTCACAGCCGCTTGATTCAGAATTCCTCCTTTCACCATATTCGCTTTCAAACCCCCAACAAGAATGACGCCAATTTGTGGTTGTTGAATCAGCCGCTATTCTTATTTTCTCGTCTATTGTGTACAAGCGAAACTTTTGAATTAGGGTTTACTGCTTTTGTTGTTGATGCGCCGAATCAGAAGGAGAAGATGAGGGTTTTTGATCGTTTTTTTCTTTTTGCATGACAGCCTATCGGTTACCAAATAAAAGTGTTTAATTTCCCCTTTTTTTGTATGGACCAAAAGGACACAATTGCCCCTACCACTCTCTTTTAATTAACAAAAGTTAAAAGTTATATAATCCCCTTTGACTAATCTTAACCATTGAATCAATCATCTAATGGCCAAGATTGCTCCTCCCCTTTCTCCAAAAAAAAATCTTCTCCATTGATCCCTATCCTATATATATATATATATATATATATATATACACACACACACACACATTACATATAAAGCATTTACACATTTGTCTTATATTTGTACTCACCAATGGCTATTGTCTATATTACCCTCAAAATCAATCTTAAAAAGTCAAACATCTTAAATTGTTTGATCATTAATTCAAATTTCTAATTACTTGACTAAAAAGATCAAATAAGATCTATATAACTTTTTTTGAATCATACAATTCTATCTATTTTAATTTAAACTCTATAAATTAATCAATTCTAATATCGTAATTATTGTATCGATTATTATAATTTTAAATGCAAACTCTTTAACCTGAATCAAACACAAAAAACTAAAAAAACATAACAGGACATCAAACATAAATAATAACCCGTTGCATTGCACGAGCACACTACTAGTATATATATACATATATATATATATATATATATATATATATATATATATATATATATATATATATATATAGGTGGGTTCAAATAAGAAGGCTAATTTTCGTGAGAACGTAGGAAACCCCTCAAAATCACTTTTTAACTATTCGAAACACATTATTCTTCAAAACTTTTCAATGATTACTATTAAATAACTTTTAGAAGCAATGATATAAATATAAATAAAAACATTTATTTTTTTAAAATATTTTTTTATAGTGGTTACTATTGTGATCATTTAAGATAATCACAATATATAACATGATAATCATATGTGATTATTCTCAAATATAATGTGATTATCATGTGTTCGAGATAATCACAAAATATACAAAATATGACATGATAATCACATATTATTCATGTAATTAATAATTATCAAGTTATAAAATGTGATTATTGTAAATAAAAAAATTTATAAAAATAATTAAAAAAATGATAAAATTTTGAAAAAAATTTTATTTGAAAAATAGATTCTAAAAGTTATTTGAAAAAGAAGCTACGAAGAAAATTTTGTAAATATAATGATTGTTATTATATCTCTTATGATAATTTAATAGTTGTATTTAAAATTTTTAGTATTATATTGTTGGATCGTATATTTTAAATAAATTAAAAAAATATATAATGTTAAATTTAGTGTAACACATTTGAACAATTTTTTTTTAGTGCAAACATATTCTCAAAAGATTTTTTTTTTTACATTAAAATAGTGCAATTTGATGCACTAAGATAGCGTATACATTGAAGATGCTCTAACAATATACTACCTCCGTCCCAAAATTATTGTATAGTTTTGACTTTCTGAAGTCTTTTTTCTTCAACTTTGACCTTAAATATTTTTGTTTGTGTTATATAATACTTGACACAAAATATATGAATGGATTGGGTTTTAAATGTATTTTCATTGATATAATTTTCATCAAGTATTATATAACACAAACAAAATTATGTAAGGTCAAAGTTGAAAAATGATGAATTAAGAAAGTCAAAACTGGACAATAATTTTAAGACGGAGATAGTAATAAAATTAACATATACCTATTTTAATATATTGCTCTATAATTATTAGTTAATAAAATGAAGTGCTCTAACATTCTAAATAATCATTTCTAATTTTCTTTAAAAGATAATCTATGTATATTATCTATTGTATTTCTATCTTTAACTTTTTTTCTTTTCTTTTTTTATCAATATTAAGTTTTAGTTTATTGTAAATTTTGACATCGAATACATACTTATTTAATAAATGGTTTTGTTTCTCTTGAATAAATTTGAGAATAGGAGTTTCACAACGGAGTGCGATCGCACCACTTTGAGAATAAGAGTTTCGCAACGGAGTGCGATCACACCACCTTGTTATAAATAAATTGTAATGATCTTTGTGTTATAGTGTAGTATTTTCTACAACTTTAGTCCCTTCATCAGTTTTTTTGCATGTCTGGTACATTTCATTACATTATCAGTCCTTAATCATGGTCGAATGACTAAAATAATCTTACATCTAGATGAGGAATATATATAACTTATTAAAATTAGGGTATTTTAGCCATCGTAAAATGATCAAAGTTATGTAATAAAGCGTGCCTTCTAGAAAGTGAAAATGCAATAAACATTATCAAAAACTGAAACTATACATAATTTTATAATACAAGAATCATATTTGTAATTTACTCCTTATTTTCTAAACAATAAGTTGTGATTACATATTGCATAGCGATGTAGCCACCTTTTGACGAGCAACTCAATCAAACTTGCTAAACTCAGCCCGCTTCCGAGTTACTTTCTGGAGAGAAGAGAAAATAATAAGAAAAGTAAGTTTGTGTTCCAAAGTTTTTTATATGGAGAGAAGAGAAGAGAAATGAGAAATGAAAGGATAGAAGACTCATCTAATTATAAAATGGTCACTTCCTCTCATTTTCTTCCAACTCGGGAACACAAAACATGTAAAGTTCTTTTCTTTCTTTCAAACTCGGGAACGCAAAACTTTTGAATATATATCATTCCTCATCTTTTATTCTTTTCGATCGTTTTGTATTCTTTTATCCTCTTTTCTTTTTATCAAAAGCTCGGGAGCAAATCACAATCTCATGTATATAATTATCTAAGTTTTATATAACTTGTTGAACTATCCCTTAATTCTTAAGTTGTTTTTGTCAAGTAATTTGTTTTTTTTTTCCTTTCAAATTTATAAAATCCTCTTTTGAGAAGCACTTTAATTCTTAATCATCGACCGTAAGTCGTAACCATATTTCACTTATTTATATTTGCCTATTTGGTCGTTAACTTCATTAGGCGGTTCTAAATTCTTCCGTTACTTTCTAATTTCTTATATCACCCTACAAAAACAACACCCCTAAAAGAAATTTGACTACGAAATGTAATTAGAAAAAAATAAAACTATCACAAAAAGTAAAAACACGTAATGAATCTTAAGATGAATCATTGTTTTTATATTGGATGATTATTTTTTCTCTCCTTGAGTGGTTTAATTTTATATGTGTCATTCTCAAATTCTTAGGTTTAGTTTTAAGTCTTTCCAAGTATGTATGTATCTTTATCACACTCTTGTTTTTTTAGTGTATAAGAAATACATAGAAACGAACTTAAAAGTATTTAATGTAGGTGTCAATTTTAGACTCATTGATTATTTATGGGTCAATTAGGATAATATGTATGAGGTGATGGGTTTGTTGGGTACCCTCTTTTTTTAGATGGGTCTAAATAACCTCCAATTGTATAACAATTAACCAACGGGTATATACGGGTCTAGCGGGTAAAAATTTTTTAACACCTCGTTTTTTTTCATTTTTTACTCAAATAAAAAAAGTTTGGTGGAAACCCGGTGGGTCGACCCGACTCGAGACCCATTTGACTCGGGCCCGTTAAGACCCATCATCCTAAATGACCCATCTAGACCCGGACCGGTTTAGACCCAAACACATCTAGACTCGTGACCCGACCCGACCCATTCATTTTGCCACTTATAGTATTTAATGGCAATGAACCGTTATACTTTTATTTGTTAAAAAAAGGATCATAATATATATATATATATATATATATATATATATATATATATATATATATATATATATATATATATATATTCACTATATACAGATAAATTTGATCAATACTCTAAAATTGATTGACTTCTTAATATTCAAGTTTATAATAAAACATCTTATTTTTTACAGATTACTAACAAACAAACACCTAATATTTTAGTAATACAAGTACATAGACTTCTCCCAACGGGTAGTTAGTTCATCCTTGCGTCGGTTTGCAAGTGACGGATGTCACTTTAGTGACACCATTGGCAGCATCATGTCACTTTGACTCTGTCCGTGGATTCGGCCGGATATTCGACGACACATCACTTTCTTTTTTATTTTAATTTTTTTATATAGTGTATAGAATTAACGTTATAATGGTAAATGTGGGGCTTTAAAATTTAAGTTACATGGTCATTGTTGGCAGTGGTTAGTCAGTTTTGGAAAAAGCTGATGTGACACTGAGGTAACACAAACTGACTGGTCGATTTCAGTGTCTTGTTGGGAGTGGCCTTACTCCCTCCGTCCCATTCAAATGTTTTGATTACTATCTTGGGTTGTTCCAAATAATTGTCCATTTTCATGTAACAACCAATCAAAACAAATTTTGATGGGTATATATATATGTTATTTGATTGGTGAAACTTGTAGTTTGTGAAGACTTCTAAAATTGTATGTATAGTCAAAGTGGACACTTTGAGTGAGACGAAGGGAGTGGTATTAGACCATTCCCAACAGTGACTGAAAACCGACTGGTCAGTTTGTGCCACATCAGCACCACGTCAGCTTTTCTCAAAACTGACTTAAACTTCATAACAACTGACTGACCCTACGCTCAGTGACGCCATCACTTTAATTTTTGGGCCTACATTTACCAATTAACTTTAATTATATATAAAAAAGGAAAAAAAAAATTGACTGGATATTGGATATCCGACCCCCAAAACTGACAAGCCAAAGTGACTACATGGTGCCAATTGTGTCCCTTTAAGTGACCAGCGTCAATGTGCAACTGACGGACAACCGACTTAACCATTGGGTATACCCTTATACATCTTCAAAACTTCAAAACGTCAAAACATACAAAATATTATCATCCTAATTAGTAATTACCATTTCTTATAGGGTCTATAGTATGGATCGCCAACGTATTTTACTTTTTGTCCCAATATCATCAATGAACCGGTTTTATTACTAATGTCGACAACAAACTTTTTACTTTTTGTCACAATGTCACCAACGAACTATTTTTATTACCAATGTCGATAACAAACTTGTTAAAAATGTTTCGAGGTTACCAAAATAATTTTTTTAACAAGCTACGCTTTGAATTTGCTGATGTGGTATTACCATGTTATTTCATACATGTGACCATGCTTCCACGTAAGTATAACATGTACATGCATGATAAACTTCATCTTCTCCGATTGACTACCATTTAACTTTTGGTTACTTTTACGACAACTACCACTTTTCCAACGAATTTAAACGCAATTGCTGCATTTTTTTCGAAAATGTAACCGAATATTACATGTTAGTCGATCGGAGAAGATGAAGTTAATCATACATGTATTAGCTTACATGGAAGCCTGGTTACATACATGAAATGACATGGAAACACCACATTAATTCAATCTAATATTTACCTTTTTTTACATATGATAATTACAAATTTTATTATTTAAGTAAATTATGTGCTCATAGCAAACCCATATACATATACAAAGATAAGAGAGGGATCCATGCTCCAACAGTCCAACTCTAAGAAGAGAGACAACTTAACAAAAACTCCTGAACTAACCAAATGAGAATACAGAAATCGACACCAACCCTAAAAGAAGATACTAAAATATATAAGTCAATACACTTACACATTCATTGAAGATCCATGATTAATGAGTCAATTTCTCCTTGAAAAATCTTGGTTGGTATATTGATTGAAATCCGATAGATGAGAAGAATTATATGTTTAAGAAATTTCATTTTTATACGGTGATCTGCTTTCGCATGAACATACCTTTTTTGTCAATTACAAATGTGCCACAAAGCGAACGAGCAAACCCCGAAGCAAGTTTCGTGAAAAGTATGATCATAGTGACTTGTTGGTAGACCTTCAATCAAAGATAAAGGATTAATTGCATGGTTGGTCCCTGTGATTTATATAAAATTGCACCATCAGTCCTTATACTTTACTTTTTGCACCGGTAGTCCAAAAACATGAAAGTTGTTGCGCGTTGGTTCCTTGCCAACTAAAATGACCACCATACCCTTAATGTTCTAGTTTTTTGAATTGAATTTAGTGAGGGTAACTTAGTCATTTTAGTTGAAGGAGGAACCGCGCAACAACTTCTATGTTTTTGGACTGTTGATGCAAACTATAACACCCCTCATTTATACTCATTTAAATATAATAAATCGGAAGCGTAAGTCCAAATAACTAGTAATAGTTTACACCATTTTATCAACATATAAAATTCAACCTTTTAAAAATATAACTTCTCGATAGAGGTGTTATATAAAAACATGTTAAA